>CM076584.1:1255448369-1255959929 GCA_034641835.2 Pinus albicaulis
TTTTTGGTCTCAACTCAGCTTGTTGTGGTATGAACTGATCTAAGTGGTTATCCCACCAGCATCATATTTCCCTCTCGAAGATCTATGATACCATGATCTAGCTCCCAAATGAAATTTCAGGTCCCGGCAATGGAACCATTTGTTGGCGAGAAATAAGGTCTCTGAGTAAGACCCAGGTTCAGGAGAGAGGCCAACAAGGTTTCCGCAGTAGTCTAGCACAACACTGACATTTTCACCCTACTTTGAAGAGTAGAGAGTCTCACCCGAGGTGTGCAGTGACCTTAGTAAAGTTAGGAATATATCAGATATCGACCGATCATAGCTATAGAGAAAAATAGAAACAATTGGGAACCACAAATAGATTTAGCTACCTTGCACAAGATACTACTCATCAAGCATAAGCGGGAAATACATTCATCATAACCAAATGCTTAACACAGAACTTAGAACATCAAACACAAGTAGAAGTATATTTCATTATCAATAGCAGACAGTTACATTACTCCTCTGAGTTGATTATAGGAGGGCAGATTACAACAGTTACAGAATAGAACAAAACAAAAATGAACAGAACAAAACAGAGCTCTCCTGTGACTCTCTTCCTTAGCCCTCTACTGTACTAACCTCCTGTCTACGCTGGCTGATTCCCTATTTGTTCCTTTTCCAATGTGACTATTAGTTTTCCCTCTTTTCCTACTTTGTTTTTTGCCGCATCTCCCTGATCACTGGGAGTTTTGCTGCCTGTCCTTGTCGCTCATCCTTGCCATCTGTGCTGGTTTTCCACAACTGCCGCGCCACCTGTTCACCAGCTCTCCACAATCATGACAGCTCCATGCCTACCATGGTTGCGCTCCGCCACCTGTTCTCCGCAACTCAAAACTGTTTCATTTTCAAAACAAGGGCCCCAACACATAAACAGAATCTCGATACTCCTGTTACTTCTAACCCAGTCACCCTTCTGAGAAGAACTGACGGAAGGCAACGTAACAAAGTAAAATGAATAGCTTACCGGGTGAAAACAAAAACACAAATAGCCTCCCCCTATGGAATTTACATCATTAATAGCCATATAGGTGGTTTCCCAATCCAGACTTGATGAATTCAAGGAATGCACAGAATGACCAGCATGCAAATTTGAAAAACTTGGCCAATTCGCAGTAAAATGATACACAGCTTTGGCTTTACAATTCCCCGCCCTAACTATGTTTAACATGCAGGACATGCAAAAGAGGACATTCGCAGATAAGGACCTACAACCACCTTTTATAATTCCTACCAGGCCACGACGACTCATACTACCATCATAATCTTCATTAAACAAACTAATTCGAACCAAGTCTATGTAGTAACTAACAGTATTGCAGACCAAGTAAATGTAATCGAGAAAAATGAGAATTTTCCTTCGCATGCATCGATAAGTAGAAACTCATTTCATCTTTATGGTGAATGGTGAATTGGGTACATACCAATTCACAACTGCAGGCCTCCGACAACGTGTGTAAATTTGGCAAGGCTGCTCGCGCCAGAAACCAGAGAACATAACCATGCACTGAGCAACAACTTTTTAGAGAATGAACTGCCAAGGAATAACCCAGAGCGATTTAATGCCCTGTGTAACTGGACCCCAGTGGCCCACTTTCCAACCTTGCTCTAACAACCCACCTGGCTCGCTGGGTTATTATCCATACCAATTTAATTTTGTCATAATGATGCATTGGGGGATTCGTCCTCTCCTCGTCGGTTGTGTTTCGCAATGTCGTCGCATGTGAGCACCACATACACATACTCCTCCACCGCAACATGGCTCTGCCCCTGCCAGTTGGCACCGCGATCGAGAGCTATTTAGATTTATTATCATATGCAACATATAAATATATAGGCTAATGTAATTCATAACATAGAATTTAGTGGATTTCCATTTATTCCAATCATACATTTATTTATTGTTGAGAAAGTATATCACTACATTACAACGTATTCTTGTTTAGCATGATATTCTCTTTAATTTAGTACCCCTTTGATAAGCATGCTAAAATTAATAATTACCTTCTGTTATAAATGCTTACCTTCCTTGCAATGAGAAAACACATCAAAACTAATGCAGAGTACTTTAAAAATTCCATGTTCACCACTTGTACAAAATTTCCATCAAGAGTAATGCTTGCTTAAATATTTATAATATTATAAAGCTTCCTTGATATTTATAAGGAAAATATTTAAAAATACAATTAATATGATATAATATTTTGACACAAAATAATTTATTTATAGTAAAAATTAACTCTTAATCTATCACAATACATAAATTAAAAAACAACGTTTTAATAAAATCTATTACTCTTACATTTAAAAACCATATAATTGAATCCCTGCCTTGCATTAAAATAACGCTTTATTTTGATGTTCTGTTTAATTTAGCACCCCTTTTATAAACATGCCGTAAAACTTTAATTACATTATGTTATAAATAATTAACTTCTTTTTGATAACCCAAAAGAAAATCAAAACTAACGCAGAGTACTCTAAAAATTGCTTCTTCGCCACTTCCGCAACATTTCCATCCATATTATTTCTATGCTTATGTTACTTTCCTCTCATTAGAGGATAGTCAATAGTGAATTTAGAACTGTACGGAAATTGATCCCGAGTTATTTTTATCTGAGTTGTTTTTAGTGCGACTTTTTGAAGTTTCATGTGTCAGAATTCGGTGAAAATTTTTGAAGTAAAATCTTGGTTTTTGTTATTCAAACTGGTTTTTTTGACTCTATATATGGAACCCTCAAAAATCTCTAGGACACTTGAATTGTGCAAAGTTAGCAATCAAACTTCTCTTTTCAATAAATTCCTTCAAGAATTTAGAGAAATTACACCGTAAAAAGTCACAGTAAAAACGTTCAAAAAGTCACACTAAAAACTACTCGATTTCTTTCTAAATTACCTTCCGAAGCAATTTTAATACTAGAAACATATCTCTACATCTCTAACCTCTCGAGTCTTGCGCTCCCTTACGTTCACACTAGGGTTTCCGGGTAGCGAAACCCCAGGGCTCTCGGGTAGTGAAATGCGGGATAGGAGCTAAATGATCTGCCTGTATCAGAAAGAATAGATGTTGAGTCAGACATACCAGCTCCAGTCATGGATTTAAAGGAGTCAATTCAATAACAGGAAGATTCAAATAGTTGAGTAGTTAGGCAATCCAATTTCTAGAGGGTCGAGACTACAATTCAATTGAATTCAATTCAATATTCTCGGATCCCTCTGCGCTCCGATCCTTCTCCGCTCCTCCCCTCTCTGGCATGTATTTATAGAAGAGTCCCACTTGTGAATACCTACAAGTGGAAACCACTTATCACCAATATTTTGGGAATCTTCCATCTTCGTTAACGAACCTATCATTCAGCTTTTAGGGTTTACCATACCAGAGAGATTGTTTTTTAAGTCACAAAAATAGGGCAGTGCCCATGAAACTTAAAACCAATGTGTCTGTTCTTGTAATTGTGAATCTCGCGTTACTTATCACGACGTTGTTGTTTAAGGAAGTCTCCGCCACGGGAAGGCAGAGGCAGCTGATGACGGATAAAAGCATTAGCGTTCACTCTTTCAATGAAGCGGTGGCGGCAGCAGGAGGCCGCTTAACATTGTGGCAATCAATTGAAACTAATCAACTCAACGAGCGCCTCCCGAATCCTCCACCTCCACTTACGTTTGTAGCAGCGGCAGCAGAAGGATCTCCCGGCCTTTCCCGCAACATTCATGTTCCGACATGTCCACCCACTCGCACAGAGGAGCAGCGGAAGAAGGTGTATGGCAAGGCAGAGTTAATAAGGAGTTATGAGACTTCCATTAACGGTGGAAAACATGCATCAGTATATCACATTTACTGACATGACATTTCATTTGGACGCCGCCCGTTTGATAATTGCGAGCATTAATTCAATCCCATCTAAAACCCGAAACCTTCTCACTAGCATATAGTTTTACGTTTCACGTTTAAGCTTTTGTTCTCATATATTAATATAATAGGATTTGGATGAAACATAAATATAGATAACCATTCATCCCATCAAATGCAGCAGAGGGGAAAAGTGTGCCTTGCTGATGTACTTTTCCGGAGTAAACTGCATAGTTCTTCGCAAGTGTTCAGGAGGGAATCTATCGATTTCCCCTTTTAATCCTTAAAATAAAACCGTTTGAACATCTACAATATAAGGAGTGTTTTTGACAAAATGGGATAGATATTATAAAGTATTTGAATATCAATAATATAATATAAAGAGGTTTCTTTTGCAGATGAATAATCTGTATCAAACAAAAGTACCCCTAGCTATAGAGATTTCCAATTTTTGAAAATGTATTTAAAAAAAACATAATCTCCCATCTAAGATAAATCTATATCTTAGATGTCAAATGTACTTTATATTTTTATTTTATTTTTTATCATGATGAGTGTAACATGTTTTTTTTTATTAATAAAAATAAATAAAATAATATCCATATTAGAAAATATTATTTTAAATAAAAATTTCTAAATTTATAGAAGATAAATTAGATTATCATAATATTTAATACTGAAATATTACAATTTCAATAAAAAAAATAAAATTAGATTATATATATAAATATATATGAATATATGATTTTTATTACAATTTCAATACAAAATTTAGATTATATATATATATATATATATATATAAATAAAAGATTTTTATATATAAATTATTTAATTTTCTATTATATATTTATTTATTATATATATTTTTTGGAATGAGAGTTTAGTCTGAAAGAACAGACAAAATTAAATCTAAATGAGTTAAACTAGCAATTGGACCATCACCAGATGTTGCCAAGGAAATGCGTAAGATTCTTAAAGAGATCCAATAGTTGCTAAGAAAGATATATGTAGTGATTTTGGTCAATTTTAGTAGAGGCAAGAAAAGATTGTGCCCTGTCCCAATTTTTATTTTGATAATAAGACATCCGAATCTAGTTTTTAAAAATATTCTTCCACATCTTGCAGTCGGAACCACTATAATTTTATGCACTTCTATTTCTGGTTATTCATTCATTTAAAGCACACTATTCACCATTTTAAATTTTGCTTTTATTAAATCTATAATGTGTTTCTTTCCAGCCAAGAAAATTCAAAACAAAGGTTATGGTCCCAAACAGTAGAGCAACCACTGTAGTGAAGAAAAACTGCACAACATTATAGTGTGGATTCCTCCAATATGACCAATGTTGCTTCCAAAGGCATTCGAGACACTGAACCTTGAAGGACTGTGCATACTGTGTTGGAAAACTCAGATCCTGCGAGCCAGGAGCAAGGGTGCTTAGCTCTTGAATAAGGGCTCGATTCCATCAAAAGAATAACAATGTAACAGTCAAATAAGGATTTATGTCTGTATTAATAATGAATGTGGATGTGGTGCCTTCATTGTCATTGTCACTGAGCATAGTTGCTATTATCATTTTTGGTTGGAGGGTGGCAAGGGTACCAAAAAAAAGGCAGAAATCATTTCTTTATAGGGTGTACTTTTCACTACAAATTGGTTAAACATCTGGTTAAACATCAATGATTTACAAGTATATGGAAATTCCAAAGGCTCCATAGATTGAATCAAGGGGCTCTACTTTTCATCCTCCACTATTGTCATATTGGATGAAGGGCATCCACTTATTGGAACATTTCTTTCTACACATCTATACGGAGCAGAACAAAATTGTTGACAGGCTTTTGAAAGAAGAATAACATCATCACCTGGAGTCATTCACTATGCAATATACAAGAATGATATCGAGATTGTTTCTCGGAGTATACATATTTCCCTGTGAATGTTCTTAATTTCATAGACTAATATCTAGTTGTATACGGATCTTGCATTATTTTCACAGGTTTAATCTTTTTTCTTTTTGTCATTGTTGCACAGATGCACATAATCATGGAATCGGTATTATTTTTGGGAAACTTGGCTACAATATTCCATCTGTAAAAAAATCAATTCAATTGATCCAAAAATTGAAGGCTGGCAATGTTAAAATCTGTGGTGCTAATCCAAAAATCCTCAGGGCATTGGCCAACACCGGTCTTAATGTGCTCATGAGTGTTAAGAATGACGAACTTTCCAGTGTCTTGGCTAGCCAGTTGGTCGTAGACCAATGCGTCAATAAAAATATTGTGTCCTTTCCTGCAACAAAGATCAACGTAGCCCTGGTGGGGAATGACGTTTTGACAGAATATTCCAACAAACGGGCCTGGTACCAACTAGTGCCAGCTATGCAGAAAATCTGCCAAGCTCTGGTGAAATATAAGCTGGGTCATATCAAGGTGGGAACCCCATTGGCTATGGATATGCTAGCCCCTTACTTTTGTATAAAAGCACTTCCTCCATCATCTGCTGCTTTTAGGGATGATGTTGCATAAAGTGTCATGAAAACAATGCTTGAGTTGCTGAGCATAACAGATTCCTACTTTTTTATGGATGTGTATCCTTACTTTCCTTATTTATTTGATCCTGAACAAGTACCTTTGGAATATGCAAAATTTGGGCAACATAACCTAAATTTCAAAAATTAATTTCAAAAAAATCCTTGAAAGAAATTAATTCTAATTTGGATTTTTGAGGAAAAATCTAAATTCCCCAATGATGAGGAAAATAGTTGGGAAGAGGTTAAAAAAAGCTGGAAAAGCTGGGAAAAGCATAAAACAGCTTTAAAGAATCTCTAAAATGGGAAGCCTAGGAAAACAGGAAGAAAAGCATCCTGATATTCTGGACGCAGAATTAGAAACATGCTTTGGGGAACAACAGCTTAAATAAGCTGCTCCTAAAAAGATTAGAGGTTGATCTAAACTAGGAGGGATCTCAGCTCGGGGGTGAATTCTGGAGAGAAATGAATTCTACGGTTGGGTGGCTTGGTCATCAAATTAAGTGGTATGTCCAGTTCAGTTATATTTTCTACTTACAAGATGTAGGTGTAAATTTTAAGTTATACGGAATGTGAAAGTATTATATATGCATGATGTGTGTTTGCTATAATATTCCATACATTTAGCAGAAATCTTAGCAGAGTTGCCTTCCATTTCTGTACAGTTGTAGGAATCAAATAGATGGGAAAGAATTCATCAGAATCTCTAAACCATAACTAGTCTAAATCTGAGAATACATGTTTCCCAAGGATGATTTCCAGTTTAACTTTAATCTGCTTCTGTTTCATGAATGAAATCTTAAATCCTAACTATTGAAACAAAGAGTCAGATGTCAAATATAATTACTTGGAGTAAGAAGTGAAAAGAGTAGAGTATAAACTATAGAGTCTAAAATTGATAGCACCAACTGGACAGAGTTAGAAGATACCAGAGCCAAAATGACAAAAATCTGCATATGTTACCAGTATACTCATAAACTCAGTCACAGAGTATACTTCATTACAACATGTCAAAGAAAAAGGGGTATACTTACTACGTGTCATAAGTATCTATATGAAATCCAAAGGCATGTAATATATAGATGATTACAGGCCTAAGTAGACTAGCATACTATACATGAGAGTGAATTATAATTATAGAACACATCTCCAGCAAAACCAAAAATCTAGGGAGATGATAACTGAAATGCTATACATTCATTCTAGCAATAAAATTTACAGATCTGGAAATTCTAACAATTTCATAAGAGGACAGAGAGTTCATGTAGGAACAATATAACACTTGTCCGGAATAAACAATGCTAAATTAAATTTACTGAATCACTGTAAATTTGGGAAAAGATGCCAGTATATAGAAATATACATATAAGAGTAATAATTGAAATAAAAAAAAAGGAACAAGGATATTTATACATAATTGTGGCCACTAGCTTAACTCTCCACGAAACAATTTAGTGTGATACACAAGAAATGTATATAAACTAATAAACTGGAAAATTGTGAAGCTTATACAAAAAAAAAAAAAAACAATCTCAGTGAAGAAAAATGTCCAGGTCGGCATATACATGTCCGAGGTCGAGCCTCTTATGCACAAGCTAAATAAAATGAGCCGTGCGCATCCCAAATCAAACACAATATTTAGGGTGGAAGAGTATTATCATACAACCGGAAATTTGTAATAATTACAGTTTCGGAATGAGTCTATAAAAAATCGATAGACTAGTAACACTCGAGGAAACTAACAATTCCACCTAAACGAGATGGAGCAATGAGACTGAAGGATGGTTCTCTCCGCGCAGACATATACCAACCTGGAATGTAAATGAAGATAAAATCATCATCAATTAGAAAGAGGGCTCTCATAGCTGCCGTCACTAAACGAGTAGAGAATATGCATTACCTGGAAAAAAAGACGCAGACATGTTAGTAGGACTGTCAATAAAACTAATGGGAAATTTTTTACCAATAGAGGAATGTATCCAGACTAGAAAGGGTTACCTGTGAGGGAAAAGACCCTCATTCTTTCCAAGTTAACTGCCACCAAAATCGAGACATAAGATCAACTGAATTGAAAGATAGAGGGTTCACAAATGGAAATAAAAATAAAATAATATAAAATCTCAGGACGTCCTTACTTGAGGACTATCGCTCAGCCATGAAGAGACGAGCCATGATAATACATCGCCATCCTGAACCTAGCGCTCTAATCACATAAAATGAGCAGAGGAAGACATGCTAAGGAAACCTGCATGTTAATATTACACCTCATTAATTATAGAATTGATTAGAAGGACGCAGAGATGGTGACTGAATGAAACCAGAGGAAACATGTAAAAATGTTGGGACATGAAATTGATGTGAGGATAAATGAATCCAAATGTGGCTCAACCATAAACGCTATAAAACGAATGACACCAAGTGTAGTGGCATTGCTTGAGACTTCCATAGCGACAGAGGTGTGGTAAGCTCTGGAACGAGTATGGTCTGCAAGGGATAATGAAAGGAGGGCGTGTGAAGTGCATAGCTGGTGTAGTTGCCATCGCCTATGCAAGCAGACCTGAATGATGAAAAAAAAACCCATGCGTAAATTCTGTAGCAAACAGAGCCTCGAGGCAGAGAGGTAAACCAACCCAACGAGGGCCAAAGAAACTGGAACCAAACAAAAACGAAAACTTATATAACAACACTTCATTCCACAAAAACCCTAACGTGGTGAGACAATCTTAACCGTCCACATGGCATGATCTCAAAGAGGGAAGACATGGATCGAATGGTTGGAAGAGCAATTACGCCAGTCAGTAGACATTCAATGCGACAAGTAAAGCCATTAAATTCAAGACAGTCTGGCCATATAAATAGAAATTGCCGCATATCCACAGTAGGCTGGCATGGAAAATGCCATATCAACATGTAGGGATAGCACGTGAATGGGATGGGAAGAAACATATCCCATCCAATACCATGAAACCAAGAAGTAGTGTGGCACCGGTGGTGGTGAAATAATACCACGTCTCACTTACCTTATCACATAAAACTGGCTCGAGTCAGGACGTCCTACGTGGAAGCAAGGAGTACGTTCAATCTCCACATTAAACTCTGATACGACCCATATGTACAGAAAGAAATGCGATAATATTAACAAAGATCAACAAGGACTTTGAAACTATATCATCATATGGCCATAATGACGATAGAGGCACCAATACAAAAACATGTAACGTAAATCCAACCAATGCTCATAATTCAACTATAGAAAAGAGTACGTTATGGGGTAAAATCTATTCAGTTCCTGTGAATATAAATACATAGAAATGTGTTGAATGCCCAAAGGTCAAGAACATTAAAATAAAGGTCGGACATGGGTTGGTAAGTGCGACCCTTATAAGGAAGAGATTAATGTTAAATAATTCCACCATGAGTTAATAAAATTACCCTTAGATGAAAATGAATTTAAAATGGAAGGGAATATATAGTGACGTTGGAGAAAAGTTATTATGTGGAAAACAATTGGAATTGAAAAATGCATTAACCATTAACCAGGTCGAGTTCCAAAAGGGATGGTATGACATTCTGTCAAAGTTAATCTTGCACATTTTGGAATGCTAGAATTTTTTTTTTTTTTTAGGAAAAGCGAATGGGAGGTGTGACAATAGACTAGTATCTAGTTGTATACGAATCCTGCATTATTTTCACAGGTTTAATCTTTTTCTTTTTGTCATTGTTGTACAGATGCACATAATCATGGAATCGGTATTGTTTTTGGGAAACTTGGCTACAATCTTCCATCTGTAAAAGAATCAATTCAATTGATCCAAAAATTGAAGGTTGGCAATGTTAAAATCTGTGGTGCTAATCCAGAAATCCTTAGGGAATTGGCCAACACCGGTCTTAATGTGCTCATGAGTGTTAAGAATGATGAGCTTGCTAGTGTCTTGGCTATCCAGTTGGCCGTAGACCAATGCGTCAGTAAAAATATTGTGTCCTTTCCTGCAACAAAGATCAACGTAGTCCTGGTGGGGAATGACGTTTTGACAGAATATTCCAACAAACGGGCCTGGTACCAACTAGTGCCAGCTATGCAGAAAATCTTCCAAGCTCTGGTGAAATATAAGCTGGGTCATATCAAGGTGGGAACCCCATTGGCTATGGATATGCTAGCCCCTTACTTTTGTATAAAAGAATTTCCTCCATCATCTGCTGCTTTTAGGGATGATGTTGCATAAAGTGTCATGAAACCAATGCTTGAGTTGTTAAGCATAACAGATTCCTACTTTTTTATGGATGTGTATCCTTACTTTCCTTATTTATTTGATCCTGAACAAGTACCTTTGGAATATGCAAAATTTGGGCAACATAACCTAAATTTCACCGACCCCAATGACCTTGTGTATACCAATTTGTTGGACTAACAGCTTGATGCAAATGTAGCTGCAATGAGAAAATTGGGTCATGATAATATTAAGTTGGCCATAGCTGAAACTGGTTGGCCCAATAATGGTGACCTTAGTCAGTTGGGTACCAACATCAATTATGCCACCCTTTATAACCAGAGGATTATCACGGGAATGATTTCAAACCCTCCTGTAAAATCAAAGTACTCTAAGAGACTAGAGGAATAATAGTCACATCAAGTAGTTGTACAAAGGGCCTATTAAAATGAAGTGGTCAAGCAGCAACTGCGATCTATGATGATGCCAGAAGTACATATACAATTTCCTAAAACCTTGAAATGTATTGGGAATATATGTAGATTACCAGATAATGCAAACATATTTTATCAATCTAAATACCGAAATGGGCAGATGGATAAATCCCTAACTCTGCAGCTCGAGGTGTGTGATCAATGAGGTAGTAGCTAGGAGAAAATTCCAAAATCATCGATTCATCATTTATTTTCAATACAAGTTTCTCTGCAAGTCATATTAATGAAAGAATGGAATAAAAATTACTGATGTTATTGAAATGAGTATGAACCTCAGGGATAAACTATTTCATCAATAGTTCTCGAATGGCCTTCTACAATAAGTATGAGACTCAAGCCACCTCAACCAAGAACCTGATTCATTTAACCCAATGTAATTGCAATAAAATTCAAAATTGAAAGTTGAAGTTCGATAAAACGTGTGACATAGGCTTAAAAGTACACTATTTTTAACTTTTAAATGAAACTTTCATGGTGGGAGAGTGGTTTTGGCTCACCCCAAGATTGCAAAAACCGTATAAAACAATTCTTTTTGGTTTCTCTGATACTCATGTAGACTGAATTCATCGTTATACAATTATCATGCTTTAATCACCCCATGGCCCAAAGCCTCACTTTCATCCACATTAGTTGAGGATATAAAGCCTACTACCTTTAATTGTGTCTGACTGCCACATTGTAAAACTCCACTGAACATGCTATCTATAACCAAGGCACATTGCTTAATCGATAAAACTTGTTGGAAAAATAAGTTAACATTCCACCAAGTTTGCCAAACAAAGAGCACAAAAAGCATGGGTGTGGAAGCACCCCAAAAAACCAAGGAACAAAGGAATTTAGGGTCCTCATATTTGAATATATAAAATTAAAAATAATAATGATAAAATCTCAACAATAGCAATTCATCCCATGCCAATTCATCATCTGTGTGGCGTAAATAGGTAAGCAATGAAAATGAAGTACTAATATAATGTTGTAAATGTTACAAACATGATTTAAATTCATATTTAGTAATGAAATACAATGATTAATAAATCAAATCACATGCTGTGATTGAGGTAAAACTAGTTTCCAAATAAGTCAACGTTCCACCACGTTTCCGGGAACACGAGGATCACGAAGCGACAAGCATGGGGTGTGTGTAGGAACCCCAAAATTTTGGGGAAATCCAGGGGAACCCGGAATGACACCATCCCCATCTCTAAATATGTAAAATTAAAAAGAATTATGATAAATTCTATACTAATTCATCCCATGCTAAATTCATCATTGTGTAGTGTAAATAGTAAATAGTGAAATAATTATAATCGTATTTGTAAATGTTACATACACTGATTCTAATTCGAGATTCCATAATGAAATACAATGATTCATATAAATCAGCAAACAAATAGTATAACTTTAATACATTGATTTAATTTCATAATTTTAGGAATGTAATGATGTACTAAGAAAAATAGTAGACACATGTAAGTATGAGTCAGCTTCAAGTTCCACAAATTTTCTAGATGAAGGACTGTAGGAGTGGGGAGATGCACAAGTGGACATGATGAGAAATGTTTCCGTAGGCATCCCCTTCCCCAGGTGAACATGGAAAACATGGGGAGGTGTGTCTCTTGTGGAAACAGTAGATTGAAATTACTCAAAGAGTGACAATTCAGAACATAGTAAAGAGTGATAATCACTCACCTAACGTCATCTATATCTAGAGTCAAGACTCAAAAGTTAATATTGTTGGGAAATGAACATTGAAAATAAAATGAAAATGAATAAAATTTAAATAAATGTGAAATCGAGGCATAATTTTTTTTATTGAGACAGGCTGAAATGTTGTGTTGAACAAGCAGAGCATAAGAAACTTGAGGACAAAATTCGATGTGATTAGCTGCAACTCCGAATGTTTACTTAATTCTAACCAAAGGGTTCATCATTATTCACTATTACTGAAAATTGCAATTTACAAGGGGAAAAGAAACTCTCTTCTCATCAGATGGTAGATCCTAACTTCTTGTAATGTTAGTGCAAACCTGCTAAACCACAGTAACAATGGATAAGCCTTCCGCTTTACGACTCACCCTCAAACCTAGAACCATTTTATGATCAAATATGCATCGTGTCCGGATCTTATAAATAATATATGCGGTTAATGTGGCTCCAGCTTCTTTCTTCCGAGTCAGATATATGGGTATAGAACGAAATGGACTCGGAGACATGAGGCAATTTGTTTGCCTACTTGTTAAGCAATTCTGTCGAAAGGGGATACCTCCCTCTTTTCCATTTCTTCCTTCCAGACATTGGTTTGGCGAGTCATTGCTCTCTTTTGGGTCTCATATTCCCTACTTCACATGGTGTTTGGTTGTGGGACTCGCCCCTCCAATCCACATCAAATCATGCTCACATTTTATAGTTCCATGGCAAAAGAACTAGTATTTACTATGGGCAACTAAGATGTTATGTATGGAATGAACATACAGGTCTAGATGATGTAAATTTATTCCATTTAAATTTTTCACATATTGGTTATTTTCCGTTAGGAAATCTACTGGACGAATACTCCCTCTTTCCATCGACTCCTTCAAGATTGGATTTGGCAGTCATTGTTCTTCATGTCTCATATTCCCTACTTTGCAGCGTTTGACTGTGGGACTCTGGCCCTCCAATCCACATCAACCCATGCTCACATTTTATATTCCATGGAGAAAACATATACCCAAACATTGATATGCAGGCAAGCTGAGAGATATCAGTGGAATGAACACACAAGTTAAAACAAGGTTTTCACATACTAGATTCTATTTAATAAGGTTTTCACATATTGGCAATTTTAATTAAAAAAAATAATTGCAAGATAGGCAAAGCGCATAGATAGAAATGGGATCTCGCAGACACTAGGGAATGTGAGATCATGTGATGCACAAAATTTGAATACAAATTATATTTTTTTATAGTTATGGTGAAGTAAGAATGTGAGGAACCAAAACCACCAGTAGGGGAAAACCAAGTAGTGGAACCTACAACCACTTGGTTTTCTGCAGCTGCATAATGAAAAAATCATTATTCTTTTGGAATTTCCATCGATGTTGTTAAATCACTGAGGGAAACCCCAAGATTTCAAAAACCCTATAAACAATTATTTTGGGTTTTCTCTCGATACTCCTCTCTTGTAAATGCATTCATCCTTGAAATTATCATAGAGTAGATCACCCCGATGGCCCAAAGCTTCACTTTTCATCCACATCAGCCTAGAAGAGAGAACACTGCGACTACTACCTTAATTGTGTCACATGTACTGCATTCTAAAACTCTTGAAAACATGCCATCTACAACAAAGTGCGCATTTCTTAATCGATAAAACTTGTTGGCAAAATAAGTCAACATTCTACCAAGTTTCTAGCAAAGGCAGAGAGCATGTATGGGGTGTGGAAGCACACCCAAAATCTAAGGGGAACAAGGAATGTCGTGGTCCTCATATCCCGAATATATAAAATTAAAAATAATAATGATAAAAATCCCAACAATAAAAATTCATCCCATGCCAATTCATCATTATCGTGATGCTAAATAGTAAACTAGATGAAAATAGTAATAATCAAATCTCAGAAATGTTACAAACATGATTTAAATTAAGATTTAGTAATGAAATACAATGATTCATAAATCAAGTCACATGCTTGATTGACAAAAACTAGTTGCCAAATAAGTCAACGTTCCACTCAAGTTTTCGCAGACGAGATCAAAGAAGCAAAGGGGCGTGTGGAAGCACCCCTAAATTTTGGGGAAATCTAGGGGACCCTAGAATGACTTAACATCTCCATCTCTAAAAATATAAAATTAAAAACAATAATGTTAAAGTCCCAACAATATGAATTCATCTCCATGCATTTTAATTCATCACCCCCAAATTTTGAGGGAAATCCGAGGGAACCCAGAATGACAACATCCCCATTTCTAAAAAATATAAAATTAAAAACAATAATGATAAAGTCCCAACAATAGCAATTCATCCATCATGCAAATTCATCATTGTGCAATGTAAATAGTAAACAAGTGAAATAGTAATAATCAAATTTTTAAATGTTATTGTCTACATGATTTTTAATCTGCATTCTGCAGTAATGAAATACAATGATTCATAAAATGAACACAGAAATAGTATAATTTTAATACATTGATTTAAATTCATTATTTTAGGAATGTAATTAGTACTAAGAAAAATAGTAGACACAGAAGTCTGAAATAGTTTATGTTCCACCAAGTTTCTGCGATGAAGGACTGTAGGAGTGGGGAGACACACAAATGGACGTGGTGAAATGTTTTCCTAGGAATCCCCTTCCCAAGAGCATGGAAAACACGAGAGGTGTGTCTATGTGGAAAATCAGTAAATTGAAATTAAATTGAAATTACTTAAAGAGTGACAAGTCAGAACATAGTAAAGAGTGGCAATGACTCACCTGACATCATCTAAATCTAGAGTCAAGACTCAAAAGTTAATACTGAAAATTAACAATGGGCAATGAACATTGAAAATAAAATGAAAATGAATAAAAGTTAAATAAAAAGTGAAATCAAGAGTAGAATTTTTTTTATTGAGGATAGGCAAATCTAAAATGATGTGTTGAACAACCTGAAGAAAATAAGAGAAACTTGAGAATAAATGATGATGTGATTAATTGCACCTCCAAATGGTTACTTACTTCTAACCAAAGGGTTCAACATTACTCGCTATAACTGAAAATTGCAGATTTACAAGAGGAAAAAGAGAACTCTCTTTTCATTAGATCGTAGATCCTAACTTCTTGTAATGTTAGTGCAAACCTACTAAACCACAAGCGCCTCATCATGCTGGTAGATACTAACTTCTTGTAATGTTAGTGCAAACCTACTAAAACCTACGTTGACAATAGGCTAAGCCTTCCGCTTCACAACCACCAAACCTAGAACCGTTTTATGATCATAATGTGCATTGTGTTTGGATCTTATAAATAAGCTATGCCCATATTTAACAGTGAGATCCAACCTTTCTTCTACAGACAAATAGACTTAGCATAGACACAAAATGGACTATAGAGACGATTGGGCAAATCTATTTTCTGTGATGAGTAATATGTTGGTTGGATACTCCTCGTTTTCATTGCTTCCTTCGAGATTAGATTTGTGTAGTCATGTCGTTCTTCATGTCTCATATTCCCTACTTTGTAGCGTTTGATCTGTGGGACTCTGCCCTCTCAATCCACATAAAACCATGCTCACATTTTATAATTTCCATGGCAAAAGAACCGCATTTATATAGGCAACGCAGAGGGGTTATCTATGGAATGAGGCATACAATCCGGATGATGTAAAGTTATTTCATTTAAAGTTTTCACATATTGGTTATTTTCTTCGTTAGGAAACTGCAGGGACCGATGACTCCCTCTTTGCCATTGATTTCTCCGAGATTTGATTTTGGAAGTCGTATGTTCTTAATGTCTCATATTCTCTACTTAACAGACTAGTTTCGATTTCGTGGGACTTTTCCTCCAATTCACATCAACCCATGCTCACATTTTATAATCCATGGAAAAAGAACCGCATTGGTCATGGGAAAGCGAGAGGGTATGGAATGATACACTACAAAGTTAAAATAAGGGTACCATGGTTATTTCATAAGTTGTTTCTCACATATTGGCAATTTTAGATTAAAAAATAATCGCTAGTGATAAAAGATAGGGAATAGAAGGAAATGGACCAGATACCTAGGAATGCAGAGCATGCTGCAGTGCACAATAATCTCGAATACAAATTATATTTCTTTTATAGTTAGTGGTGAAGTAAGAATGTGAGGAACCGTAACTACCACCAGGGGAAAAAACAAGCATTAGAACCTACAACCACTTGGTTTTACATCGCAACCGCATAATGAGCATCATTTTTGTTTCTTTTCGACTTTTCATCGTTGATATTAAAATCACTGAGAAATTCTCGCAACGGGGCTTTCCTAGGTACGATGATTGAAATAAATCTTCCGATTTTTTACTTTATCATTATTTTAGTTGAAACTCGCTAAAAGAAAATCACTCGATGGTGCTATAACATGGGCTTGAGCGCTCATCGGAATGTCTCCAAGTGAGCCTTTCTGGTTGATTGGATATTTTGGGGACTCGGCGAGACTCCGATGAAAATGATTTTGTTTTGGCAAATACGTAGCAATCGTCTACATAAAGAACAATTACTCAGATGGACAAACTACATAATTTAGACCTACAAAAATAAATTAATAAAGAGCAAAAAAATTTCCTTTTGGAGATTAAAAAAAATATTTGAATAATCCGAAACCATAATTACCTTTACAGTTTATTGAGCCGATGCCCCATTGTAGATCGCCATTGACATAGTTGTTTTTTCGAGCACATGCGCACCTTACACTTGCATCCCACACACGTGATACCTTTCTCCTGAATAGAATAATCTTCATATTAAAATATTTCTCCAACCCAACTACAAAATCAGAGCACCTAAGCCATTATAACAACAAATAGGGTTCTATCAAAGCCCATCGCAGTCATGTACCATCCGGACTTATCTTGTTCTAGCATCATCGTCACTCTCATGGAGATCATTAGTTAGCTTCGAGACAATTGTCTAATTTCACATGTTCCTCCATCCCATCTACTCTCCCAACTCTCGCAGATGATGAAGACTCTTAAGACTCCGACATAAGATTCTTCGACTAAAAGAGATCAATTGCGTACATCCGTAGTATGGAGGACTAATGTCATGCATCGCCTTATCCATGTACTTTCGGATTTCAAAAGAATATCTGAAATTCTCGAAAAATGTCAAAATGATCGGTTTTCTCACTCGATTTTTCATCAATGTTGAACGCCATGCTATGAAGGATTTTCATTTTTTCCATGGTTGTTGTTGAATCACTCAGGAGAACATCTCTAATGGGGCTTTCTTGTGTCCCAAATGGCCATAACAATGACCACTCAGTCGCTGACCATCTCGCCGCACAACCGTTGAGCCGTCGAATTTACTCCCACCTCGTCTTCCAATTCCGCCATTTTGAGCCTTGGGAGATCAAAGAAGACTTTCACATCGACCTAAGAGCAGAGTCCAAATTCACCAAATAAATTAAGAAAACAAAAACAAAGATTACAAAAAGGGAAAATTTTGGAGTCAATTTTCATACCACGCCACATTCAAGGGTAGTGGTTGCATACCACACCACATTCGTGAGCTGTACCGTAGCAAACAACTGCTACGATCACATCTACATACTGCACCACATTCAGAGCGACCGAGTAAACAAGCTATCGCGATCCATCTTGTGCAAGCAGTAGATTATGAATAGGCGGACTCTAAAGACGGAATTACTGAATGGTGGTGCTATGTACAAGAAGAAACTTTATAAACACAGAGCTCTATAAATCGCATTGTAAACTAAATATTTGCAACTACTTTTTCTTTTTCATCTAAGGGTTGAATATCGATTTTAATTGTCTAACACTATAAATCTAACGGTTTCAGGTGGATGACACGATGCATTTGGAAGAGTTGTTTTGAAATAGTGATGACTTATGTTGTAATTATTAAACATAATTAGTTTTTATTAATAATCTGATATTATTAATAACATTGTTATTAGCATAATATTTTTAATGTTATAAATATTTTTAATATTAATCATCTATACATTATAGTTTTTAATATTACTTGTTAATATTATTTTTAGTATTTATTAGAATGTAAAACTTATTAATGTCATTGTTATTATTGTAGGGATTTTCTATTATTAATTTTTTTATAATATTGGGTTTCTAAATTATAAAACCTATATCTTATACCTAAAAAAACTTAAATTTAGAAAAAACTTAATATTATAAAACCTAAAATTATCAAATCTAAAAAAAATAAAACATGGTTGGTTTAATATATATATATATATTTCAATCTATATTATTAAATTATTAATATTAATATCAATTTCAAATATTTAATATTATAAATTATTAATATTAATTTTTAATAATCAAAATATTTATAATAATAATAATCTTAATATTACTATTAGCTATTTTTATTTCAATTTTAAACATTTCGTGTTTATTGGTATTAATAAAAACATAAATATTGAAGTTAATAACAAACATAAATATTCAATTTTCATGGTAGATTAAAAAACTAAAATTGAATCCACATATAATTAAAAATATATAATTTATAGACAATTAAATAGCAGTACATTTTAATATCTATTGAATATATGTGTACATATCTATCTATATATACATATATATATATAGCTATATATATATATATATATATACATATATATATGTCTTTTAAATCATAGATATTCCAGTCATTTGATGCATTTTGTTACATTATCTATAATTTTATTTTTGTTGAAGAAAATGATTATGTCAAATATAAGAATTGTAGTGGGAATCAAGAGCCTATAATTAAAAATGTTTTCATTGGAATCTCAAGGAGCCAATATTTATTTTAACTTAAGGTTTACCAATTAAGAGAGAGATCATATTTTTGATCTATTTCTGCACTTTCATAAATTGAAGCTATTAACTAATCTGAGACAAAATAATTAATAATCTATAATATAAATATAATATATATATTAATAATAAATACTCATCATAGTATAAATATAAATATTGAGTGATTAATTCCAAAATAAAATCAATTAATGATTTTACAAATCAAATATTTATATAAAAAATTATTATACATCCATCTAAAAATAGTTTAATTGGTTATTTTATAATGTCAAACTCTTTACTCTTCAATCATGAAAATGGTATTGTCTTCAAATAAATATATTAAAATGGCAACTCCAAGTTTCAAGAATTAAAGTTTTAAATTGTATTTTCTCACCTCAAAATTTGCAAATTTGGTTGGCGCTATTTTAACCCCTCTCACCGTGGGTTAAATTTGACGCTCATTTACCTATATTTCCACCTTTACAAGTAAAATATAATTTATTATCTGAAATCATGTCATGGTTAACATGTACTATATATTGGGATATGTGGTCTTCTGCACAACCTACTTGGTAGGTTCTGCAGATAGCATGTAACTTAATAGAGAGACTTATTCAAATTACGTAAAAAATTAAAATTAAAATTTCATATTAAAACTAAATAAAAATAACATTATAAACTAAAATAAGATTAAAGTAAAATAGTCAATTTATCATAGTACGCTTTTGTACTCTACCTTTTGAAAGTAGTGTTTAAAATGTACATTTGCTACTTTTAAAAAACAATACAATATTTTTTAATATAATAATTTTTATTTTTTAGTAAAATTATTTATTTTTGATCCGAGTGAAATTAAAAGATGAAATTAAACATGTGCAAACATTTTTATTTGGTCAATGTAAAAATTAAGTTAATAAAAAATAACGTTAAAATAAAAATAACTTCTATGGTCTTCACCCATATTATGATAACCCATGGTATTCATGTGGAATGGTGTATGATTTAAAGGGGGGAATTACTTATATACATCTTAAATCCAAATGCATGGGATTAAATCACCTTTTTGCTCTAAAAGAGGTTTGCATCTCAAGAGATGTAAGATAGCTCTCGGATTTAAGATGGATGCTAGGTTCAAATAATAGAGAGATCATAAAATTTGAACCATTTTGAGGTTTGAGGATCCAAAAGTTAAAATAGATTTACGTTAGTCACATTTGGTAAGCCTAGATGATCGCTTTACAGAAGTGGGTATGTGTTTTTATGTTATACATTCTTAGATGAGGGCTTTTAGAAGTGGAGCATGTTTTTTATGTTATAAATTTTATTTTGAAATACTGTTAGGGAGGGGTAAATAATTCATTTCCCCATTAAAGCTACATATTTAAAGATAATAGGGCAATTGAGCATTATGATTGTGTGTAATTTGAAGATGATATTTATATAAATAGTTGTTTTTTGTATGTAGGAGTGAGTTATAGCTTAGTGAGAGTATTTATATTCCAATTTCTTCATCAAGTCTATCAATATGTATTTGGTGGTGAACATGTATACCTACATAATTATATATAAATTCTTGATTAGTATTTTGTGTGTTATCACTATTTGAGTTAAATATTTTGATTAATGCTTCGCAATTCAAAAAATCACTTGGACTATTGTTCCAACTCCCATAATGTATTTGACGAGCACTAAAATGTCCTCAAGTAGAGACTTCACTTAAACTCCTAGTAAGCTTGAGTAGAGTTTAATATATTTCAATAACTTATACTATTTGTAAATTCTCGATATTTAGAAGGTAGACATTTTTTAACAAAATATTCTAGTACTTACTCATAATGTTAGATTTCATGGAATATTTTCCCTCCTCCACTGTGAATTCTTGCAAGACTAGAATGTTTGAGTTTCATGGAATATTTTCACCTACTCCATGGAATTCTCGCAAGACGAGGGCTCCTCCTTTAACTAAGTCTCATGAGTACTGTGACTCTTCTCTAGGAAAAGATTCATCTTAACTTGCGCAATTTCAACTCGGATTTTCACTTTCGATTTGAATACTTTTATTGACAATAATATCAACACGTTCAAAATCATTTTATGAAAAATATCGATTGAAATCTAATTAAAAATGAAAAAGGAATTTACGGAAATTTATTTTTAGCAATGGCACGTTGTTTTTCCACCCCGACCTCTTCAAATTTTAACTACATTCCCTTCAATATTTGCAGATATGAATTATATTTTTTTCTTTTAACTTAGATGAAACTAGTAAAAGTTAATACTAAAAGTGATATTGTAACACCCCCAAGTTCTATGCTTTTCAAATTAGACATTTGAACATACATCCATAGGGGAGTGGACCCCAATGGATAATTGTTATGTGGATATGGTTAAATACTTAATTGTGAAAAATAAATAAAATATTGTGCATAACACCCCCAAGTTCTATGCTTTTCAAATTTTTTTAACATACATCCATAGGGGAGTGGACCCCAATGGATAATTGTTATGTGGATATGGTTAAATACTTAATTATGAAAAATAAATAAAATATTGTGCATGCACCATGACCAGATGAGAAAGTGAGATCATATTCCTAATCCATGAGGTGATGGAAAAGGAAAAAAACTTTCCCCAAATCTTTCAAAAATCCTTGAAAGAAATTATTTCTAATTTAGATTTTTGAGGAAAAATCTAAATTTCCCCAATGAAGAGGAGTAGTTGGGAAGAGGTGAGAAAAAGCTGGAAAAGCCGAGGAAAAGCTTAAAGCAGCTTTAAAGAGTCCCAGAATGGGAAGCCTAGGCTAAACAGGAATAAAGCATCCTGAAATTCTGGACGCAGAATTGGAAACAGGCTTGGGGAAAGCACAACTTAAATAAGCTGCTCCAGAACAGATTGAGGCTAGTCTGTTCTTGGAGGATCTCTGCTCGGGGGTGAATCCTGGGAGATAAAGAGGATTCTAAGGTTGGGAGGACTGGTCATGGTAGAGGTGTGCATGCATAAATTTGGAGATATCTGTAAGTCTGTGTTAATCATATCCCTGTTTTATGAAATTGTGATGTTATATTCCTTTACTCAATTTATGAAATTGTGATATGATATTCCTTTATGCAATTTATGAAATTTTGATGTTATAGGCTTTTATGACATTTATGAAGTTGTGATGTTATAGTACATTATGTAATGTATGAATTGTTATGTTAGGTTGCATTTTGCAACTGTTAGATGGATTAATGGTTCAGTAACTTCTGTAATTACAACTACAGCTATTGACAGTAGAGACAAATGGTTGAGTGTAGAGATGAGTACATTGTAATAATGATGGTTGAGATGATAGATTTATTGAGCAGCCAATATAATAACCATGTATAGGTATAGATGGCTATCTTCTAAAGGAGTATTTAATTCTGTGTGTATAAACAGAAGATGTTAACAAATCAGTACCCACGAACATTAAGTTCCAAATAAATTAATCTATCATAACAATACTGATGGCACCAAATTCACAGTGATCAATAACAGAAAGTAGGGAACAACAACCCTCAGCTGTGTCACAATGGAAAGAATTGTAAAAATTAGAATTTACAGTATTCTATTAAATGTAATGGTACACATATGGAGGTAGCAGTTGAATCCTAACTAAGTACGAGGATTAATAATAGGGATTCTAAACTATCCAGTTCAATATTCTCTCCCTCCATTGGAGTGAAGCAAGAGGAGCTGTTTCCTAGTTCCCCCCTGGAAAAGTTGAATCTGTACCAAAAATATCCCACATGTTGAATGTCTATAACAGTCAAATAAGGGGGAAAAAGCCTATTGCAAGATCTATTGTGTAATAACAGTCTGTGTGAAGGAATATTGTAAGCATGTATAAAATACCATGAACAGAGCATCTGGTTACCATCCATAGAACTACTGGGAAAGTAGTGGAGCAATGGTGGTGAACTGCGTAGAGATAGATGTATGCGAGGAGGCCTACATCTATACTTCGATGCTGAAACTTTAACATATTGAACATATTAGCAGGCCGGCAAACTGGGAAGTTTGATTAAGGGCCTAGTGATCATCCTACACAGAAAACCTGAGACATACAAGGTAAAATATGTAGATATATAAGTCTACTATATGAACTGAGAAGAGGGGAGGTTAAGCCCAAAAAAAATCCTCATGGAAATTCTTGTATTCCAGGGCTGTCTGTAAGTACTGAAAAGAATCTAAACCCCCGGACAACAGTCTGATATTGTAGGTGATTCAGTATATAAACTATGACATTACTAAATAATAACCGAATCCCATGGTATAGGAAAAAATAAAATAAAAAGGGGTTTGGGAGACGTGACAAATGGTATCGGAGCCCTGGTTCAAAAATTGGGCAAGATATGTGCTCACAAAGAACTAGTAAACTGTTATAAATTTTATGAACATTATTTGATGTTAGTACTACATTTAACAAAATCCATTTTCAGGCCTTCACCTTTCAGATTTTGTTTAGTTGTAGACTCGTTAGCTATGGAGTAGAAACCTTCAGAAACTCTAAACCCAAGGTGGTTTAAATCTGAAGGTACTTAGTCTCCATAGAAATACTGAATATTAACTTACTGCCTATATAATTACAATGGTGAAATTTTATGCTTACAGGTAAGGGGAAAGATATATTAGCAGGCCTGAAGTTATAAGACATCATATAAGGAAAAAAATCAAAGATGTTAGAGTATGTAGGTAGGTTGACATTTCTAGCTTAAAAAGAAACTCTAATTTTCATAAGGGCTATATCTTAGAGTGCATATTATCTCTAGGAATCTATCTCTAATCCTGGAATTAAGCAGAAATTGTCAAAGACTGAATCTACAATTTAGGTATACTACTCAAGGATTATGGAATACATGTATATAGATATATATATATATATATATACCCTGTGATATATCTGTTCCTACTTATAACAGAGAAACATTATAGAGGAACTATAGTTACAGAGTACCATTTTAAAAAGAAGCAGTTGAATAAGACAGTATAAATTGTGCTAGAGAAATATTAATTCTACTCTCTAGGATTTTGGAAATGGTTATAAGTAAATAAATTTCACTTCATAAATTTCACTTCTAACTCTACCTTTAGTCATTGAGTTATGAACCATAGCCAAGGAGTTAAGTTATGGTTAAGAATCTCTATTCAATTACTATTATCTAATTTTATATGATAAAAGAAAAAAGAAATGGGTTGTAAAAGTATAATAGCCATTATCACTTCCTAAATGTACATATTATTTCAAATTCTACTTCTAAACTTTGAGATAACTATAATATAAATTGCAAGGTGTATTACAAAAAAAAAAAAAAAAAACCGTGAAAGAAGTAATAGGTTTATAGATTAAATCTATACTTTATAAATTCCTTTCAAAGGAACTATCGACTTCATGAGTATGCATTTAACAAAATTACATGTAAATGATAAGTATCAAGTTCGAGTAGCAATATATTCTTTTCACATAAACTAGACATGACCTACACGTATATTAAAAATAGCCCTAGATAACAAGAGGGACGAGACAAACATGTATAATATATATACGTGGATTCGCATAAGTCAAAAGAGACTAAGCTCGAATCGAAAAGGTGAATTGGTTAATTGAAACAAAGAAAAAAGATTTAAAAGGCCGATATGAATCGTTTTATTTCAAACGAATTCTACATACATGAACTATACGTATGACGTGGACACACGAATTTGCCCAAACGAATCAATTAAAGCAAAGTATATAATACATGATTCATATAATGGAAAAGAATCAAAACGTGTAGGTAACCTATTTAACTGTGTGGCGGCAACCAAAGTTAAAATTTCATATATATTAGGTCATACGAAACCCTAGAAATGACATCGGCTGGTGAAACTCACGGCATTTGGAAGATTTATTGTTAACATTCAACCAAACTGTCAAGCGGTCATAGAGTAAACGCTAACAGAAGGCTTACAGTTGCAACGTGGACGCCGAGAGCTAAATCACCATTCGGTTTAATAAGGTTAACGTACCTGCATATAAACATGTGTAAAGAACACACCGGGCGCAATGATTATAAATTAGTGGATCTATGCTTAATGTATCACATCAAGTGAGCTTTCGACTACTTCTATTTATATACCATTAAAACACATGGTATATATATTTACAAGTTCGAAGCATTACACAATTTCATTCGTGCTAACCCCAATTAGAAATGAAGTTCATATATATAAGAGATATACTTAATAAGGGAACCAAGTGCGAAAGGTATATCTATATATGAATACATATGTCAAAAAGGATACATCTAAAAAAAATAGCAATGAAACATATAGATATAAACGCCGAGCGCTAACCAAGTATAACGTTTTCACAGTTCATATTCATGCGGAGAATCAATGATAACGCGTTTCCTTATTTCTTGCAATCTTATATACGGGAGTAAAACCAAAAGTACCGAGAGATAATGGACCATTTAGGTTAATAGCACGTTCAGAAGAAAGTGTAAAATGAAAAGATTTTTATGCTAATAGTATAGGGCCTTATCGTGCTATGATCTAATTAGATTTATTATCACGGCGCAGAAAGTAAATCAATCAAACGACAGTCTTCTGTCAACCACCATAAACAAGGCCGCGACATTGACGAGCATGTTAAACATTATATGAACCGAGATAAAACGGTGAACTAAAGCATCCAAAGTAATGGCCGCCAACCGCAATCCTTGCTGTGTACGAGCTGCCTGTAAACAACTTCGACAAAGTTTACATGTCACAGGTATTATGAAAAACTTCCGAGGCAGTGTGACCCACGATGAGGAGATATGCTATCAGCATAAAAATAATACCACCAGAAAAAAAAAAGCTGATCTCCTGCCCGCTCTGCACAACAAACAATCGACGATTAAATACTGTATCATCCAAAAAGAATCGAAGTGAGCATTTACAGGAATAAGAAAATATAATACAAGGGGGTTTAAGCGATACCCTTGATCCTCCCTGTACAGGATTTCCCTCGCAGCTTAGCTGAGGGGGCTGAAAGGAGACAAGTATTCCTGGTCAATCGATCGACCTAAGAGTCGCTGGTTAAAAGCACACTGGAAACCCTAAACTCAGCTGGCCGAAAAACTTCAGAAAATCCCGAGGGGGATTGAGCCAACGCGGCACGTCGGCCAGAGGGTACCAAGTGGTGTAAAGGCCGCAGAGGAATTAAGACCTCGCAGGAACGGAGATGCAGAATTAACCCTAGATCGAACCACTGCCATAGGCAGCGCTCGGTACCTCTGTACTCGCACAAGCTGAATTGACAGAGGAAATACACCTGTCGAGTTCTTGCTGGACAGGTTCAAGGTACGCCGCCGCTCTCACAATTTGAGATGCTGCTCCTGCACGAAAAGAAAAAAAAACAGCTCAATATCTTAACCTAACTCACACGTCAACTAGCTGAACCGGACCCTGTGTTCGGCGATTCATGCAATCCATACCCGGTACGAGTAAGGAGTACTCTGCGTAGGGGGTCACGGCGTGTGTGTGGGCCAGTTTCAAATCAGAACACAATATAGGGCTGACTTTGTGTAGTGAATTAAGTCCAGAATTCATGGGAGGATATCACCTAAGCCACGGCAAATGGAAAAAAACAAATGAAACGGGTAAGCCGGTACACCTGGCTTGACAAATAGGGTTGCCGAAGGTTCCAAGCGCATATATCACGCTAAAAAAAAAAAATACGGTCCTAAATATGTGTCTCATAAGCGCCCGCTGCATAAAAGCACGAAAAAAATGAGTATCTGATAGAAGGGTTAAACCGGCGTAGGTTAATTTGTTTACGATGCGCTAGGGTTAGAAATTTGCCGGAAACTTCAATATAAAATAGGGGTGCGCGTTCCAATGCGGTGTGGAAGAAAAAGGGGTTACGATATATACACCTATGGGATATACAGATATACATGTGACCATGGATGCGATATAGATCGACCGTATCCTTTAAAAAAAAAAATCGACATGTAATAATTATACCAAGACAAAATATATCGAATACAATGTGATATGGGATATAGATATATGTACATTCATTGTATCATTGAACTAATAAGGCCAAGGTCATATAGACTCTACTCGGTTATATAAAATATGTATTTATGGTAGCTGGAAATACATATGGATATATATATATATAAGGTTGTTAAATATATATATATTTAGTTCATGTTATATACATAAATATAAGTCGTACTATATGTGGATGTGTGAGTAAATAATTTAGATGTATTTAATCCATAATAGATATGTACGTATGGGTTTTATAACACCATATATGGAGGTGGGAATAAATAAATTAAATATATTTATTCCACAATAAATAGGTATATATGGATTTTATAATGCTATATACTATGGTTCCAGGTTGTATGTACATGATATATATATCCAATCCATGTGGAGCAAAACAACCGATACACAATACACAAGTGTAGTAGATGAAATAAAACGTTATGTACATTAGGAAGGAAAAAAAAAGTTATGTACATTAGGGAGATAAAAGGTTATGTAAATTATTGTTTAAGGGTACAAAAAAAAAAAAAAAATATAGTATCGGTTCACCGAAGGTAAGGTGGGATATATTAAACCGAGAAGGTGATGGTGTAATCATTGATGTTATATGGCAAAGCTTTAAAAATATGTGCAAAGATTATATATTATAAATACCCCATATATCATCAATAAACCTTGATATCTATGTGGGATTTAATAAAGTGGCATTTTAGATATCTATGGGTAGAATATCGAATATATATATATATATAAATATATATATTGGATTAGTAAAGTGGAATAATAAATTCCCGGAATTGGTTGGAGTGAGTAGGACAACACTCATATATAAATATATATATATAGGTATAAAATTGGATTTAAATTACGAAAATTGTATACTATATTGAGGATTATATATATAGAGTGGTTCTATATATATATATATAAAAAAAAAAAAAGAGTGGAGAATTTGAGGATAAGAAATATAATGGTTCATATAGCAAAAAGCGTTATAAAGGAAATTTTATATGTTTCACTCTATGGGAATATATATATAATATGGTGGAATTGAGCATAATTAATTATGTGTGCAAGAATGTATATCTATAGAAAAATTAACCTTCAGGATAAGGTTAAGAAATGGATGTATGAAATTGGAACTGAGGTTAAAAGTTGGGGGACAAGGTATATTTAATAGAGGCATGTATACTGCTATAAAAAGAAAATAAGAGTACAAGTTTAAATGGTTGATTTAGTAATTGTGGAACCATTTCATGGAGTTAGGCATGAATGAATAAAAGGATAAATTGAAATTTCCTGATGATTTACTTAAGAAGGAATATTTTTGCAATAATGGAAGAATGATTTCCTAATTATCTTATTTATAAAGAATTTATATTCTTTCATGGAAATAAATTATATTTTCAAGTTCAGATATTTTATGAGTTTAAAGATAATGAGAAATAGAATTGGGAAATTTTTTTTTTATGGAGAAGTGATATTTCTCTCTTAAGAAAAAAAAAAAAAAACAAATATAGATTTAAAAATAAAAAGCATGAGAGATTTATGAGTTGCTTTTGTTAGAAAAAAAAATAAAAAAAAATAGAATGCTTTTATGCATTAGAAAAGAAGGAATTCTTTTATGATATAGAAAAAAAAATTGGAATACTTTTATGATTCCATTTTAATTAATTCTATTATATAAGCCTATGAGAGAAATAGAAGAGGGGAATTAGCAAAGCATGAACATACAATTAAAAGTAAATGCATAAATTTTGGTGAGTCTTGAAAAAGGGGAAACTGTGTCAAATTTAATTTCGGCATTATCGAGTATTAATATTTGTGAATGTGATAAATTATAGAAATTACATTTATCACCAGAAAAAGGAAACATGTATTCACACTATAAAGTTTTGTGGTGTAAATTTTTTTGTTAATTTTCCCGAGTCTTAAATTCAAAGACAGAGAAATGATGTGAAATCATACAGCTACAAACCGAGAGAAAAGAGGATAAGCTGTAATTTGGACTTGGGTGTGGGGGAAACCCATCAGCTCCAAATTTGTTCACTTAAGTTTTGAACTAGTGGGTACAATTTCATGTGAGAGGTAGGCATGGAATTGTAGAGATTATTAATGAAACTAGTTGTTACTAATTAAATTAAGTAACTAACAAAAGAAACAATGAAAAGATACTAGAAGTACAACTATAAAATGAGCAAGGGTAAGCATAACCATGCATGTGATCCAATTGTTTTCTCTCATTTATGTGTACTAATGAAAAATTTGAGAAATTGTTTAGCCAAGTGTGTAACAGGAAATTGGGCACTCTGGAAACAAAGAGGAAAAAGGTGAAGATAAATCACCTAGAAAATCCAGAAAAGCTGAACTGAACCAAGTGGTGCGAGGAAAGAATCTCACTGCAAAATAAGGAAGGATAAGTAGTGTACTAAAAGTACACTAAACTATTATGAATCTGAACGGTTTGATTAATAACCGAATGTCTTAAGTTATTGAAATGCAGAATGCTGTTGTGAATTATCAATTATATGTACCTGATCTTACTTACATTGGTATGAATTGTGGACAGAGAAACCAGGATAAAAGATCTTCCATACAGACTTCTTGCAAAGAAGTAGGAAGAAAACCAACTGCATAAGGCATCAGTAAATAGAGTGGAGGCAGGAGAATACTCTGCTGGAAACTAATGGCTTATACATTAGCCCTGCCCTTGCTTATTAAATTTCCTGATATATTTCATGTCTTCTTGTTGGAAAGGAAACGTTATAATTTTTGTACATGATGCTTCTCACATGATTGATTTGAATTGTGGTCCAGGGGGAACCAGAAGAGGAATTTCCTTCCAGAGTCGCCTCAAAGATGAAAGCGAGAAGGAATTGAATTGCGAAAACGAACAGTAGCTAGAGTAAAGGTGCAGTGGAACACTTTACTGTTGAAAAGCTACATGGAACAGAGAAGCTAAGATGATGGAAAAGCATTCATAATTAAGTTCAAAATGAACTAAGTCGATAGTTGTCAACACCGAGGACGGTGTTTATTTTCAGAGGGGGAATATGTAACACCCCCAAGTTCTATGCTTTTCAAATTTGACATTTGAACATACATCCATAGGCGAGTGGACCCCAATGGATAATTGTTATGTGGATATGGTTAAATACTTAATTATGAAAAATAAATAAAATATTGTGCATGCACTATGACCAGATGAGAAAGTGAGATCACATGCCTAATCCATGAGGTAATGGAAAAGGAAAAAGACTTTCCCCAAATCTTTCAAAAATCCTTGAAAGAAATTATTTCTAATTTAGATTTTTTTGAGGAAAAAATCTAAATTTCCCCAATGAAGAGGAGTAGTTGGGAAGAGGTGAGAAAAAGCTGGAAAAGCTGAGGAAAAGCTTAAAGCAGCTTTAAAGGGTCCCAAAAATGAGAAGCCTAGGCTAAACAGGAATAAAGCATCCTGAAATTCTGGACGCAGAATTGGAAACAGGCTTGGGGAAAGCACAGCTTAAATAAGCTGCTCCAGAACAGATTGAGGCTAGTCTGTTCTGGGGAGGATCTCTGCTCGAGGGGGAATCCTGGGAGATAAAGAGGATTCTAAGGTTGGGAGGACTGGTCATAGTAGAGGTGTGCATGCATAAATTTGGAGATATCTGTAAGTCTGTATTAAACATATCCCTGTTTTATGAAATCGTGATGTTATATTCCTTTATGTCTTATGAAATTGTGATGTTATAGTCCTTTATGCAATTTATGAAGTTGTGATGTTATAGTACATCAAGGAATGTACGAATTGTTATGTTAGGCTGCATTATGCAACTGTTAGATGGATTAATGGTTCAGTAACTTATGTAATTTCAACTACCGCTATTGACAGTAGAGTCAAATGGTTGGGTGTAGAGATGAGTACATTGAAATGATGAGGTTTGAGATGGTAGATCAATTGAGCAGCCAATATAATAACTATGTATAGGTATAGATGGCTATCTTTTAAAGGAGTATTTAATTTCTGTGTGTATAAACAGAAGATGTTAACAAACCAGTACCCATGAACATTAAGTTCCAAACAACTAAATCTATCCTAACAATACTGATGGCACAGAATTCACTGTGATCAATAACAGAAAGTAGGGAACAACAACCAGCTGTGTTGCACTAGAAAGAATAAAAAAAAAGAAAAATTAGAATTTATATTATTCTATTAAATGTAATGGTACACATATGGAAGTAGAAGTTGAATCCTAACTAAGTACGAGGATCTAACACTAGGGATTCAGAACTATCCAGTTCAGTATTCTCTCCCTCCCTTGGAGTGAAGCAAGAGGAGCTGTTTCCTAGTTTCCATGGATCAGCTGAATCTGTACCATAGTGTCACACATGTTGAATGGTTATAACAGACAAATAAGGGGGGAAAAATCCTATTGCAAAATCTATTGTGTAATAACAGTTTGTGTGAGGGAAGATTGTAAGCATGTGTAAAATACCATGAACAGAGCATCTGGTTACCATCCATAGAACTACTGGGAAAGTAGTGGAGCAATGGTGGTGAACTGCGTAGAGATAGATGTATGCGAGGAGGCATACATCTATACTTTGATGCTGAAACTTTAGCATATTGAAAATATTAGCAGGCCAGCAAACTGGGAAGTTTGATTAAGGGCCTAGTGATCATCCTGCACAGAAAACCTGAGACATACAAGGTAAAATATGTAGATATATAAGTCTACTATATGAACTGAGAAGAGGGGAGGTTAAGCCCAAAAATCCTCATGGAAATTCTTGTATTCCAGGGCTGTCTGTAGGTACTGAAAAGAATCTAAACCGGAGTTAAGAAATTTAGGAGGAGTAAACATGAGGATGAGGTATAACGGATGTTATTAAATAATAACATAATCCTATAAGAGACTCACGGATAGGGACATCGGGCTTACCTTTAGGGGTAGTTCACCTAGGATCGATGGGGAGACAGATGAGCGATACTTGACGGTATCTGTGGGGACTCACGCACCTGACCCTCTTCTACATCACTCACGGGCACAGTCGATTTTGTCGTTGTCCTTTGGCACTTTGGGCATGAGCAGCGGGGTACGCGAGGCTCACCCAAGATATTTGGATGACACTCAACACACTAGGGGAGAGACTTCTCAGCAGTGGCACTGGGTCAGGGCGCTAGTTGACAGCCATAGGTTAGGGGACGAGATGATCCTCTGCAGGGGTGGCACATCAGTCATCGCTGAGCCTACACTTGGGGAGCAGGTAATGAGGGAGACATGTGTCACTTTTCCCTCAGGGCATGTCGAGATCATGCATGAGCAGAGGATATTGGGTACAACAGAGGTAGCATCCCAGTATGTGTCTGGGCTCCAGACATTGTATCGACACTTTATCGAGAGGGTGGATGGCATATTCAATGCAGATGAGGTGGCAGAGGTAGAACATGAGGGCATTCCTTCTGTATGCCAAGGTGAGGACTCTTTTTCATGTGAGTCCATAGGATCAGTTGAGGACACTTCTGGGGAGCGAGAGCAGTCATGCAGAGATGGTGACAGTAGATCGGAGTTGCATTCTAGTGTGCAGGGTGAGTAGTCACGGGACTCTGCAGGAGATACTCTGGGTGAAGAGTCACTTGTGACGATTCAACTAGAGTAGCAGGTGATGGAGCCTGAGTCGACAGAGGGGGGCACTATTTACATCAGGCACGATATTCCTTTGGGGGAGAGCCAGATGGGCACCCACATTGAGCCGATGAGGGATATGCGGCTAACATTGGGGTTAGCCATTGAGGTGGGGCAGTCAGATGCACTGACATCGAGTACGGTGACAGCATTTGCAGATCCATATCCTCTGGAGGTGTTGGAGGTTGATGGGATTGTTCTACAGGGGGCCCGTATACAGCGGGAGGATGACATTCCTGATCAGGAGTGGGAGGAGCTGTTGCATATGGTGGAGCATCCATCTATGGGTCGACATAGGGATGAGGCGCAGATAGATGTACACGCAGTCAGCAGAGCTACAGTTTTTTTAGTGGGTAGCACTCTCCAGGAGTACATAGAGGGAGCTTGCAGTATATCTTGCCCACTTTGGCCCATTATAGAGAGAGTGGCTTCCTTCTACAGGCATCTTTCATTGGCAGATAGGGCAGAGTAGTGGAATTTGATTACGGGCTGGCGGCAACACTCTAGGCGTGTTCCATATGCAGTTGTTGTTACTACATCAGATTCTTCTTCCAGGATGGACTGGCGGGAGATCATGAGTTGGTACCCTCTTGATGGTACAATATTATTCGTAGGGATCACAACAGAGCAGGGGCCCTTGGACATAGCATATGTTACAGATTCTAGCTGGCAGGGGGGCATAGGTCATCATTTCTTCAACACTCCATCCCGATTTCAGCAGAGCAGGATCAGCGTGGGATTGAGTCAAGACTTGGATTGGAGAGAGGTGATGACTTGGTACATAGTTGATGGGACAACTTACATAGTCACAGATACAATACAACAGGGGTCATGGTATTCGCCTCTTAGAGCATCAGTCATAGCCAGAGGCAGTGTGCAGTCCGAGTCGTGGAACTTGGGCAATTATTGGCCATGGTGGCGATGGGATCCGGAAGGATTTTTGGTTGGCTGGTACTGTGAGAGATCAGTTTGGGATCTTGGCATTGAGAGATCCCTTCATATCAGGGTGATGCAGAGGACAGGGAAGATTCAGAGGCGCATCTGGGACCCAGGCACATTTTGCAGTGTCAGTGGGGAGCATCAGCTAGAGAGGAGGCTTGTTCAGGCATTGCTTGAGGAAAAGCAATGTTTGGCGGGGAGGACTGTAATATTCCCAATTAGTAGCAGCTAATTGGAAATATTAATTTTGATCAATTTTTCCTTATAAAATTAAATTATAAATAAAAAGTGAGTGGAGAGGGTCTAACTCACTTAAGTGAAATAAAACATCCACCTAGTAGCACAATGTTGTGACTTAAGGGGGAGCCAAGGGGGCCAAACACCACATAGAGGAGGGGGGCCTACGTACACTCTAGAAGCTTCTGCAAGCTTCTGCGCAGATGAGGATGAGTATGTGGAGGAGAGAGAGGCTGCGTTGGATTTTGGAGGGAAACCAACGTTATAAAAGATGGAGGAGCCTCCTCATTTGATTCATTCTAGAGTTGATGATTTTTGAGTGAGACGTTTGTCTTCTTGAGCACGTTAGCTGTTTAGCCTGTCTACAACACTGTTTAGTGCATTGAGTGTCTCCGGTCGGAGATCTCGCCCTTAGCCCTGAGAAACTTCGAGTGCCTTCTCGGGCAAGGTTGGTTTTTCAATATTTTGTGAGTTGTTTCATTGTTTGGGTTTGTTGCGGAGCTGGAGCTTATAGAGACTGCGCAGTCACTGGGAGAGAGGACACAGTCCATTTTGGAGGAGTTTTGGATTAGGGTTTCTGCAGGTGATTTCACTAGGATTTTTAGCAGAGGGTCAGCCTTTTCCCATATGAGACTTTTGGCGGAGTTTGTGGCAGTATTTCAGTTGTTTCCATCCATCCATTGCGTAGAGCCTTGGAGGCCAGCGTAATTCACTGGGGAGGTAGTTTCTGGTGATTTCCGGGGTTGGCCATTCTTGGAGTGGTTTTGGATTTTGTCTGGGTTGTTGAGGAGAGGAGATTTTTCGATTTTTAGCTTATTTCGGCAAGGGGATCAGCCCCTATTCTTCAGCCCATTCCAGCAGTAGCAGCGACACAGCAGTTTTCCAGCAGTCGGGACGCAGTTCATAGAGCAGCCATTTCCGGTATTCTCAGAGAGTGTTTTCTCACTTGCCTTGAGCAAGATTAGGCTATTTTACTTCATCAAATTTCTCATATTAATAAAATGGCTCAGTATTTTCTCTCTATGTTTTCTGGATGAGTTTCCATAGTTGCCGTATTTTCCGTATTCTCTTTCTATGATATTATATGTCTATTATTGTTTTTGAGCATTCTAGTTGTATACCACTTGGTGTGTTTATCTTTCACTCTTAGACAAAGTCTGGAAAAGGCCAGGTAGCCTCCGGATCTCGTCCTCTTTTTAGAGGCGAAATATCTGGTAAATTCCCTCCTAGTCTATCTCTGGTTGGAGTTTTCCGTTTTTTAGAGATATCCCCAAAACGGGATATTACAGTATGCTGTTTTCTAATTTTTAGTCATGTAGTTCCTTAAAATGCTAAAATTTTAATTTTGGAAAAATTCATCACTCCCTTTCTCATATTGCCATAAAATAAAAAATACCTTTAGTTTGGGGGAAGGGACACCAATTCATATTCACATTTCATACACCATCACACATTTTCATTTCATTCCAACTCACATATTCTTCCCAATCAACTATTGTTGCATTCTGATTCCAAAATATTATATACTTTGCAAATTATCAATTCATTGATAGTTATTATAGGACTTGAAAATAAAACTCTCAATGATTTCATGTACTTTGATGCAACAAAAAAGAAGAATTATTGTTACACAACAACCAATACTCAAAACTTTCGGTTGTCACACAAGAACCAACCATCAAAAATATATGTTGCAATCAAATGTATTACACTTTGAAAAAGAAAATATGATGACACAAAGTTTGAAGAGAGTCAATAAAAGTTAAAATCTCATAAAGAAGAGAAGAATTTCAAGAAAATAAACTTATGGACAAATCAATCAATGCAATAGTTGCATGAGGACATGCAACAACTTCAGTTGGGGGATATGTTGAATCTCAAAGTTTTCTTCCATCCATAGTTCCATCATTTCATAACCATTTACCCTCATGTCATGACTATCTAGCCTAAAACCCTACATTAAGTAATCATCTTCATGATCATATGGGTTAGAATAATCATTTTCCAAAGTTATTTATTTTATGTATTTTAAAGTGAATTTATGCTTAAAAAATAGGAAATTAAAATGGTTTCATATATCTATATATGTGTTATGGGTTTTGTGAAATGTGTAGGTTGATTTGGAGGTTCTAGAAGGGTCTTACTTGACCTGCCAAGCACAAATTCGAATTTCAACTCAAAAGTTGGACCATATTCCAAGGAGAAATATCACGGAGATCTTGATGTGTCATGGGATTTGTATATAGTATCTAGGAATAAGTTGGGACAAGTATGGATCTAGTAGATATTTAAGGGATTTACATTTATTGAGGAGATATCCCTAATTCATGTATAAATAAGAGGAGAATCCTTCAAAGGAAGCTAACAAGATTTCAATTATTCATAGCATCAGATTTATGATTTTTCATTCAACATGAGTAATATCATTTTCTCCAAATCATGAGTTATGAGTGTTGTTTGATTCTTAAGATGTGACAATTGTTCATGTGTTCTCATTGAGTAATGGACAGATTCCCATCAACCACAATTCCCATACATCTGTAACATAGTTTGATTTCTATTATTTCCTTTCATGCAAGTGTGCTTTATTTTCTGCAAGTTTGATTTAGTTTCTGTGAGCATGATTTCATTTCCTATATTTGATTTGATTGTCATTAAACTGATTGCTTACTAGGTATCTTAGTTTTATTTCTTGAAAGCTAAATCACTAGTTGCTATTTATTTCTTTCTAGATTAGTTTAATGCTTTCTATATTATCATAGTTTGCACTTTAGTTATAATTAAGTTTCTTGTTTACTAGTTTTCATAGTTTGCTTGCTTGATAACTAAATCAATAATTGTTCTAGATTTACCTGCATTCTGGATTATCATAATTTTCTTCTTATAGTTGTTCATAGATTCATTTATAAATTTTTAGAATCTAATTCAGTTTTCTTGCATGTGATTTATTTTGCAGTTTCCTTTAGTTATACTTGTAATATGAATTTTGTTTCTTTCTTTCCATCCTAAACAAACTTTCTACAACAATTTAATCTAAGGTCCCATATATTTTGGTTTGCTTCTAATTTTACGAAACCCCCAGGTTGACACATTAAATAATATGGATTTAACATACAATTAAATCGCCCTACACTTCTCACGATAACAAATGGTGGGTTTATAATTTTTTTCCATATTAATATTAAAAACCAAAGGAACTATAAACTGAAGGAATTATAATTGAAGGGGAAATATAAACCCAACATGTTGATGATAATTTTTTCTCTTTCCATTATCAATCCATTGCATTACTAAATGTCTAGTAAAAACATTACTATTATCAATCAAAACCAAAATACCTAAAGAAATAATACAAAACCTAAGCGATAAATAATATAAACATAAGAAACAATGTCACATTGACCATGATTGACAATGTCAGGTTGTAGAAAGACTTGATAAACCTGATCACAATAAAAAAAATTTCCTTTATAATCCTTTGACATTTTAATAACAAAAACACAAGGAATTATAAATCCAAGGGATTAAAACCAAAAAAATAAAGAATTATAAACCAAAACAAATAATACTAAACCAAAGGGATACATAATATAAACCCAAGAGACAATGTCATCTTGACCGTGGTTAGCAATGTCACGTTGTACAAAGAGACAAACCTACTGACAATAAAAAATGTTGCCTTTATAATCCTTTCGCGTTTTAATACTAAAAACCCAAGGGATCAAAACCAAAAAACTAAAGGATTATAAACCCAAAAAAATAATACTAAACCGAAGAAATAAATAATATAAATCCATGATATAATGTAAAGCTGACCATGGTTGACAATGTCAGGCTGTACAAAGAGATAAAATTTCTGACAATAACAAATGTTGCTTTTATAATCCTTTTGTAGTTTAATAATAAAAACCCAAGGAATTATAAATCCAAGGGATCAAAGCCAAAAACCTAAAGAACTATAAACCAAAATGATAATACTAAACCCAAGGGATAAATAATATAAACCCAAGAGACAATGCCAGGTTGACCATGGTTAACAACATTAGGTTGTAGCAATGAGACAAACCTGCTCACAATAAAAAATGTCTCCTTTATAATTTATTTCCATTTTAATACTAAAAATCCAAGGAATTATAAACCTAAGGGATCAAAATGAAAAACCTAAGGAATTATAAACCAAAACAAATAATACTGAACAAAAGGGATAAATAATATAAACCCAAGAGACAATGTCAAGTTGACCATGGTTGAATATGTCAACTTGTACAAAGATACAAACCTTCTCACAATAAAAAATGTTTTCATTATAATCCTTTGGAATTTTGATACTAAAAACCCAAGGAATTATAAACCCAAGGGATCAAAACCAAAAATATAAAGAATTATAAACCCAAACAATCCAATCAAATAAATATTAAACCCAAGGGATAAATAATATAAACGCAAGAGACAATGTGTGACAGCCATAATTACTGCTAACTAGTTGGTTAACTAGTTAAGTAATTTTTATTATTTGTTAATGAAAAAAATGAGACAATTAATGTTATTAATCTTAATAATAAAACTGTTATGAAAATAACTGGATAAGAAAAGTAAAAAGCTGATGGTAAAAGTTTCCAAGAACTGAAAAGAGGTTGGGAACAGTTGGAAATAGTTACCTACTCCTCTGAGGATAAAGGACTGATCCCAGAGAGGAGTAGGGGTTCTATTGTTGGAAAAAGGAAGGAGTGTGAAATTCTTGAGCTGGTAATAAATAGTGGAATTACACTCAGAAGTTTCCTAAATTTTCTAGTACTGACTGGACTGGGTGTCCTGAGGTCACAGCAGAAAGAAAATCCACTTTTAACCCATACCATTCAGTTTGGAGCACGGGGGCAAGGAGGACGTAATTGCCTCACATGATGGTTGGGAGGACCACAGCTACATCATTTAAATTTACAGATAAGTATTCATGCAGTTCTGTATCTATATCTGTTAGTATATGTTATTTACATTTTCTTTTTAAAATATTGTAATCAGGATGGAATGTGCAGTAGTGCAAGATATACCATATTTTAAATGATTATTGTTTCAAGATTTCACATATTACTGCTAAAAGATTATTCCTTTAAGAGCTAAATGTTGTAAATGATTACTAGTATATTGTAATGACAGAATGTTAAATTATGGAAGTGTTTAACAGTATTGTGTGAGAAAGGAAATAAATAATTAAAAAAAAACAGATAAGAACAAATCTGGAAGTAAGAAATTTAAACTGTATTTACTTTCCAAAAATTCTTGTGAGGGAAGAGTTATTGCAATAAATGATAGCAATAATATGTATAAACCTTCTATATAAACATACAATTATACTATACCAATAATTCATGCTAAAGTTTGGAAGAAAATAGTAATGATTAAAATATTACATGCTGTAAGCATATCAGTTAAGATCTTTATAATATTTACAAGAAATTCTAGTAGATTGTTAGATGAGGGTTCGGGTGAAAACCCAATCCCAAATCTAGTCACCTTCTAGGAAAAAGAAAATCTAAATACTCAGACAATGGGTATTCAGTGGTTCAGACACCTAGAAATTAAAAGGAAAATTCCGTATAGTAACATCATTATACAGGATTTTATACTGATAAATCTTTATATACATGCAACACTAGTACAAAGCTAAGAATAATCAAAAGATAGATTTTCCAAAAAGGAAATTCCTTAAACGCATATAACAACAATGGAGAAAAACCTTATTTTTCTTCAACAATAAAGAAAGAAAGATAAACCCAGAATACGCATAGCGAGAAATGACCTCTTAATGCCATTTGGTTATAAAAATGCATATAAACGACGTGAATTCAAGGTTTATATATGTAGCAAGAAAACGATGCAGAACTGGGGTTCTGCTAGCGTATAAAGAAATGAAAACTTTGCAAATAGCTCAAAGTAAGAAGAGTTGTATCTATTAACTCTATAGGTTTTTAAACATATCGGTTAAACCCAAAATAATACGATAAGATCTGTATTAACCAAAACCAAAGTTTAAATCATCAAAGGGAAACCCTTGTTAAAACTTTACAAGGTTTAACCAAAGTGAAAAACACAGTTGAAAATTCCTATACATGCTACAGTAAAGTCCTCTTCGGGACAGTAAAACATAGAAATGGATTTGAAGCTTTCAAGTTCGGAAGGCCAAGGGTTTGTGTGATGAGTTCAACACATAGACCTTTGGGAATACTCTCGAAGCATACCTGGAGAAATTTCGAGCAGAGTAAGTCAAAACCGGACCTAGCAAACTGAGGAATTCTGCAGGGAAGATTGCCACGAAATTTCGAAGGCATACCTGCCGAATCAAAACAAGAACGAGAAAATAAGTATTGTGGCCAAAGAAATTTAAGATTATAAACCATGCATATAAGAGATTGTAAAACCAGGAACGCACTTACCTATGAAGATCACCAAAAGGATTATCGGGCGTTGTCTTCTCCATATTTTATGGCCGAAAGTGAGATTAAGTGAATGAAAGGGATTAGTAAAAATACTTCACAATCTGATCAATAGGACATCTAGCTACGATGGGAACCCTGTAACTTAAAATAAAAACAAGAATATAGTTAAGAATAACTATAACCTGAGCGATGGAAAGAAACGAGATTTCATGCAGAGAAAAATTCAAATAAATCCTCAATAACCAAGTTAGCTTTTAAGCATGAGTTTACCTCCATAGATGAGCTGAGATTAACGCTATTTTGCACAGCCATATATCTTCATAGCATCAAGGTTCTAAGCTCGGCGGGAGCAAATCTCGGTGAACCAGGGAACAAAGAAAAGTATCATGTAAAATAACACCAAAGAGCTGTTCTAGGGTTGGCAGTGATACCTAGAATAGGCTATCGCCTATACCTGTATCATCGATCTCACCAAAAGCAAATCAACGACGTACATCGAATTCAAGTACATTGTAAACCATGTAAAAACCGTGCGTATCTACAGCTGTCATGGAGGATCAAAGTTCAAATTCAAAACATTATTACAACTAGTACAACTAGCTGTAATTATATTAAAGCGAGATGACAAGTGTTATGGAGAAACATTAATACATATCCAGACTGATAGTTGAGATCCGAGCTCCTTGTAATATTAATGTATTAAGTTTGTTAATCATTGTTTTTAAATGTCACAGGTTGTAAATAATTCATATGCATTGGTAAATTAATACTAACATTCGAATCTGGTATAAAGGAGTAAATGATTTCATTATGAATAGGTGTTACCTTTACTCTATGGTAGAAAGTAAAAGAATTTTTTTTTTAATGTTTATGTTATACAATGTTAGGTTGAAAATGGTTGAAAGTGTCACGTTGTACAAGGAGAGAAACCTTCTCATAATAACAAATCTTTCCTTTATAATACTCTCTTATTTTAATGCTAAAAACCTAAGTAATTATAAACCCAATGGATTATAATCCAAAGGGAGATACAAACCCTAGGGTTTGATAATAACCCCTTCACTTTACAATATCAGTCCAGGACACAATGTCAAGCCGACCATGGTTGACAATTTCAGGTTTTACAAAGAGACAAACTTGTTCACAATAAGAAATGTTTCCTTTATAATCCTTTATCGTTTTAATAATAAAAACCCAAGAGATTATAAACCCAACATATCAAAACCAAAAAACCTAAATAATTCTAAACCAAAACAGATAATACTAAGCCCAAGGGAAAAATAATATAGACCCAAGAGAAAATGTGAGGTTTACCATGGTTGACAATGTTAAGTTGTACAAAGAGACAAACCTGCTCACAATAACAATTGTTGCCTTTATAGTCCTTTGGAGTTTTAATAATATAAACCCAAGGAATTATAAACCTAATGGATAAAAAAAAACCTAAATAATTATAAAAACAAACAAATAAATACTAAAACCAAGGGATAAATAAAATAAACCCAAGAGACAATGTTAGGTTGACCATGGTTGACAATGACATGTTTTACAAAGAGACAAACCCGCTCAAAATAACAAATTTTGTCTTTATAATCCTCTAGATTTTAATACTAAAAACCCAAGGAATTATAAACACAAGGGATTATAATACAAAGGGAGATACAAACCCTAGGGGTTGATAATAGACCCTTCAATTTACAATATCAATCCATCTTGTTAGTAAACAACCAATAAAGATAATACTACTAGTAATAATAAATATCATTATTTTAAACACAACTTAATTTTACAACCCATGCATATTGTAAACCAAATGGAAAAATATTTTGAACAAGGAAGAAATATTGCAAAACCAAGGTATATAAAGCCTTCAATAAATATAAAAGCCAAATGAAACAATAAACCCAACAATCATAGTAAAAACCAAATGGATTATAAACCTAATCAAATAAAGTGAATCAATTACACTCGTGAATGAAACAAAAAAGAAATTGAAGCGATTAGCATAATAACATCAATGAATTATAAAGAAAAGGAAAAATATTAAACCCATGGGAGATATATTATAAAGAAACGTATACAAACTAATGCAAAAATAAAGAAAACCATCAAATACTATAAACCAAAATGAATTCAACAATACCAAAAAAAAGTCGAATGTCTATCATTGTTTAGAGATTTAGTTCAAACCTCTTAACATCTACAAAATGTACAACGAAAATGAAATTGAAATAGTCAACCACAACACAACTATGCCATGTGTGCCTCTTCCAAAACGTACCTATAATGATGACAAAAGAAACACCAATTCAAATGAACAGTATAATGTTCCCAATACTTCACGCTTTCAAACCAATCCCTCATTTGTTTCCTCCCAACTTCTCTTTTATGCAAATGATACAAGGATTCTACATTTGATTTCATTACACCCAAGACAAGGATATGCTCATCAATAAAGTAAGGATGAAATCCATGTTTCTTATCTAATGTTTTGTGAATATAAAAAACAAAAATTATGGTTGCAATAATATATTTTATCCATTTAATATAATAGATGCCATAATGGTTGTCCATATCTACTAAAAGAAACAAAAAAAAAAAATTAGCACATAAACAAATAAACAAACAAATATATATGAACACAAAATAGTTAAACTTTTTCCTTTTTTATTTGCTTTATAAAAAAATAAAAATAAAAATAAATAAATAAATAAATAAATAAACATAAATTTGAACATAAATCTAATATTATTCAAAATAAGGAAATAAGAAAGAAGAAACAACGTTACTACTATATCTAGTAAAATATTTTGTAAAAATATGAAATAATATACCTAGATAACCAAAAAAAAAAAATATCTACCATCAAAATAATATTATATAAAATATAGAAAAAATAATTTTTAATTATATAATTTTATTTTTAAATTTAGAGGATAATTTATCATAGATTTGTGATATAATTAAATGATTTATAGTATCATATTATTGAAAAATCATGAATTATTAAATACTCTAGTTAATAAAGTGTTAATAGTAACTATGTTAATGACAATATTAAATTAACAAAGTTGAAATCATTATATGGAATTAAAACTTATAACTTACAAGTAATTTAAAATAATTATATGAATAGAGGCCTTCAAAATATACATTAGGCTAAAATCTCTAATCCTATAAAATATTTCCACTTACCTAATTATAATACTAAACATCTAGTAGAAATATTAACTTACTTAAATGATCAAACTCTAATAACATCTTAATTAATTTAAGAATAATATGAATTCTAAAGTGTTTAGTAAACAAAATAGGTTATTTACCCAAAAACCCATCAAAATATAGCGCATTTTTAACCTTCTTCTTTTTAATTACTTTTCTCTTTATAAACACTTTAGTCTTGAGATCACAATCATTTTTATTGTTATAATTGAATATATTTATTGTTCTTTATTTTTAAAGTCAATAAGATTTATTTGTTATAGAATAACGGATCAAATTTAATATAACGATTTGATTGTTAAAATTTATAAAAATATAAATCATATTCAAATTTGTAAAGATGTACATATTTACGCCGATAGGCGTATCCCCCTATTGGAAATCGGCTCTTTTGTGATTATGCTAATTAATCTTTCTGATATGATGGTCTAGATTGAAAGATGCCAATATATTTTGGTGGTTGCCACTCAATCAATGGATCAAATCTACCCCACTAACTTCCTTGCATATCTAAATCACATGTTTAAACCGTACTTAAATTAATTTTTTACAAATCTTGATTAAAAATTTACTGTGCCATTTATTAATTACCACCTATCAAGATTAACAACTAGAAGGAAACTAAAACATTAAATCTTCTCCAAGTGTTGAAATCGTTGTGCAACGTGTCCCATGCCTTTCACACGAGCCATAGTGGCAGCAAGCGGTGTGTGTTGAAATCGTTCTGCAGCGTGTCCCATGCCTTTGACACGAGCCATAGTGGTGGCAAGCGGTGCGATTCGGGAAGTGGAAGGTTCGGCCAACGAACCGATCCCGATTTCAACAAGTTTATTCTGCACAACGATGATCGGCTTTCTGTTCCTCAGTATACGTCCCACTTCACACAGTTATTAGGAAAGTGGAATATCTTTGAAGCTTGTGGAGATTATCACAAGAGAATGTGAGGAAATCTCTTGTGTTTCGTGAATATTTCGGTTGTCAAAGACCAGCGTCTGTTGGAAATACAAAATATCATAACTTCCAGTTTGTCAGGTTGGGGAGGGAGAAATGTGAATGTCATGCAAGAAGCAAAAGAGGTCATAACGCGGTCTAAAGTTTGATCCTTCATTCAATTATTATGTAATGACTATTGCAATTTTCATTTTAATGTTAATTTCCTGGATTCGACTCAGTTTGGATGGTGCAGATGATATTTTTGGTCATGGCTACTCACATACTAAGTCTTTCAGCGAGCCCGGAGCTGGAGAACATGAAGCGCGATTTTTGTGATGTGATAAAGGGGGTTTAAAACATCCCATTGAATGTCCCTGGCACAACTTACTACAAAAGCTTTCAGGTAATATTATATAATAATGGATGCAGGGAGATTTCCGATTTCTGATAGCTTACGGTCTTACATAACACAGTTGCATTGCATCACATTGCCTCATTGCACTCCACGAAACATACATATGCGTAAGACTCTATAACTCGAGTAAGAGTCTGGTTGTATTTGTATTCACATTCTCTGCAAATTATTGAAGTGATCATCGCATTTGAATCACGCCTTGGTGCATGAATAGAGGAAAGGCAAACTAAGGGTTTAGAATCGAATGCGAAATGAACTATGGGGAAAACGTAGAAGGAAGAAGTGGTGTTCAACTCGTTGGAGAAATCTGCTAGATAAAGCCAATCTCTGAATGCCAGATCAAAATTGGATCGATTTCCAATTTTAGCATGATAGATTGCGTCGGGCGAAGAAATTATATGTAATGCTGGATTGACTGGTGCGTAGAGGACGCCGTTGTGAAATGTCAAGTTGGAAAAACTTAAACCTGAAACTTAAAACCTTAAGCATAAATATGTTGTCACGTTATAATATTGTTGTTAATATATTATATGAGTTGTTTTAAAAAAAATCGTAAAAGAACTCTTAGGTTTTAGTATTGTTAACATATTAACCATAGCGGTTTTAAAACCATATTGGTTTTGTATTGTCAATACTAAAACCTTGTTTTTATCTTTTATTTTTCAAGTTTACTCTTCCAATAATCCTTTTAGATTGTAAGTTTTAATATCATATGTAACAATATATTAGTATTATATATTATATTAAAATTATAGTATATTAAAACTTGAAATGTAAAGTGCTTATTATAATTAAATTTATGTTAATAAACTAAAAATTTACTCTTATAATAATCTTTTTAGATTGTAAGTTTTAATATAATATGTAATAATATATTAGTATTATATATTATATTAAAATTATAGTACATTAAAACTTCAAAGGTTAAGTGATTATTATAATTAAATTTATGTTTATATTTTCGCATTTCGATGAAACTGCAATGGTGAAGGTTAATGAATGTAACAGATAGCTATTAGGATTTTTGAAATTCAGTCTTTTAACAATATAACGCTCAATTAGTAAAGTTTTAATGCAACCATTTTTGTTTTAACATTTTTTTTTCTAATATTTATATAAATTTTAATTGTGTTATGTTAAAAAATAATTTAAATATGATTTAAATATATAATTTACATACGTAAGAGATTTATTGGTGTGGAAATATATTGGTATCTTTAAATTTACATTATCTCATCAAAAATTTCAAATTAAAAAAAAAAAATCTAATATTTATATAATTTTTAATTATATTTTGTTAAAAAATAATTTGAATATGTAATTTATATATGTAAAAAATTTAATGATGTGGAAATATATTTATATTTTTAAATTTTTATTATCTCATCAAAATTAAAAAAGTAATAATAATTTTAATATTTATGTAATTTTTAATTATATTTTGTTAAAAAATAATTTAAATATATAATTTATATATAAAAGATTTAGTGGTGAGAAATATAGTGGACCTTTAAATTAAAATTCCTATTTCAATTTACCTAGTTATTTTACAAACTATCCAATAACAAAAAAATTATATCACAAAAAAACATTTTCAAACAAAAAAAAATTAATAGATGAACCACTAGTATGTGATTGTGATACTAAATATGCTTTTAGATGACATAAATAGAATTGCATGATTTTAAATTTTCTATTGGTACTGGATTGGTCATCGATCGAGGGCTCGAAAAACAATGATAACAAATCATATGTTGAGAGGGAAGGCAATTAAATTCATTCCACTAAATCATTCGAATGGGATTCTCTTCCAAGTGACACCTCGCTGGCAAGGAAAGTGATCAGTCTTGTCACGTAAATGAGGCTGACTTTTTTTTTCAAACATACTGCTGCAATGAATTTATGTGAAAACCATGAAAAATCAAAGTTTTTTTTTAACCAGATATTTTTGAAAATTTTTCAGATTTATTTATTGAAATAGTAAATTTGATCGATAAATTTTACCTAATTTATTTGTTTTAAGATTTTTCCTTAATACTAAAATTATATATACAATTAAAAAAAACCAATTTAAATAGCAAAAATTAACAAAAAACAGTAAACTCATAAGCTAAGATAAGCTAGAAATATGCATAGGAGAATCTAGAGGAGAAACTCGAGAAGTAGGTCAAGGAATTCATATAAAGAATGAAGCCCTAAAAGTGGAGATGAGGCACATTTACATGGTGTAGTCATATGATTAAAAGTATTAATGATATTAACATTAATTATTTTAATATAAATAATATTAAGATTACTTTTAATAATTAATAATATTTACATGCTAATCATTTTAATTAAATATGGTTAAACATTTTCAACACAACCAATGAATGTCACTCATTCTCACCAATGCTCAACAATACACAATTTTTCCTAGCCATAGTCATCCATGGGTAACCCTCTTAAACCATAATAATCCATGGTGAGCCTTAATTATAATTAATAATTATAATGATTAAAATTATATCTAAAATAATATATAACAAATATAATAATATCTAAATAAGTATAATAATGGTTTAAGTAATTATGATTCTCTTTTATTTAACATAAAAAAAGATTTTGAGGCAAAAAAAAAAAATATTCATTGTAACCATATCACTAATAGTATTAATTATATTAAAATTAATATTGTTAATGGAAATATTATTAATATTAATATGAATAAGTAATACTAATAATATATACATTCTAATCATTTTAATCAACTATGGCCAAACATTGCTAACATAGTCTCATTCTCACCTATGTTAAATGATAGAGAAGTTTACTTAGCCATAGTCAAACAAGGTCTCATTCTTACCTATGTTAAATGATAGAGAAGTTTACTTAGCCATAGTCAACCATGGTTAACCTTACTCAATTCCCTTGGGTTCACCAATTCCTTTGGTTTATAATATTCAACCCTTGGGTTTATTAGTTCTTTTGGTTTATAATATAAATAATCGATCAATGTCATCCATGATCAAATGTCACATTCTGACAAACATTGTCTCAATAAGAAAATCACCCATGGCCAACCATGGTCATAGTTGGTCGAACGTCGCATTGTGACAACAATTGTCTCAATGTTTAAATCAATTCCCTTGGGTTCACCAATTCCTTTGGTTCATAATTTGTTGGGTAATGGTTTCCCTTTGGTTCATGGAGATTCCTTTGGTTTATAATATTAAACCATTGGGTTTATTAGATTTTTTGGTTTATAATATGAATAATCGATCAATGCAATCCATGTTCAAATGTCACATTCTGACAAATATTGTCTCAAGATAAAAATCACCCATGGCCAACCATGGTCATATTTGGTCCAACATCGCATTGTGACAACAATTGTCTCGATGTTTAGATCAATTCCCTTGGGTTCACCAATTCCTTTGGTTTTTATAGTTTGTTGGGTATTAGTTTGTCCTTGGGTTCACCAATTCCTTTGGTTTATAATATTAAACCCTTGGGTTTATTAATTATTTTGGTTTATAATATGAATAATCGATCAATGTCATCCATGATAAATGTCACATTTGAAAAATCTCGTCTCAATATGAAATCACCCATGGCCAACCATGGTCATAGTTGGTCCATGTTGCATTGTTACAACAATTGTCTCAATATTTAAATTCATTCCCTCGGGTTCAGCAATTCCTTTGGTTTATAATATTAGACCCTTGGGATTATTAGTTCTTTTTATTTATAATATGAATAATCGATCAGTGTAATCCATGTTCAAATGTCACATTGTGACAAATATTGTCTCGACATGGAAATCACCCATGGCCAACCATGGTCATAGTTGGTAAAACATCACATTGTGACATTAATTCTCTCAATGTTTAAATCAATTCCGTTGGGTTAACCAATTCCTTTAGTTTATAATATTAAACCCTTGGGTTTAATAGTTCTTCTGGTTTATAATATGAATAATCGATCAATTTCATCCATGATCAAATGTCACATTCTGAAAAATATTGTCTCTATATGAAAATCAGCCATGGCCAACCATTGTCATAGTTAGTCTGATGTTGCATTGTGACAATGATTGTCTGAAATATTTAAATCAATTCCTTAGGTTCTTAATTCCCTTGGTTTATAATATTAAACCCTTGGGTTTATTAGTTTTTTTAGTTTATAATATGAAATAATCGATCAATGTCATCCATGATCAAATGTCACATTCTGACAAACATTGTATCAGTATGAAAATCACCCATGGCCAACCATGGTCATACTTGGCCCAACGTCGCATTGCGCCAACAATTGTCTCAATGTTTAAATCAATTCCCTTGGGTTCACCAATTCCTTTGGTTTATAATTTTTTGTGTAATGATTTTCCCTTGGGTTCACCACTTGCTTTGGTTTATAATATTAAACCCTTGGGTTTATTAGTTTTTTTGGTTTATAATATGAATAATCGATCAATGTCATCCATGATCAAATGACACATTATGAGAAACATTGTCTCAATATGAAAATCACCCATAGCCAACCATGGTCATAGTTGGTCCAACGTCGCATTGTGACAACCATTGTCTCGATGTTTAAATCAATTCCCTTGGGTTCACCAATTCCTTTTGGTTTATAATTTGTTGGGTAATGGTTGTCCCTTGGGTTCACCAATTCCTTTGGTTTATAATATTAAACCCTTGGGTTTATTATTTTTTTTGGTTTATAATATGAATAATCGATGAATGTCATCCATGATCAAATGACACATTATGAAAAACATTGTCTCAATATGAAAATCACCCATGGCCAACCATGGTCATAGTTGGTCCAACGTCGCATTGTGACAACAATTGTCTCAATGTTTAAATCAATTCCCTTGGGTTCACCAATTCATTTTGGTTTATAATTTGTTGGGTAATGGTTGTCCCTTGGGTTCACCAATTCCTTTGGTTTATAATATTAAACCCTTGGGTTTATTAGTTCTTTTGGTTTATAATATGAATAATCGATCAATGTCATCCATGATCAAATGTCACATTCTGACAAAGATTGTGTCAATATGAAAATTGTGAAATTTCTTTGAATAATGATCAATTATTCACTGAGACTATCCTGATCACATACAATTCAAATTTATATGCAACACATAATCTCTTCCACTCAGATCATCAAACATGCGGAAATAAAATCAAGCGATAACACATCAAATCATCGTACACATTAACACAGTATGTATGGGGAAAGCTTATAGATGAAAACCCCGAAGCTATTGTGTATATTATAATGGATAAATCATGTAACAAACTTAGTACAATACTCCTTACAAGTACTCAGTACTATCTCATGAAGTTACACACAAACTAGCTCAGTTTTGAACAGGTTACTGGTTCAAAACTCACCGCCAATTGCCTTGCCTCTATTGCGCAATCCAGGCCTATCTATATAGAGATCCAAGGTTCGAATCTCCTTGGCTTGACAGCGCAATCATCATGGGAAATTCCTCCAAGTGTGGTGCAAATCTCATGCACAACTGATGTCGCCAATGATAGCTAACTCCACCCTTTCATCTACCTCTTTCACTGGTCTCCACTGAACTGATCATGCACTGTAGTGAACTGATGTGTTCTTGAGTTGAATAATGAGTTACTAATTAATTAATTAAATAATATTTAATTCACTCCCTCATAACTAATTGATTAGCTAGTTAAACTAATCTCAACTAGTTCAACTAAAATAAACAGAACACAACTCCACTATCTGTCTCATTAACTCCTCCAAACTTCTGCCACTGAAGTCCAACTGAAGTCAACCATGCATGATGCCATAAAACCCTTGGGAATAGCGTAATTCCTCTGTCAGATGCATGAGCCACTTCTGTAGCTCGAACTGAAGTGCTCCAAGAGAGTAAACTGAAGTTTATAGTCTAAATATTATTAAGGGTAAATAATATTTGACTTCCCTGTTTTAAGGAGAGGCGGTTTAAAAATAGACTTCGACCTCTTTGACCTCAAAAATAGAGTCTCATCTATTTTTACCAACATGACACATACTTCAAGAATCTCAAACTGGAATCCCAGAACCATGCTCCATATGTCTAAAAATAGACATAGTCTAAAAATAGATTTTGCGCCAGAATTTGCCTGCGGGCCCACTTAGTGAAGGCGACTTCATTTCACTAAGCTCCATCATCTTGCTGCATTCTCAACACTCCCTCTCGGCAAGATATGGACTATCTGCAACCCCTATCCTGCCTCTGTGGAATTCGAACTTGCTCCTGGTGAGCGCCTTCGTCAGGATGTCGGCATCCTGATCCTCCGTGGGAACATATGAAAGCATCATGATCCTCCGCTGAACACAATCTATGATGTGATGGTACCTGATGTCGATATGTTTGGACCTATCATGAAATACTGGATTAGCCGAGAGCTTGATGCAGCTCTGGTTATCACAGTAGATCACTGTAGGCTCCAAATGCAACCTGAACAAACCTGCGAGGATATTCCTCATCCAAATAGCCTCGCATGCAGCCAAGCTAGCTGCCATGTACTCGGCCTCTGCTGAACTGAGTGCCACGGATCTCTGCTTCCTGCTGTACCAGGAAACTGCTGTCGACCCAATGCTGAAAACTCCTCCCGAAGTGCTCTTCCGGTCCGTTGGACTCCCTGCCCAATCTGCATCAGTGAAGCCAGAAAGCTTCACTCCATCCTCCTGTCTGTACCATAGACCATATCCCGATGTGCCTCTGATATAGCGCAATACATGCTTGCCCGCCTTCCAAAAGAGCTTGGTAGGCTTAACCATAGCTTGCGAAAGCTGGTTAACTGCATAGCATATATCGGGTTGTGTATTGACCAGATACATAAGCGACCCCACCAACTGTCGATAGACAGTGGCATCCACTACCTCCGCTGAAGTAGCATCCTCCTTCCTCCAACCACCGGGAAGAGGAGTGTCAACAGGCTTGCAGCCTTGCATGTTGAACCTCTCCAGAATCTCCCGAGCATACTTGCCCTGAGAAACAAACAGTCCTCCGTTGCGCTGCCAAATCTCCAACCCCAGGAAATAATGAAGGATGCCCAAGTCCTTCATCTCAAACTCTCGTGCAAGATCCTCCTTGCATGAAAGTATCAACTGCTCATCGCCAGTCAAAATCAGATCATCTACATACAGTATGATGATCAAAAGCTTCCCCTCCACCACAATCTGGTACAGGTTTGGATCTGCCTCCAACGTCGCATTGTGACAACAATTATCTCAATGTTTAAATCAATTCCCTTGGGTTCACCAATTCCTTTTGGTTTATAATTTGTTGGGTAATGGTTGTCCCTTGGGTTCACCAATTCCTTTGGTTTATAATATTAAACCCTTGGGTTTATTAGTTCTTTTGTTTTATAATATGAATAATCGATCAATGTCATCCATGATCAAATGTCACATTCTGACAAATATTGTCTCAATATGAAAATCACCCATGGCCAACCATGGTCATAGTTGGTCCAACGTCGCATTGTGACAACAATTGTCTCAATGTTTAAATCAATTCCCCTGGGTTCACCAATTCCTTTGGTTTATAATTTGTTGGGTAATGGTTTTCCCTTGGGTTCACCAATTCCTTTGGTTTATAATATTAAACCCTTGGGTTTATTAGTTCTTTTGGTTTATAATATGAATAATCGATCAATGTCATCCATGATAAAATGTCACATTTTGAAAAATCTTGTCTCAATATGAAAATCACCCATGGCCAGCCATGGTCATAGTTGGTCCAATGTCGCATTGTTACAGCAATTGTCTCAATGTTTAAATCAATTCCCTTGGGTTCAACAATTCCTCTGGTTTATAATATTAAACCCTTGGGTTTATTAGTTCTTTTGATTTATAATATGAATAATTGATCAATGTCATCCATGTTCAATGTCACATTCTGACAAATATTCTCTCCAACATGGAAACACCCATGGCCAACCATGGTCATAGTTGGTCCAACGTAGCATTGTGAGCAACAATTGTCTCAATGTTTAAATCAATTCCCTTGGGTTCACCAATTCCTTTGGTTTATAATATGAATAATCGATCAATTTCATCCATGATCAAATGTCGGATTCTAAAAATATTGTCTCAATATGAAAATCACCCATGGCCAACCATGGTCATAGTTGGTCCAACATCGCATTGTGACAAAAATTGTCTCAATGTTTAAATCAATTCCCTTGGGTTCACCAATTCCTTTGGTTTACAATATAAAACCCTCGGGTTTATTAGTTTTTTTGGTTTATAATATGAATAATCGATCAATGTCATCCATGATCAAATGTCACATTCTGACAAACATTGTATCAATATGAAAATCACCCATGGCCAACCATGGTCATACTTGGCCCAACGTCGCATTGTGACAACAATTGTCTCAATGTTTAAATCAATTCCTTTGGGTTCACCAATTCCTTTGGTTTATAATTTCTTGGGTAATGATTTTCCCTTGGGTTCACCACTTTCTTTGGTTTATAATATTAAACCCTTGGGTTTATTAGTTTTTTTGGTTTATAATATGAATAATCGATCAATGTCATCCATGATAAAATGACACATTATGAGAAACATTGTCTCAATATGAAAATCACCCATGGCCAACCATGGTCATAGTTGATCCAACGTCGCATTGTGACAACAATTGTCTCAATGTTTAAATCAATTCCCTTGGGTTCACCAATTCCTTTTGGTTTATAATTTGTTGGGTAATGGTTGTTCCTTGGGTTCACCAATTCCTTTGGTTTATAATATTAAACCCTTGGGTTTATTAGTTTTTTTGGTTTATAATATGAATAATCGATCAATGTCATCCATGATCAAATGACACATTATGAGAAACATTGTCTCAATATGAAAATCACCCATTGCCAACCCTGGTCATAGTTGGTCCAACGTCGGATTGTGACAACCATTGTCTCAATGTTTAAATCTATTCCCTTGGGTTCACCAATTCATTTTGGTTTATAATTTTTTGGGTAATGGTTGTCCCTTGGGTTCACCAATTCCTTTGGTTTATAATATTAAACTCTTGGGTTTGCTAGCTTTTTTGGCTTATAATATGAATAATCGATCAATGTCATCCATGATCAAATGTCACATTCTGACAAAGGCGTATCCCAATATATGAAATTGTAGAAATTTGCTGAATAATGATTAATTATCCACCGAGACTATCCTGATCACATACAATTCAAATTTATATGCAACACATAATCTCTTCCACTCAGATCATCAAACATGCGGAAATAAAACAAGCGATAACACATCAAATCATCATACACATTAACACAGTATGTATGGGGAAAGCTTATAGCTGAAAACCCCGCAGCTATTGTGTATATTATAATGGAAAAATCAAGTAACAAACTCAGTACAATACTCCTCACAAGTACTCGGTACTTTCTCATAAAGTTACCCACAATCTAGCTCAGTTTTGAACAGGTTACTGGTTCAAAACTCACCGCCAATTGCCTTGCCTCTATTGCGCAATCCAGGCCTGTCTATATAGAGATCCAAGGTTCGAATCTCCTTGGCTTGACAGCACAATCATCATGGGAAATTCCTCCAAGTGTGGTGCAAATCTCATGCACAACTGATGTCGCCACTGATAGCTAACCCCACCCTTTCATCTACCTCTTTCACTGGTCTCCACTGAACTGATCATGCACTGTAGTGAACTGATGTGTTCTTGAGTTGAATAATGAGTTACTAATTAATGAATTAAATAATATTTAATACACTCCACTCATAACTAATTGATTATCTAGTTAAACTAATCTCAACCAGTTCAACTAAAATAAACAGAACACAACTCCACTAGCTGTCTCATTAACTCCACCAAACTTCTGCCACTGAAGTCCTAACTGAAGTCAACCATGCATGATGCCATCAAACCCTTGGGAATAGTGTAATTCCTCTGTCATATGCATGAGCCACTTCCAAGGCTCGAACTGAAGTGCTCCAAGAGAGTAAAATGAAGTTTATAGTCCAAATATTATTAAGGGTAAATAATATTTGACTTCCCTATTTTAAGGAGAGGCAGTCTAAAAATAGACTTCGACCTCTTCGACCTATAGGTCACAAAAATAGAGTCCCATCTATTTTTACCAACATGACCAATGCTCCAAGAATCTCATGCTGGAATCCCCGGACCATGCTCCATATGTCTAAAAATAGACATAGTCTAAAAATAGACTTTGCGCCAGAATTTGCCTGCGGGCCCACTTAGTGAAGGCGACTTCATTTCAATAAGCTCCATCATCTTGCTGCATTTTCAACACTCCCTCTCAGCAAGATATGGATTATCTGCAACCCCTATCCTGCCTCTGTGGAATTCGAACTTGCTCTTGGTGAGCGCCTTCGTCAGGATGTCGACATCCTGATCCTCCGTGGGAACATATGAAAGCATCATGATTCTCCGCTGAACACAATCTCTGATATGATGGTACCTGATGTCGATGTGTTTGGACCTATCATGAAATACTGGATTAGCCGAGAGCTTAATGCAACTCTGGTTATCACAGTAGATCACTGTAGGCTCCAAATGCAACCTGAACAAACATGCGAGGATCTTCCTCATCCAAATAGCCTCGCATGCAGCCAAACTTGCTGCCATGTACTCGGCCTCTGCTGAACTGAGTGCCACGGATCTCTGCTTCCTGCTGTACCAGGAAACTGCTGTCGACCCAATGCTGAAAACTCCTCCAGAAGTGCTCTTCCGGTCCGTTGGGCTCCCTGCCCAATCTGCATCAGTGAAGCCAAAAAGCTTCGCTCCATCCTCCTATCTGTACCATAGACCATATCCCGATGTGCCTCTGATATAGTGCAATACATGCTTGCCTGCCTTCCAAAAGATCTTGGTAGGCTTAACCATAGCTTGCGAAAGCTGGTTAACTGCATAGCATATATCGGGTCGTGTATTGACCAGATACATAAGCGACCCCACCAACTGTCGATAGACAGTGGCATCCACTACCTCCGCTGAAGTAGCATCCTCCTTCCTCCAACCACCCGGAAGAGGAGTGTCAACAAGCTTGCAGCCTTGCATGTTGAACCTCTCCAGAATCTCCCGGGCATACTTGCCCTGAGAAACAAACAGTCCTCCGCTGCGCTGCCAAATCTCCAATCCCAGGAAATAATGAAGGATGCCCAAGTCCTTCATCTCAAACTCTCGTGCAAGATACTCCTTGCATGAAAGTATCAACTGCTCATCGCCAGTCAAAATCAGATCATCTACATACAGTACGATGATCAACAACTTCCCCTCCACCACAATGCAGTGCAGTTGGGATCTAGCCTCCAACATTGCATTGTGACAACAATTATCTCAATGTTTAAATCAATTCCACTTGGGTTCACCAATTCCTTTTGGTTTATAATTTGTTGGGTAATGGTTGCTGTGGGTTCACCAATTCCTTTGGTTTATAATATTAAACCCTTGGGTTTATTAGTTTTGTTTTATAATATGAATAATTGATCAATGTCATCCGCAGTCAAATGTCACATTCGACATTGTCTCAATATGAAAATCACCCATGGCCAAACATGGTCATAGTTGGTCCAACGTCGCATTGTGACAACAATTGTCTCAATGTTTAAATCAATTCCCTTGGGTTCACCAATTCCTTTTGGTTTATAGTTTGTTGGGTAATGGTTGTCCCTTGGGTTCACCAATTCCTTTGGTTTATAATATTAAACCCTTGGCTTTATTAGTTCTTTTGGTTTATCAAATGAATAATCGATCAATGTCATCCATGATAAAATGTCACATTCTGAAATATCTTGTCTCAATATGAAAATCACCCATGGCCAACCATGGTCATAGTTGGTCCAATGTCGCATTGTTACAGCAATTGTCTCAATGTTTAAATCAATTCCCTTGGGTTCAGCAATTCCTTTGGTTTATAATATTAAAACCTTGGGTTTATTAGTTCTTTTGATTTATAATATGAATAATCGATCAATGTCATCCATGTTCAAATGTCACATTCTGACAAATATTGTCCCAACATGGAAATCACCCATGGCCAACCATGGTCATAGTTGGTCCAACATTGCATTGTGACAACAATTGCCTCAATGTTTAAATCAATTCCCTTGGGTTCACCAATTCCTTTGGTTTATAATATGAATAATCGAAGTCAATTTCATCCATGATCAAATGTCTGATTCTAAAAAATATTGTCTCTATATAGAAAATCACCCATGGCCAACCATGGTCACATTTGGTCCAACGTCGCATTGTGACAACAATTGTCTCATTGTTTAAATCAATTCCCTTGGGTTCACCAATTCCTTTGGTTTATAATATTAAACCATTTGGTTTATTATTTTTCTTGGTTTATAATATGAATAATCGATCAATTTCATCCATGATCAAATGTCACATTCTAACAAATATTGTCTCGATATGAATATCACCCATGGCCAACCATGGTCATAGTTGGTCCAACATTGCATTGTGACAACAATTGTCTGAATATTTAAATAAATTCCCTTGGTTTCACCAATTCCTTTTGTTTATATTCTATTGGTTAATTATTTTCCCTTGGGTTCACCAATTTCTTTGGTTTATAATATTAAAACCTTGGGTTTATTAGGTTTTTTGGTTTTTAATATGAATAATCTATCAATGTCATCCATGATCAAATGTCACATTCTGACAAACATTGTCTCAATATGAAAATCACGCATGGCCAAACATGGTCATAGTTGGTCCAACGTCGCATTGTGACAACAATTTTCTCAATGTTTAAATCAATTCCCTTGGGTTCACCAATTCCTTTGGTTTATAATTTGTTGGGTATTGATTTTCCCTTGGGTTCGCCAATTCATTTGGTTTATAATATTAAACCCTTGGTTTTATTAGTTTTTTTGGTTTATAATATGAATAATCGTTCAATGTCATCTATGATCAAATGACACATTCTGACAAACATTGTCTCAATATGGAAATCACCCATGGCCAGCCATGGTCATAGTTGGTCCAACATCGCATTGTAACAACAATTGTCTCAATGTTTAAATAAATTCGTTTGGGTTCACCAATTCCTTTGGTTTATAATTTGTTGGGTAATGGTTGTCCCTTGGGTTCACTAATTCCTTTGGTTTATAATATTAAACCCTTGGGTTTATTTATTAATTCTTTTAGTTTATAATATGAATAATCGATCAATGTCATCCATGATCAAATGTCACGATAGAAGCAAAGATTGTGTCAATATGTAAAATGTGAAAATTTATTTGAATAATGATTAATTATCCACAGAGACTATCCTGATCACATATCAATTCGAATTCATATGCAACACATAATCTCTTCCACTCAGATCATCACACATGCGGAAATAAAACAAGCGATAGCACATCAAATCATCATACACATTAACACGGTATGTATGGGGAAAGCTTATAGCTGAAAAACCTACAGATATTGTGTATATTATAATGGATAAATCATGTAACAAACTCAGTACAATACTCCTCACAAGTACTCAGTACTATCTCATGAAGTTACACACAAACTAGCTCAGTTTTGAACAGGTTACTGGTTCAAAACTCACCGCCAATTGCCTTGCCTCTATTGCACAATCCAGGTCTGTCTATATAGAGATCCAAGGTTCGAATCTCCTTGGCTTGACAGCGCAATCATCATGGGAAATTCCTCCAAGTGTGGTGCAAACCAATTCCTTTGGTTTATAATATTAAGCCCTTGGGTTTATTAGTTTTTTGGTTTATAATATGAATAATCGATCAATGTCATCCATGATGAAATGTCAAATTCTGAAAAATATTGTCTTGATATGAAAATCACCGATGGCCAACCATGGTCATAGTTGGTCCAACGTCGCATTGTGACAACAATTGTCTCAATGTTTAAATCAATTCCCTTGGGTTCACCAATTCCTTTGGTTTATAATTTGTTGAGTAATGATTTTCCCTTGGGTTCACCAATTCATTTGGTTTATAATATTAAACCCTTGGGTTTATTAGTTTTTTTGGTTTATAATATGAATAATCGTTCAATGTCATCTATGATCAAATGACACATTCTGAGAAACATTGTCTCAATATGAAAATCACCCATGGCCAACCATGGTCATAGTTGGTCCAATGTCGCATTGTGACAACAATTGTCTCAATGTTTAAATCAATTCCCTTGGGTTCACCAATTCCTTTGGTTTATAATTTGTTGGGTAACGGTTTTCCCTAGGGTTCACCAATTCCTTTGGTTTCTAATATTAAACCCAAGGGTTTATTAGTTCTTTTGGTTTATAATATGAATAATTGATCAATGTCATCCATGATCGAATGTCTCAACAAAGATTGTGTCAATATGTAAATTGTAGAAATTTGCTAAATAATTATTAATTATCCACCGAGACTATCCTGATCACATACAATTCGAATTTATATGCAACACATAATCTCTTCCACTCAGATCATCACACATGCGGAAATAAAACAAGCGATAACACATCAATTCATCATACACATTAACACAGTATGTATGGGGAAAGCTTATAGATGAAAACCCCGCAGCTATTGTGTATATTATAATGGAGAAATCATGTAACAAACTCAGTACAATACTCCTCACAGGTACTCAGTACTATCTCATGAAGTTACACACAATCTAGCTTGGTTTTGAACATGTTACTGGTTCAAAAAACTCACCGCCAATTGCCTTGCCTCTATTGCGCAATCCAGGCCTGTCCATATAGAGATCCAAGGTTCGAATCTCCTTGGCTTGACAACTCAATAATCATGGGCAATTCCTCCAAGTGTGGTGCAAATATCATGCACAACTGATGTCGCCACTGATAGCTAACTCCACCCTTTCATCTACCTCTTTCACTGGTCTCCACTGAACTGTCCATGCACTGTAGTGAACTGATGTGTTCTTGAGTTGAATAATGAGTTACTAATTAATGAATTAAATAATATTTAATTTACTCCACTCATATCTAGTTGATTAGTTAGTTAACTAATCCCAACTAGTTCAACTAAAAACAAACAGAACACAACTCCACTACTTGTCCCGTTAACTCCTCCAAAACTCCTGCCACTGAAGTCTAACTGAAGCCAACCATGCAAGATGCCATCAAACCCTAGGAACCACGTGATTCCTTGTGTCAGTTGCATGAGTCACCTCCATGACTCAAACTGAAGTGCGCCAAGAGAGTAAACTGCTGTTTATAGTCAAAATATTGTTAAGGGTAAATAATATTTGACTTCCCTGACCACACGAGAGGGCGGTCTAAAAATGAGCTTCGACCTCTTCGACCTATGGGTCACAAAAATAGGGTCCCAGGTCCCATCCTTTTTTACCAACATGACCAATGCTCGAGAAATCTCAAATTGGAATCCACGAACCATGCTCCATATGTCTAAAAATAGACATAGTCTAAAAATAGACTTTGCGCCAAAAATAGCCTGCGGGCCCACTTAGTGAAGGCGAATTCATTTCACTAAGCTCCATCATCTTGCTGCATTTTCAACACTCCCTCTCAGCAAGATATGGATTATCTGCAACCCCTATCCTGCCTCTGTGGAATTCGAACTTGCTCCTGGTGAGCGCCTTCGTCAGGATGTCGGCATCCTGATCCTCCGTGGGAACATATGAAAGCATCATGATTCTCCGCTGAACACAATCTCTGATATGATGGTACCTGATTTCGATATGTTTGGACCTATCATGAAATACTGGATTAGCCGAGAGCTTGATGCAGCTCTGGTTATCACAGTAGATCACTGTAGGCTCCAAATGCAACCTAAACAATCCTGCGAGGATCTTCCTCATCCAAATAGCCTCGCATGCAGCCAAACTTGCTGCCATGTACTCGGCCTCTGCTGAACTGAGTGCCACGGATCTCTGCTTCCTGCTGTACCAGGAAACTGCTGTCGACCCAATGCTGAAAACTCCTCCAAAAGTGCTCTTCCGGTCCGTTGGGCTCCCTGCCCAATCTGCATCAGTGAAGCTAGAAAGCTTCGCTCCATCCTCCTGTCTGTACCATAGACCATATCCCGATGTGCCTCTAATATAGCACAATACATGCTTGCCTGCCTTCCAAAAGAGCTTGGTAGGCTTAACCATAGCTTGCGAAAGCTGGTTAACTACATAGCATATATCGAGTCGTGTATTGACCAGATACATAAGCGACCCCACCAACTGTCGATAGACAGTGGCATCCACTACCTCCGCTGAAGTAGCATCCTCCTTCCTCCAACCACCAGGAAGAGGAGTGTCAACAGGCTTGCAACCTTGCATGTTGAACCTCTCCAGAATCTCCCGGGCATACTTTACCTGAGAAACAAACAGTCCTCCGCTGCGCTGCCAAATCTCCAATCCCGGGAAATAATGAAGGATGCCCAAGTCCTTCATCTCAAACTCTCGTGCAAGATCCTCCTTGCATGAAAGTATCAACTGCTCATCGCCAGTCAAAATCAGATCATCTACATACAGTACGATGATCAAAAACTTCCCCTCCACCACAATCTGGTACAGGTTTGGATCTGCCTCACTCTTGGAGAATCCAAGCCCGGTGAAGTAGCTGTCTATCCGAGTGTACCAAGCACGAGGTGCTTGCTTCAGCCCGTACAGTGCTCTCTTGAGTCGGCACACATGCGACTCACTGCTGAAGATCTCGAAACCTTCAGGCTGCTCTATGTACACCTCCTTTTCAATAACTCCATTGAGGAATGCAGTCTTCACATCCATCTGATGAATGTGCCACCCCATCTGCGCTGAGAGAGCAAGGATCGTCCGTATGGAAGAGTACCTTGCGACAGGTGCAAAAGTCTCCTCATAATCGATCCCCTCGATCTGTGAAAAGCCACGGGTGAAAAATCTCGCCTTGTACTTCTCCACACTCCCGTCAGCCACCTACTTCACTTTGTAGATCCATCGCGAACCCACCATTGATTTCCCCTCTGGTCTTGGGACAATCTCCCATGCACTGTTTCTGACGATCGAATCATATTCTTCGATCATGGCATCAACCCATGTGGGTTCCTCCACAGCTTCCTCAAAAGAGGATGGCTCCGTCACAACACATTGACTCACAAGAGCCATGTATCCAGTGTACCGATCCGGTGACTGCCTCTGTCTGCGCTGTGCTGTAGGTGGTCCTACAACCTTCTCTACATCTCGAGCCAGTCGCTCAGCTTCTGTAGTGCGCTTGCGCCCTCTGATGGTTGGCGCTGCATGGGTGGTTTCTTCCACCTCCTAAACTTCCTCTTGTGGCTGATCCACATCCGGAAGCTCCTCCTTAGGAACTAACAACTCCTCATCTGCATGCAAGTGTAGCTCCCTCTCAAGTGAACACTGCATGGCTTTCTCCTCCTGAAATTTTATATCCCGTCGCACAACAGTCTTGCGACTGTCTGACAAATACACCCGATAGTTGTGAGGTGTATCAGTGTACCCCACAAATATTCCAACCTCAGCAGTTGGATCCAGCTTCCTTCTCGCATCCTTCATCACATGCATGTAGACAGGAGAACCAAAAATCCGCAAATGGGAAATATCAGGCCTCTTGTCAGAATAAGCCTCCTCCGGTGTACTCATGCCAAGAACCTTGTGAGGACAACGGTTCTGCACATACACTGCTGTATTGCATGCCTCAGCCCACAAGTGAAGGGGTAGGCCCTGATCATGCAACATCGCCCGTGCAGCACCCACGATCGGTCTGTTCTTCCGCTCAGCCACCCCGTTCTGCTGTGGGTTATGGGGTGCGATGAGCTCTCTCCGAATCCCTTCTGCGCTGCAGAACACCTTGAATTCAGCCGAGATGAATTCACCACCGTTATCACTCCTTAGAGCAATCACCTTCTTCCTCGACTCCTTCTCGACCAGTGCTTTAAACTCACAGAACTTCACGAATGTATCGCTCTTCTTCTGCATGAAGAAGATCCAGCACTTTTGAGAGAAATCATCAACAAAGATCACATAATACTTGTGCTTTGCTGTCGAAGAAACTGAGAAAGGACCACACACGTCTGTGTGAACTCTCTCAAGGATCGTCGTGGCGCGACTATCCTTCTCGTGAAAGGTGGCTTTCACATACTTCCATAAAGTACACCCCTTGCACTGATTTGAATGCGCAAGGGTGCCCTTAGGAAGCCCAGTAGAAATCTGCTGCAGAATCTTCAAAGCTCCATGGTGAAGGTGGCCCAATCTCCTGTGCCACAGTTCGCCCTCATCATCCCGGCTCACCACTTCTCCCGCTTTGCATGCCATAGCTACGCAGCCATCTACCTGCAACTGATAAAGGTTCTTGGTCTGAACCCCTATCTTCCGGGTCTCTCCAGTAGTCTTACTGCGCAGGAAGGCTTTTCCTTCGCTGAAGACCACATCATACCCCTTATCCTCCAACATCGCCACAGAGATCAAGTTCTTCTTCAATCCAGGTACATGCATGACATCCCTCGATACAAAGGGTTTACCAGACTCCCTCTGAAAGGATATGGTACCGATACCAGTCGCACTGTATCTACCATCATCGCCCATCTCGATGTGCACACCCAAATATTTGTCCTCCAGATCTGAGAACAAATCCCAATCTCCCGTCATATGAAATGACGCACCGCTATCCAAGAACCACACCGATCCCATCACACTTGAAACCAAGCATGCGATCAGTGAAAAGTCAAGCTCGAACTGTGAAGCCAAAGCTTCTCCATCTGCAGATCTTCCCGCTTGCTTGTTCTTCTTCTTCTTTGGACAATTGGTAGCATAATGTCCGTGATCATGGCAGTGAAAACACTTCACTTTTGCCATATTCTGCTTCTTGCCCTTTGCACTAGAATGAGAGGTTTTCTTACCCTTCCCCTTCTTTGCTTTGGCAACCAAAGCGCAGTTTTCTTCATCAGCTCCCTTTGATGAAGATCCATCTCAAGTAGTCCTCCTTATCTCCTCCTGCATGAGATCCGCCCAAAGGCGCTCCCATCCCGGCAGCTTCTCCCGACCATTGACACTATCTTGATATGAGTGCCAAGCCTTCGGAAGACCAAGGAGAGCCCGGTCGACCATGTCCTCGTCTTCGACAGTCACCCCCACACTTCCCAGCTCATCTCTGCATTGAGTGAACTTCGTGAGGTATTTGGCGATACTGTCGCCCTTCTCCATATTGATGTTCCTGAGCTTATCTTTGAGCGCCAGCTTCCTTTGGTCGCTCTTACTCTGGAATAGATCCGTCAAAGCTTTCCACATTAAATATGGAGAAGCCTTTCCATGCAGGCTGGATACAATATGATCCTTGACGCCCTCCAACAGGATCCTTCGACATTTTTCCATCTTCTTTTTCCATGCTTCGACTTTAGCAGGATCAGTGGGCTTTTGGACATCCGTATCTACGAACTCCTTCAGACCATTATCTTCTAATACTGCCTCCATGCGATCCTTCCATGCAACATAATTCGAACTGCCTTCAAGAGCATATTCGAGTCGCAAACCATTGAAAGACATTTTCAACACCGGCACCAAGAAAACAAAACTGCTGCAAAATTTCGAATTCCACCTCAAAGCTCAGCCGCTCTAGATCTGTGAGAACAAATTGTTTCTAGCACAGAGATTGACTGCAAGGGGCATTTACCAGACCTTTCACTTTCCGAAGAAAGATGAATCCGGAGGCTACCTGGCCCGCATGCAGACTCTGTCTACCGAAATAAGTTTGTAATCACTGTGATGATCAATCTCTGCTTCAATAGCTGCGATACCATGTAGAAATTTGCTGAATAATGATCAATTATCCACCGAGACTATCCTGATCACATACAATTTGAATTTATATGCAACACATAATCTCTTCCACTCAGATCATCAAACATGCGGAAATAAAATCAAGCGATAACACATCAAATCATCATACACATTAACAAAGTATGTATGGGGAAAGCTTATAGCTGAAAACCCCGCAGCTATTGTGTATATTATAATGGAGAAATCATGTAACAAACTCGGTACAATACTCCTCACAAGTACTCAGTACTATCTCATGAAGTTACACACAAACTAGCTCAGTTTTGAACAGGTTACTGGTTCAAAACTCACCGCCAATTGCCTTGCCTCTATTGCGCAATCCAGGCCTGTCTATATAGAGATCCAAGGTTCGAATCTCCTTGGCTTGGCAGTGCAATCATCATGGGCAATTCCTCCAAGTGTGGTGCAAATCTCATGCACAACTGATGTCGCCACTGATAGCTAACTCCACCCTTTCATCTACCTCTTTCACTGGTCTCCACTGAACTGATCATGCACTGTAGTGAACTGGTGTGTTCTTGAGTTGAATAATGAGTTACTAATTAATGAATTAAATAATATTTAATTCACTCCACTCATAACTAATTGATTAGCTAGTTAAACTAATCTCAACTAGTTCAGCTAAAATAAACAGAACACAACTCCACTAGCTGTCTCATTAACTCCACCAAACTTCTGCCACTGAAGTCCTAACTGAAGTAAACCATGCATGATGCCATCAAACCCTTGGGAATAGCGTAATTCCTCTGTCAGATGCATGAGCCACTTCCAAGGCTCAAACTGAAGTGCTCCAAGAGAGTAAACTGAAGTTTAGAGTCCAAATATTATTAAGGGTAAATAATATTTTACTTCCCTATTTTAAGGAGAGGCAGTCTAAAAATAGACTTCGACCTATAGGTCCAAAAAATAGAGGTCCATCTATTTTTTACCAACATGACCAATCATCCATAAATAGCATCCTGCAACTCATAGACCATGATCCATATGTCTAAAAATAGACATAGTCTAAAAATAGACTTTGCGCCAAAAATAGCCTGCGGGCCCACTTAGTGAAAGGCGACTTCATTTCACTAAGCTCCATCATCTTGTTGCATTTTCAACATAGTCACCCATGGCCAACCCTGGTCATATTTGGTCCAACGTCACATTGTGACAACAATTGTCTCAATGTTTAAATCAATTCCCTTGGGTTCACCAATTCCTTTAGTTTATAATTTGTTGGGTAATGGTTTTCCCTTGGGTTCACCAATTCCTTTGGTTTATAGTATTAAACTCTTGGGTTTTATTAATAATATGAATAATCGATCAATGTCATCCATGATAAAATGTCACATTCTGAAAAATCTTGTCTCAATATGAAAATCACCCATGGCCAAGCATGGTCATAGTTGGTCCAACGTCGCATTGTTACAGCAATTGTCTCAATGTTTAAATAAATTCCCTTGGGTTTAGTAATTCCTTTGGTTTATAATATTAAACCCTTGGGTTTATTAGTTATTTTGATTTATAATATGAATAATTGATCAATTTCATCAATGTTCAAATGTCACATTCTGACAAATATTGTCTCAACATGAAAATCACCCATGGCCAACCATGGTCATACTTGGTCCAACATCGCATTGTGAGAACAATTGTCTCAATGTCTAAATCAATTCCCTTGGGTTCACCAATTCCTTTGCTTTATAATATTAAACGCTTGGGTTTATTAGTTCTTTTGGTTTATAATATCAATAATTGATCAATTTCATCTATGATCAAATGTCACATTTTTTAAAATATTGTCTCTATATGAAAATCACCCATGGCCAACAATGGTCATAGTTGGTCCAACGTCGCATTGTGACAAAAAATGTCTCAATGTTAAAATCAATTCCCTTGGGTTCACCAATTCATTTGGTTTATAATATTAAACCCTTGGGTTTATTATTTTTTTTGGTTTATAATATGAATAATTGATCAATGTAATCCATGATCAAATGTCACATTCTAACAAATATTGTCTCGATATGAAAATCACCCATGGCCAGCCATGGTCATAGTTGGTCCAACGTCGCATTGTGACAACAATTGTCTCAATGTTTGAATCAATTCCCTTGGGTTCACCAATTCCTTTGGTTTATAATTTGTTGGGTAATGGTTTTCCCTTTGGTTCACCAATTCCTTTGGTTTATAATATTAAACCCTTGGGTTTATTAGTTTTTTTGGTTTATAATATGAATAATCGATCAATGTCATCCATGATCAAATGTCACATTCTGAAAAACATTGTCTCAATATGAAAATCACCCGTGGCCAACCATGGTCATAGTTGGTCCAACGTCGCATTGCGACAAGAATTGTCTCAATGTTTAAATCAATTCCCTTGGGTTCACCAATTCCTTTGGTTTATAATATTAAACCGTTGGGTTTATTAGTTCTTTTGGTTTATAATATGAATAATTGATCAATGTCGTCCATGATCAAATGTCACATTCTTACAAATATTGTCTCAACATGAAAATCACCCATGGCCAACCATGGTCATAGTTGGTCCAACATCGCATTGTGACAACAATTGTCGCAATGTTTAAATCAATTACCTTGGGTTCACCAATTCCTTTGGTTTATAATATTAAACCCTTGGGTTTATTAGTTCTTTTGGTTTATAATATGAATAATCGATCAATTTCATCCATGATCAAATGTCACATTCTCGAAAATATTGTCTCTATATGAAAATCACCCATGGCCAACCATGGTCATAGTTGGTCCCACGTCGCATTGTGACAACAATTATCTCAATGTTTAAATCAATTCCCTTGGGTTCACTAATTCCTTCGGTTTATAATATTAAACCCTTGGGTTTATAACCATCTATGATATTAATATATTAATAAATATTAAAATATTATTTATATGAAAATCACCCATGGCCAACCATGGTCATAGTTGGTCCAACGTCGCATTGCGACAACAACTGTCTCAATGTTTAAATCAATTCCCTCGAGTTCACTAATTCCTTTGTTTTATAATATTAAACCCTTGTGTTTATCAGTTCTTTAGCTTTATAATATGGATAATTGATCAATGTCAGCCATGATCAAATGTCACATTCTGACAAATATTGTCTCAATATGAAAATCACCTATGGCCAACCATGGTCATAGTTGGTCCAACATCGCATTGTGACAACAACTGTCTCAATGTTTAAATCAAGTCCCTTGGGTTCACCAATTCCTTTGGTTTATAATTTTTTGGGTAATGATTTTCCCTTGGGTTCACCTATTTCTTTAGTTTATAGTATTAAACCCTTGGGTTTATTAGTTTTTTTGGTTTATAATATGAATAATCGATCAATATCCCATGATCAAATGTCAAATTGTGAAACATTGTATCAATATGAAAATCACACATGGCCAACCATGGTCATAGTTGGTCCAACGTCACATTGTGACAACAATTGTCTCAATGTTTAAATCAATTCCCTTGGTTCACCAATTCCTTTGGTTTATAATTTGTTGGGTAATGATTTTCCCCGGGGTTCACCAATTCCTTTGGTTTATAATATTAAACCATTGGGTTTATTATTTCTTTGTCATCCATGTTCAAATGTCACATTCTGACAAATACTGTCTCAACATCAAAATCACCCATGGCCAACCATGGTCATAGTTGGTCCAAAATCGCATTGTGACAACAATTGTCTCAATGTTTAAATCAATTCCCTTGGGTTCACCAATTGTTTTGGTTTATAATATTAAACACTTGGGTTTATTAGTTTTTTTGGTTTATAATATGAATAATTGATCAATGTCATCCATGATCAAATGTCACATTCTGACAAATATTGTCTCAATATGAAAATCACCCATGGCCAACCATGGTCATAGTTGGTCCAACGGCGCATTGTGACAACAATTGTATCAATGTTTAAATCAATTCCCTTGGGTTCACCAATTCCTTTCGTTTATAATTTGTTGGGTAATGGTTTTCCATTGGGTTCACCAATTCCTTTGGTTTATAGTATTAAACTCTTGGGTTTTATTAATCTCTATTGTTTTTAATATTGCCCTTAGCCTTATTGATCCCTTAGGTTTTTAATATTTATCCCTTGGGTTCACTGACTCCTTTGGTTTATAATATTAAACCCTTGGGTTTATTAGTTCTTTTGGTTTATAATGTTAATCACACATTCGGTTTATTACTCTCTTGAGTTTAAAATACTAATTATCAGGGTTTGTTAATTTCTTAGATTTTTCATTTTAAAATATTAATTCTTAGGGTTTATTAATCTCTATTGTTTATAATATTCATTCGTTACGTTTATAATATTTATCCCTTGGGTTCGCTGATTCCTTTGCTTTTTAATATTAAACCCTTGGGTTTATTAGTTCTTTTGTTTTATAATGTTAATAATCCCGTTGGTTTAATAATATCTTATGTTTAAAATACTGATTCTTATGGATTATTAATTTATTAGGTTTTTTAGTTTAAAATATCAATTCTTACGGTTTATTAATCTCTTGTGTTTTTAATATTGATCCCTTATGTTTATAATATTTCTCCCTTGGGTTCACCAATTCCTTTGGTTTATAATATTTAAACCTTTGGTTTATGATGACATTGGATTTGTATTATTAATTATCCCTTGGGTTTATTAATATCTTCAGTTTAAAATATTAATTGTTAGGGTTTATTAATCTCTTAGTTTTTTTGTTTTTAAATATTGTTTCATATGCTTTATTACTCTCTTGAGTTTAATATATTAATTCTTAAAGTTTATTACTTTCTTATGTTTTTGGGTTTAATATTATTAATATATTAATATATATTATTAATAAATATTCTAATATTTATTAATAATATAATAATATTATTCATATATATTATTAATAATATAACCAACTATGATATAATATATATTATTAATATATTATTAGTTCTTTTGGTTTATTAATAATATAACCATCTGTGATATTAATATATTAATAAATATTATTTATTATATATATATATATATATATATATTAAGTTAATATTATTAATATATTATTAATAAATATTCTAATATTTATAAATATTATGTCCATTTAATTTCCTACTTCATTTACAAAACCTTAGCAAGATCTTAGCAAATATTATGCCACACAATCTACTCATATCAATTCAATTTACAATTTTTTATTAAACTAAATAAAAGTTATATCTCAATATTTAACGATAAATATAAACAATATCCCAATTTATAAATATTATAAAACTATAATTTTAATTAAAAAAATATTATGAATACAAACAATATCCCAATTCATAAATATCATAAAATGATAGTTTCAATAAAAAAAATATCAATTTCAATTTCATTTCAATTTCAATTGATTATGAAGGTAAAACATATCCTAATTCATAAATATTATAAAATAATAATTTTAGTTTGTAATACATCTATATTATAGTATATTTGAAAATACATTTATATTTAATTTTAGATTAATTTGAAAATAATTTATTTTATATTTAATTTTGGAATATTAGTGAGTTCAATTTATATTTATTTTTGAATTGAATTGAAATGAAAATTATAGAAGAGTTTAAATTATGATATAAATTTTATTATTAACTTTTAGAGAAATATGTATTTTTTTAATTTATATTATTTTTATTTGTGATAAGTGGAAGGGGGTTTTTGAAATTGTGGGTCAACCATTTCCTTTTTTTCTTGAAGGGGGTTTTTGAAACTGTGGGTCAACTATAATATGCCTTGCATTTCAATTTTCTGAAATCTTTTATTTTATATTTCTTTTTCCTCTTTCACTGCTCTCTGGAAACTTCATGGCATATTTTATTCAAGTATTATTCTCTCATGTAAATTATCATTAGGGCTACTAGGGTTTTGATGTAATCTCTTTTTTCTCATTGAAAATCTGTTTTTTGGTACTTCCATACTAATGGTTCTTAGGACCAAAGAACTGATACTTATCTAAAAATGATATTAACATATATAGTTGTAACCAAATTATGTAAATGATATTAACATATATAATTGTAACCAAATTATGTAAGTGAATAGTCCAATCATGTTGTTCACTATCTGTAGTTGTAGCTATCCCGCATGATTCATGTGAGAGCATTTCTTCTATACTACTTTTTCCTACTTCTTGTTCACTATTTGTAGTTGTAGCTATCCCGCATGATTCATGTGAGAGCATTTATTCTATACTACTTTTTCCTACTTCTTGTTCACTATTTGTAGTTGTAGCTATCTCGCATGATTCATGTGAGAGCATTTCCTCTATACTACTCTTTCCTACTTGCATGATTCATTCGAGAGCATTTCCTCTAAACTACTCTTTCCTATGTTACTGCTTTACAACGTTTCCTTTGCAACATATGGTGCAATTGCTAGTGTTAGTATTTATGAGGCATATTAATTTTTATGAAGCATATTCAACCCATTCAATTTTCAGGGTGGATCTTATAATTTATTGGTGTACCTTTTTATAATTTGTTGGCAAGATCTTACTATAACATCATCTTCTTGAGCATAACTCTTCATTTTTTCGTGTGGCACATTCATTTCTTCATTTGCACATGGATTTCCTTGTTGAAACCTACTTTATATCTTCCACAAAGTTCTCACTTACATGGTTTTGCATCCCATCGGTATTAGTTTAATTTCCTATATGTGAATTAGATCTTGTAAATCCTTGAGTGACTTATGTTCTGAGGGTGACATAGATCTAGACACTACACTTATTCTGATATCTGTGATTTTATTCAGGAAGCTCAAATTAATGATAATTTCATCATTCTGCAAATTAAGTTGATATATATGTGGTGTTAGTTTTATCATGCTATTATTTGGTTATTTGTTTATTGATTTGACTCAAGCTCTCATTCACAATCTGTCCTGAAGATGGATCCCCATTGGGATTCGAAAGACCAAGTTTTGCTAATACTTTGGATAATCCGAATTGTGTTTCTTCAATTAACAACCACAAAAGTCTAAAAAACATCATGATTATAACATTATTTAACAAAAACTGATACAATCACTCTTTTCATTTCATATTTTGTCTTGGCCCGGAATTGCTTATAATATATATGTTATGTTTTTCATTCTTGATGTGTGGTATTGAAACAAACAATGTTTTATTTTTGTTAGTTTGAGAGAAGTGGAACTTACTTTTATGTAGTTTTAAATATTTCAATTAAATCACATTAAGGATGATCTTCTTTTAGTTTAATTTATAGTTGCATCTATTAAGTGAACATTAGTTTGCATTTTGCAAATTATATTTTATGAAGGAAAATACAAACACATTTCATAAAAGAAGTTACAGTTTGTCGTGGCCCTTTCTTCATTGTAATATAGCTTTGCACATTTCTTATATTATAAGACTTCATTCTAGTTTCTGTAACACATTTTCTATAGCATATTCTTGTTTTGTATTTTAATTCATAGTTTTAATTCTAATTTATAAATAACATATATAAATCAAAATTAGTTAGTATACCATAATACTTTAGAAGGGAAATATACAATCTTGTTGTCCTTTTAATAATTATAGTAAGTCTTGGCTACTTTATTTCCATTATTTCATTTGTATAACTAAAATGATATTTTTATAGTATATTTCATTAATTATTAACTTGTAGTTTTAGGTATATTAAACATAGGTTTCACATAGATAATATATTGTATATCAAACATAGGTTTTACATAGATAATATATGTTAGGATTACTTTTCTCTTGGTTTTATTTTTCATAAGAGGAAGGATCCAAAGGCTAATGGGTCCTTCAAACTCGTGGAGAGTGACCACACCAAACAACTTGGGCTATTTAAAGAGCTCTGGTATGGGTCATTTCTCCCTTGTTGACAAAATTCATAAAACTCACATCAACAAGATGTTAGAGGAGATAATTGTGACAAGGTTGTATGAGAAAGTTATTGCCAAGCTTAGGACCATTGAGGGTTGCTCAGATAAAATTAAATGCAATATTGGAGTCAAGTAAGGGCTTATAGTATCCCCTAACATTTTTGGCATATACATTGATAAGCTAGAAGAGTGTTTGGAAGATGCAGGTTGTGTTGGCCCCATGCTCATTGGTATGTTCATAACTCTTCTTCTTTATCTCGATGCTATTGTTCTTTTGGTAAGATACCATTACAATCTTGGCAAGCAACTCAAAATCCTCCAAGGAAAAACTAAAGCCATGCTAATTAAATCTAAAAAGATATCAATGATACTTTAATATTTGTCAGCATCTCCTTGGAGGAAGTTCCTTCATACAAATATCTGGGAATTGACATCCATCATATGCTTAATTGGAATTATAGCATTGGAAAAAAGGTAAATGGAGGTTGGAAAGCTTACTATGGGCTTCAAAATAATTGTAAGTCAATGGATCTCTGTATTTGGGATAAAAGACTCGTGCCACTTGTTATTTTAAATGGATGTAAGGCTTGGAGTTGCAATATAATAGAAGATCATGGAGAAAGATAAAACAAATGCAAAAGCAGTTTATAACCTACAATCTCAATATTAAAGAAAATATCCCCTACCCTATCCTCCTAATTGAGGCAAGCTTTTCCCCTATTGAAAGCATGAGTATGACTTGGTACCTTATGTATAAGAATTTATACAACATGGATGTCAAGAGGATTCCTAAAATTATTTCTAACTCTAGCCAAAACCCCCACATTCGACTCAAGTGACGGTGGCATAAGGATGTGTAGTCTTGGCTAGACCATCGGGGAATAAAGGAGGAGACCATCTTGGAGAATTCAAATAATATTAAAAATATTATTACTTCCAAATTTAAGCACAAATTGTGGGAAATAAAGAGCCAAAGGGAAAAATGAAACAACGATATTATAAGGAGGTGATTAACCCCAATCTCGAAAACCAAAATGATCTCTCCTTCTTAACTGGTGCTAAGAAGAAAATGAACATTGCCAATATTAGATCTAATTCCCATGAGCTTCACAGTGAAACTGAGCATTGGTCAATTGCCAAAACACCATGGGATGGAAGAGTTTGTCACCTATGCTATCTTAGGAGAGTTGAAGATGAAAATCACTCTCTTAGATTGTTTATGTTATACTTACATTCGATCTAATTTTCAAAATATTTGTCACACTACCAAAATTTTTGACCTTTTAACTCAAAACACTAGTGATTTGGGAGCACTTCTTTCACTTTTTTTTTAACGAAAAAAAAAATGATGTTAATGTCTTACCTTCTTAAGTAAGCCATATATTCTCAGTAAATGTTAATCATTATCATCATCAATAAGAAAAAAATTATGTTTTAAAAAAAAATTGACGAATAATTTTTTCTCTAAAATATTTAAATAAAAATTAACTCAATTTCTAATTATAATAACCATTACTATTTTTTACTAAATCCTATTATTTCTAAATTTCCTATTTTATTCTATTATCTATAATTTTCCTCAAACCCTTTATCTAGATCTTTAATGATAAAAATAAAATATTAAATAGATCGTTACACATTGAGTTATCATTTTAGAATTTAATATAATAAAATTTATAACATTGAGTTATCATTTTAGAATTAAATATAATAAAATTTATAATAATTTATATGTTCTTACTCACATTCACTCTCAATTCCCTACAATTTGCCACATTTCCAATTTTCTTGACCTATTAAACCAACCCACCTATAGCTATTTTGGAGCTCTTATTTCCCTTCTCTTTGACCATAAAAATAAGATTTTGAAGAATCAGATTTTTAATTAAAATGTTAAATTTATTTTTAAATATTTAAATATTTTATTATTTATAATAAAAAGATAATATTTTATATGTTCTTGTATTTTTAATTAAAATATTATATAGACTTTTAAATATTTTAATCATTTTATTATTTTTAAAATTATAAAGTTGGTGTATATTTTTATATAAGATTTAAAATTAAATTAATATAAACATTTTTATTCTCTCTTTTAGATTATTATTAAAATATTTAAAAATCACAATTTATTTTTATTTTTTATTTTAAATACAACTAATTTCGATTTAATAAATATAAATTTTATTGCTTTAATATATTAAATAAAAAATATTTATAAAACTATTTAGTTAAGATCTAATGACCTCAAACATTTCAATCATTTAACATTTTAATAACACAGTATCAACTAAAAAATTATTTTCAAATAAAAACAAACGTTTTACAACGTAACTAAAAATAACATCAATTTCATTTTTTCCCCACTTTTTCATAAACCCTTCTATGCGTACTTGGCGTAATTATGACAGATAACATTGATTTCATCAAATTTTCATTTTTAAATGTTTTACATCCAATTGGCTGAATTCCAATCGAAGACAGAAACAGCAAATGGATCATGTATTCAAATTCGGCTGTCACCGTTAACCCTGAGATCATTTCCAAAATTGAATAAATATACATATTCAAATGAATACAGGGATGATTTTGTAACAAGTTAGTTGAAAAACTATGGAACAAGTTAGAATAAATATTGCGATCACAGATTAGCAAAAATGTGGTACGTTTTGTAGTCAACAATGATGAAGCGGACAGCAGCCACGGACCCTGCTACTGCCAACAAGGCAAAAAGCCATACATTCGCCCAATGCCATGATTTCTGTAATAAACTCAAATCATCTCCTTTCACTTTAATATACATATGGTTTGCCAGCACAAATGTCAGCGGGAAAGTGCTGAGTGCGCCTGTGAGAATCATAAAATCCCCCAGAAATGGAAACAGTGCCGCCACACATGTGGTCACTATCAGGTAAGTTGCTCGAGTTACCAGTCTCACAGTCCAATTGTATACAGAATAAATGCTTTCGTTGCTCCTCCCGTACTCTGTATCCAAATATTCATACATTGGGCTTGCAAATATCTACAAGAACCATTACCGTTTTCTGTTAAAAAGCATTTTAAGAAAATGAATTTTTTTTCTCTTCAAAATTAATGGGTTAGGTCTCAGATGTGTACATGGATTGTTATCAGAGTCTGCAGAAAAGCAGAAGCATTTGCCAGAGTTTTAATCCACTCGGGTCCACGTGCATTGTTGAGAAGGTATGATGACGTTAATGAACCATATGCCCAGTATCCCACCAAAGTAACAGCCCATAACGGCAAAAGCCCTACACTGAAATTCAGGTATAAGGCTCTCTCCATGTTCTTTACAGAAGGAGATTTTAATGTGGCCTGCCAAACAATTCGATGGGAAAAACAGAGGTAGTTAATTGTGTGAAAAATGAAATTAATATGCAGTTTATTTGTACATTTCTGAAAAATACAAAGTTAGTTGTGTGAACAATGAAATGAATATGCAGTTTATTTGTTCATTTCTAGAAACTTAAGAGGAATATCTCCTATTCGAGATTTGAAGTAATGTCAAGTTACAGAATAAACATACAAAGTTAATTTGTGTGAAAAATGAAATGAATATGCAGTTTATTTGTTCATTTCTAGAAACTTAGTGGAATATCTCCTCCTATTCGAGATTTGAAGTAATGTCCAGTTACAGAATAATGTTTATGGAACGAGGGCAAAAATCTCAATGGCATAGATCCATGTTAGTCATGGAGAGCGATAATGGTAACACTCCAAGCTGCACATAGCATAGATCCATGTTAATTCTGGATCTATTGAGAGGGATAATGACAACACTCCTAGGTGCATAACTTCTTGACCCTTAATAGATTAATATTAATATGTTTTTTGGCATGTCATTTCATTAGAATTACAAGATACACGGACATCTCCCCCACGCTGGTCTGTAGATCACCTGGATTTTTCCATATCAAATATTACCTTTATTAAGAAAATATAGGTCAGAGTTCATTTCATATTTGGGATACTGGCCAAGGCAGTAAATCAGCAAGTTTCTCTTCATCCTTGCATTGGTGTGGCCCAAAGCTTGAAATGCAGTGCAAACTTTCTGGAAGTTGATGTCTTGCTGGGAAGTTGTAACGATGTTGGTAGAGTTCAAAATTGAAATAAATATCAAGCTTTGAGATAAAGAAGAAAAATATTACGAGCCTTAATTAACTAGATAGATAGTGCACAAAAAGATTATGAACCTAAATTAACAAAGTATACAATGCCCAAATTATATTAAGTGCCCTTAAATCAGTAGAGTATTATCAGGATACTAGTGAAATGACTGTAGACCGTGGCTGCTTTCTAGAACACTCTTCCAGGGGATGGAGATGGTTATCATCATGAGAAAGAAAAGATCAAAGTCTTACATTAATTGGATCACATCTGGGATGTGGCAGTTGATAGTTGTATCTTCAAATTCAAAAGTAGGTGTTTCTAACCTCCTGGTACATTCATCACCCTTTCGATACTAGTAACTGTGATGGCCTTATAAAACCATCATTACATGGAGGTTTTCAACGTGGGTGTAATCTCCTCCTCATGTGTCTAAGTTGTCTCCCTAAGCATACCTTCACCTTTACCTACACTTTCCTAATTCACAACACAATGTATATTCCTCTTACCTTAGTTTTGACTACTTTGGTAACTGTTATTACCTTCAGTGTCGTTTCTCAGACCATGCTAAGCTGATTCTGGACTCAAACAATTATCCTAAGCCCAGGTAACTTTAAAAGTGAAACTATATCAAAATTGCTATCTCTGAATCCTATATTGTAAAAACACGTGCTGCTGGAAACATTGACAACATACACAGAAAATTAAACTCTCAAATTTGCATCAATGTTTTATATTAAATCTGGAAAACAGTAAGCCATCTCGCTTACCAACCCAATGGAAGACCCTCTCATTTCGTTATAGACTAGGAGGAGCTAAATTTACAATCAGTGCACTCTATCCCTATGTTGTGACTAGATTCTAATTCTAGCTTATGGAAGTGCACCCTAGGCCTGCACGAGAGAATGCCTAGATTAGAATGCTCAACAAGGAGTAGCATGCATTCATACGAGTAAGCAGCGGCTCTTAGATATTTGCACCCTACTTAAACTAAGTCAACTCCTGTGCCTATTTCTGATACTAGGACAAGCAAATTGTGATTTGAAAACCAACTCAACTAGAAACTGAAATGAAGCTGGAACTTGTTAAATCTGGATCAACTGGTAAACTGAGTTTCACTGAAGGTGGAAAAACTGGAAATATATTTAGATTGATGCATGCATTCGCTCATTTCTCTCCTACATAACTGCACACCTCTCGTATTCTGCTGTGCACAAGAAACCTAGGAAAACTGCTATCATAACTGCTACTGCACAAACCTGCATTAAATGCACTCTTACTGCTGTCTAGAATTGCTGTTTTACCTTTTGAGTTTGCACCCTAGCGCTGTGGAGAAAACTGTCAGAGCTAAGCAAGATAAAAATCTAACACACCCTCTAACTGAGGAAAGTGTTCTCCACCAAACCTAGTCTCTCTCTCAACATCTCGGACTTCCCCTCTTCAGGGGCTTAGTCAAAATATCTGCACAATAGACAATAGTGGGCTCCACCATCTCACCTGTTACCTTTGCCATCAGCTTACAAAGCTAGATGGCTTCATAATTAGCAATGTTGGTTGTCGTGTACTCTGCTTTTGTTGAATGCAATGCCACTGGCTTACAAAGCTAGATGGCTTCATAATTAGCAATGTTGGTTGTCGTGTACTCTGCTTTTGTTGAATGCAATGCCACTGGTGCCTGCTTCATATTGAACCAAGATATCACACCTGAACCCAAATTGAAGCAACTACCTAAAGTAATCTTCTTGTCATCAACATTCCGTGCCAAGTGAGAATCAACAAATGCAGGCAGCATCAATTCACCGTCTCTTGCATACATCAGACCATAATGTATTTGCATCTTTCAAGTAAAGGAGCATACTTTGCAGCTACCCAGTATATCTTCCATGGATCAACTATTTACTAGCTCAAAGAGTTCATTGCAAAACATATATCAAGTCTAGTTTTTACCAAATGGAAAATACATGAAAGATAGAATCCACTTTCTATACATTGAAGGATCCACCAAATCTAAATTCAAATCAGCATGCAACTTCAGAATCCAGATTTGGTACCATAGAAGTAGCTAAGGGTTTACATACAATCATTTGAAACCTCTTTAAAATCTCAATTGCATACTTACCCTATTCAACGAACAAGTCACCTGCAATTTCCCACATCTTTAGACCTAAGACATGGTGCATCAGTTTGATGTCCTTTATCTCGAACTCACGTAGAAATATGCCTTTCACCCTGCTATGAACTTCTTAGAACTTCCTATATCGGGCATCTACATACAGGTCCAAGAAAAGCACATGAGATCTATCAGATAAATAATAAAGATTGGGATCTGTAGAGGTTTTGGTGAAGCCCAAACCTACTAGGTACTTATCAATCTTGGAGGTGAATCCATCCAATCCTACTTCATGAAGATTACCGAAATAAAAAATGATCTTCTATCCATTCGAGAAATTGTTGCTGACTGGGGGATCACTCTTATTGCTCTTGATGGCCTCACCCGAGCTTGGGATGTGTTACCACCACTATCCTCAACAATGACAGGATCCCAGGTTTTGATGAATTGTTGACTAGATGCACTCAAGAAGAGACAAGGATGATGGAGAGAGATAGGCCCTCAAATGGGAATGATCCCACTGCATTCTCAACTCATGCTAAGAGAAAGAGCAATGCTGGTCCAAAGAAACAAGGTCAAGGGAGGCAGGGATTCAAAGAAGGAAGAAAGGGAAGATGCTTCAATTGGAATAGGTTTGGCCACTATGCTAGAGAGTGTCCTCATAAGAAGGATACACCACGGAATGCTGATAACAACAACAATACAACAATTTCAAGGGCAACGACAATCAAAGGAATAATAGGTTCAACAACGAAGGAAAGAGAAATGCTCCCGTTGCACGATATGGAAATGGTCGACCTCCCAACAGGTCGAGAAACTCTAGGTATGAGGAAACTAATGTTGTAGATAAGCAAAATGAATTTTATTTTATTTCTGCCCTCACTATTGCCTCTCCTCCAAACACTTTGGATAATTGGTTGATTGATAGTGGTGCCTCAAGGCACTTCACTTGGTACAAAGAGGCCCTCTCAAATTTGATTGAAAATAAGACTAATTTGGAGATCATACTTGGGGACAATGCCACCTACCCCGTGAAAGGGATAGGGATTGTTACTCTTCATTTGAATCAAGGTCAAGTCCTTCATCTTCAAGATGTATTATATGTACTTGACTTGAAAAAAACATGGTATCTATTTCTGCGATGGAAGACAAAGGCGTCAAGGTAGCATTTGTTGATGGGAAGGTACGTATTTGGCAAAGAAACTTCAAAGATGCTTTTACACTTAGATGTTGGGCCCGATTTGGCAAATCCTTTCGAGTATCGACAACTTGTGGGGGCCCTGAGTTTCTTGGTGAACTCTCGTCCGGACATATGCTTCAGTGTGAACCATAGTATTAAAAACCGGAACTGGTGACCGGACCGGTGGACCTAATGAACCGATAACCGGACCGGAACCGGTCTAACCGGTACTGGTTAGGTCTAAACGAACCAGTTTTAAAAAAAATACATTAAATAATTATTTTTTAATAAAAAAAACTATTTTTAAGATTTGCAACCATGATTCAAACCCAATAGAGACAAAATATGCAAAGTTTTCTCATTTATATACCATGCAAAGGTGAATATATCAAAATGGCACTGAATGCAATACATATCATCGAAAAATACAACTGCAATGAGGCTCCAAATGGCCCATGAAGTCCAAAAACAATGCTACAAGCTATGAGGCCATGGGCCTAATACAAGACTACACATGAATCATGATCAATCATCAAATTCATCACTGCTACTAGACACAGGATCAACATCGGCAGCTGCATAGACATCATCTGGATCAGAGTCTAAGGATGCCTCAGCCTCAGGGTCATCTGCAACCTGAATACGACTGCCACCAATAACAATAGAAGTGGACCTAATGGAAGCACGAGTTACTCGAGTTGCATGACTAGTGCCTTCCATTGGTTGTTTGCCTTTCCTTGATGCAGCTACCAATCCTGGGTCTCCGTCTGATGGTGCCACCAAATCTGCTTCAAATTCACCCCCTGCTAATGCTGCATCAAAATCAAAATCTGCCTCAAACACTGGATCTTAAGTCTCCTCCACCCATTCTGATGTTGGATCAATATCATCCAACACAATGGGATCTAGATCAGGTGTTTTGCTCATCAGTTGGTTCCGCCTCAAGCGAAGGTTGTATTGCACAAACACAAAATCATTTAACCGTTTCTGTTACAAACGGTTTCTCTTCTTTCTGTGTATGCGCTCAAAAACAGACCAATTGCGCTCACAACCTGAAGCACTGCAAGTTTGGCTGAGGATTCTAATTGCAAACTTTTGCAATTGAGGACATTGGCCGCCAAATGACTCCCACCAATGTGCTGCAAATAAAAAGACATGCATTAGTAACATAGTTCATTTCATCACTTATTTACAAACAATTTAACTTGAAAAGAAAAACAAATTGGAATTGCTTACCTGGTTGATCCACATCTCTTGCCATTTTCGCCAAGTTCTTTCCAAAGGTACCAGCGGCCATATTGAAAAAAGTAAGTTGTTTATGTGTTTCCAAAAGGTTTGCATGGTTAGGGACCATGCGCTCCAAGCAATCAAGCAATCCAGATTTGACCTCCCCATCGTGCTGATCTCCTAGCCGGGCTTTATAATCATACTTTGGGTTCAAAAAATACCCAGCTGCATGTATGGGACGATGGAGTTGATTGTTCCATCTGTTATCAATGATCTCCCATATCCGGCCATATTTAGCTAACCTGTCCCTGTAAACTGCCCGTATCTGCTCCTTTGCCTGATCCATAACCTCATAAATGTATCCCATTGCCATCTTTTCCCCATCCACCATCCTTAGCACCTTAACAAGGGGCTCAGTAATTTTTACCAGCTCTGAAGACCTTTTCCAAAAATAATTGTCAAAGACTTTCTTTTTGGTGTCTTTTCCATCTTGTCTACGAGCCCACCGGGATTCAGTCCAATCATCAGAAGAAAACATTTTCTGCAGGTTTTTCTGTTGAGAATTGAGACATTGCAACGTGAGGAAGTGAGTTGCAAATCTCGTAATGGTAGGCCCAACAAGCTCTTTGCCCCCAGTGTTTTTCCTCATTAGGCTCAATACCCATGAGTGGTTGTAAATTTATTTTGTAATGCACTTGCCATGCTCTACAGTGCTTTTTACCCAATCCACTTTGCCTATGTCCTCAAGCATGAGGTCTATGCAATGTGCAACACATGGAGTCCAAAATATGGTATTATACTTGGACTCAAGCATATTTCCAGCAAGAACGTAGTTTGAGGCATTATCTGTGATGACCTGCACAACATTCTGCTCCCCCATTTCCTGAATAATCTCATCCAAAAGCTCAAATAGAAGTGTTACATCCTTCACCTTATCAGATGCATCAACTGATCTCAAAAACATTGTTCCTCGAGGGCAAGAAACAAGGAAGTTAATGATAGTGCGGTTCTTTCCATCAGTCCATCCATTTGACATTATGGAACAACCTGTTTTGATCCATGACTCTTTATATTCAGCCAAATACTCATCAATATTACAAATCTCTTGTAGCAAAAGAGCTCCCCTCAAGTCATGCACAGTAGGGCCTTTGAAGCCCTTTCCTGTAATTAAAACAGAGTCCCACATAGCTTGGTAATAAGGTGAGCAAGCAACATTAAATGGGATATCTGAATCATACCACCATCTAGCAATGTACTGATAAGAAGTTTCTTTGCATTGTTTTTTCCAATGTTGATCCAAAGTGGGTTGACGACTTGGCTAGGAGGAAGTGGTTGTGGGATTAGCAGTGGATGAGAAATAACTCTGGAGGTTGGGTATCTTTGTTGGTTTTGATTTTTGGCTCAGGCCAACAGGAGGAACATAGTGAAAGGGGTCATTGGTGGAAGGGATAGAAGTGGAGTCTTGAATCTCATAATCATCATACCCACTCTGTTTCATGATATCTATTAGTTCCCTCTTCCTTGCAATTTCATCTTGGATGGCCTTCTCCCTAGCCTTAGTCTCCTCAAACTTTTCAAACTTGGCAAAGTATTCTGCCCTAACCAGACCTATCAGTTCATTAGGTGCATCACATGGCTTTACTTGGCCTCTTATCCCAGCCAAGTGTTGTTTCAATCTAAGAATACCCCCACCTCTAATACATTTTTCACAAAATTTGCATATCATCTTTCCATCAACCACATCACAATGGGCCCATGCACTGTCCTTGGTTTTTGGAGCCATCTTGACTTGAAATAATTGAAATTTGGAAATAAATCTGCCATTTAAAAAAAAATTGCAGCTAAGATAAATGGACAACTAAGGCTAAATTTACGAAACAAAATGCACATTCAAACATAAATTTTTTTATAGCATAGGGCTAGAGATTTGAGAGCAATAGCATAGCTAAACACATGAGAAAATAAATACATGAACAACAATGAAATGATGGATTTTTCAAGTAAAAATCCTTGGACCTTACCTGGCAATGCAAACTAGCTTCCTTAGCGTCCTCTTGAAGATGCCAACTCTATTGACAGCTCCAAACTATCTCTAAGATAGCTCCAACTCCAACTCCAAGCCTCCAAGATCATTGCTCTAGCAAACACTCAACACTCTCCAAGCTCTCAATCAAACTCACAAACAGCAAATGAGATGGTGTGAGACAAAGGAGAGGCTACCCCTGCTTATAAAAGATTGGGGAGGGTGTTTTTGGAGGGAAACAACCCTCCCCTTACCTCCACATCAACCCTCAAACCCATCTTTGTCCGTGCATGGGTCCGCGTAGGGGGAAGAGCAACTAACCGGCCGGTTAAGGACGGAACTGGCCGGTTAGCACCGGTTAACTGCTATTTCAATGTCAAAGGCAAGATCTGACTGAGTTTGTTGACCGGTTTGGACCGACAAGCATCCTGATCAGCCGGTTTGACCGGTTTCCGGTTCAAACCGGCCGGTTTTTAATACCATGGTGGTGAACACATTGAGTCAATTTATGGTTGAACCTCATCACATACATTGGATTTTTGCGAAGAATCTCTTGAGATATCTTTGAGGCACAATCAACTATGGACTAAGATACATTGTCGGGAATTTGAGGCTACATGGATATACTGATGTTGATTGGGCTGGCAGTGTGGTGGATTGTTCACATTTGGTTGTTGTTTTTCATTGGGATTTGCTTCGATATCCTGGATGAGCAGGAAGCAGAAGTCGGTTGCTTTAAGCACCACCGAGGCCGAATACATTGCTGCTAGTATGGCCTGTTGTGAAGCTGTTTGGTTGAGAAAGCTCTTTAGTGAGCTATTTGAGCATGTGTTGGATACCACCGTGATGTACTGCGACAACCAAAGTGGGATTTGCCTTTTAGAGAATCTCGTGTTCCACGACCGCTCCAAGCATATTGATATCAGGTACCACTTTATCCGGGATATGGTACAACAGAGAGCAATAAGGCTCCATCACATTAGGACTAATGAGTAGGTCGCAGATATTGTCACGAAGCCCTTGGGGAAGGTAAAATTATTAACCTTCCGTGAGAGACTTGGAGTCGTGGAAAGGCCCTCCTATGAGGGTCCTGCATGAGTTGGACACTAAGCTCTAGGAGCTCCTGGGGGCTTGGGCTACTTCTTGGAGCTATGAGCAACAATAGGTTGAGTGGTTCATCTTCCCCTAATGGTGTGTTGTGTACAGGGTGAGTGGTTCACCTTCCCCTGTGATACCCCATGGTGGTTGGCATGTGTGTAGGGTGAGTGGTTTATCTTCCCCTAATGGTGTGCTGTGTACAGGGTGAGTGGTTCACCTTCCCCTGTGATACCCCATGGTGGTTGGCATGTGTGTAGGGTGAGTGGTTCACCTTCCCCTATGATCGACATATGCATAGGATGAGTGGTTCACCTTCTCCAATGGTATATGAGCAAGATGAGTGGTTCGCCTTCTCCTGATGATGCCCCATCATACATTTGACCCATGTAGTCTAGGACTCATGGGAAGTAACTCTCATCTAGCCAATGAGTTGGGAAATGAGGATAGGGACCATATCACTGTCGATGGACGCATCGTGTACTGTCGTACTCCCTATGCTAAGATGCATGGTGTTCAAACAACTTGATCTGGGATCAATTGAGGTTCTACCTCTAGACAGACTTGAGTCAATGGAGAGTGGCAAGGTCTTGTGACTCACTCTCGATCAATTCTTCTTCATTATTACTTCATGGTTCAACAGAGCAGGGATGACAGAGATGATACCGGATGGCACGATAATCAGTGATAGCAGATGGATTGGTAGGTGGAATTCTCCCTATTTGAGGAGTGTTAAAATTGGCAACTAGGGCCAAATTCCACCTTGGGACAACTCATATGATGGAGATGATATTTTTATTGTATTCCTCTTTTCGAGAGGTCCAAGATTGATCCAAAGATCATCTCATTCGGACAAGCAAAAGTATGATTTTGAATTTATTTCACACGTGCAAATTGTCAAGGTCGGCCTCAGTGAAATGTAGGCTCATGATGCCCAAGAGATGTGTCTCCACACCCTCAACGATTTGTATAAATAGGAGTGAACTCTCTCCTCATTTGGACATCACTCATCACATCATACATCTCTCTCTCCTCTCTTGATTGGTTCATACAACTTGGGTTTCTCTCTCTTCCTCTGTCACACGTGTGGTTGAAGGACGAATTGTAGGAGTAGATTGCAGGCCGAAAATTACAGGCAATTGACCAATGTTGACCAGTGTTGATCGAGAGTCATTTGACCTCTGTTGACTTCGGTTTTGAGGCAAAAAATCCGATTTTTGAAGGCGCATTTATTGGCACAGAATCGAGGAATTTGGGACAATTTGACTAGTTTTACTTCAACGTTGACTTCAAGTTTGACCACATAAATTACAACAGCATTTGACTGAGTTTGACTGAACTATTTTGGGTTGATTTTGACTCTCTTGAAAGGCCGAATTGGATTGTTGTTGACCGAGCTGCTTGGAGGATATTTTGGAGCAACTTTGACCAGTGTTCACTTTCTAGTTTGAGCTGCAATTGAATGTTGATTTTGAGAGGACAGTTTTGAGCAAATAAATTTGATATTTGTACTCTCTTTCTCTGCCGAACTATTGAAGAATAATACGAAAAATTCATCAAAGGGTTTTCCCCACATTCGGGTTTTTTTCCGTGGCATCCGCCAAATATTGTGTCCTTTTGTCTTGGCTTGTCTTCTGCATTTTGTTTAAGTTCTATCTGCATTTACTATCAATGTGATTAAGTTAATGTGATTGCTACTGTATATAATTGGAAATTGATATTGAGCTACTAAGGAACATTGAAGTAAATTGTGCTAAGCATAGAACATACATTTGTTAACTAAAATTAACAAGTTTGGAGGCAGCTTTACGTGGAAAGTTAACAACAATATTACATGGGAATTAACTCCCCTTATCTCAGCTCCTCTAAACACATGTTCATATTCCAGCTAGAAAATATTCAATACACAGTCAACGCAAGGACATATTTGCACATGTTTGGAGGATTGTGGATACATGGGACAACATTGATCTAATGGAAATTTACAACAGTTAATATAATTGTTTAGGTGACAAAAAATTGTGGGATATGTTTCCCTTCATTCCCACATAGCTACACACTTGTGTCACATAAATTCATACGTTGTCATCCAAAGAAGACTATGCAGGCCACCTACAGGTGTGCTCCAACACTGTGATTTCCGTTTGGAGGGCTCATCTTCATTGGTATCTCAGTCGTGCTGCCACTTGGAAACTCAATTTGTCATTTGGATTATCTCCATTCTACACTTGTCACTTGCACTCACATTGGGATTGGCTCCCGCAGTTCTATTTAAATGCCTTCGACCCTCATTGTAGTATTCATGTTATGAGCTATTGGCCTTGAGGAAACTCTACCATTTTGTACACTTGCATTTTGCTAAAAAAAAAGACTTTTGGGAAATTTTGGTGGTGTTCTCTTGGCACTGTGAGGTGATTTCTTTCCATACTATTGTTGTTGTATTTCAATTTTCTTGCATATTTGAATTTTGTTAGTTTATATTCGCCATCTATTTTGGATTGATATTTGCAAACTATCTTGCACATATCCTTAATTTAGAGTAGTATTCTAGGAGTGAAATTGCCAATTTATTTTTGGAGGAATAGTTGGTCTGTTTCACCCATTGTGTTGCTCTAACTCCTTTGCAAAGCTAATATTTGTCTTCAAGTGTGTAGGGAAAATCTATTTGAATTTGTGTAGGAATCCATTTGGGCATGAGAGAAATCTCAGATAGATCAACTCACTCCCGGATTCAAGGTTGCTCAAGACCCATCATTTTTCACTTCAAGGCTTTCATCTAAAGAGGAGCAAGAGGGGAGTTTTTCTTTCCCATTATCTACTTGAATCCTTTATAAATTTCAATTACATGCTTCTTTTGATCTAGAACTTTCAAGATTACATAAGCTAATTAGGAGCAATTTTCTAAACTAGACAAGTATGGGGATTCACTCCCATCAATTAGTTTGGTTTCTTGTATATTAATATGTACTATACTTTGTTTCCTTTGCATGTGCTCTCCACTAACAATCTCTTTTGTTTTGCAGCCCATAGTTGGAGCTTTTGGCAACCACCCTATGACAAGTTTGGAGGAGAAATTTTGGAAACTTCTTACTAGTGTTTGCAAGACCCCTCACACATTTGGGCATCAATTTCAAGGAGGCCGTGAGCACTTGAGGGAAGCTGCAAAGTAGCTAGGTCGTGGGCCCTGTTACCCACCAATTCGTGGGTGATATCCCTAGAAGAAATTTTTCTCCATAATGGATCTCAGTTGGTAGCCAACAACCCCTTACAGTCTTCAACTAGCTCGTTGTGCCATTTCTCTGCCACCTGAGCCAGCCATGTGATCTCTCACCCATTTGTATTGATCGTATTTTTGAAGGTGGGCCTCCCGAATCTAAAGGTAGTCTTGTCATTTGGTAATTGAGTATTGGGTTTACTTATCATGGACACTTTTGGGCATGGATTCATGGGGGGATTTGGCGGAAAGAGTGGGCTTAGTTTGTGCTCCTGTCCCCTTGATCTCTTTTGGATGTTACCCTTGGATCTTAGTCCTGTGGGATCTCCTTTATTGACAATTTGGTTCTAGTGTGGTACTACTTAGGAAATCCCGACTTTGGGTGCGTGGCCCCGCTCCTTTATCTGCATATATTATTCCCTTTCCACTCACTATATCCACATTTATCATTTCTCCCACCTGAGTCCACATTGTCTCTCTGGGTCCACATATGGTCAGCCTCCCCATCCCCTTTGCCCCCACCTTGGGTCAGGACTGGAAGGATTTCCTGGAGGTTGAAGCAGTTAAAAGAAAAAGTAAAAGCATAATTGACCACATTTAACAGGAAATTGTACCACAAAATGCAAAAGATGTTTGGGACAAAAAATAATTAGCATGTGGGCAAAATCCAATACACGAGCACTGTTGCATACCCATGGTCATCACCCTGGTTCCATAGGCCCTAGATGAACCTCCTTTATCATTCAAGAACCCATGATTGTCCCACCCCTAGAGGGAAATGAACCACCCTACCTTATAGGGGTAATCACCACTACATCTGACACATCATGCTTTTATCCTTTGGGCCCCAAGCAGTTAATTAAAGAAAATTCATAGAAGGAAAAAGACATCTAAATAAGGGTGGAAAAATCAAGGTCGGGGCACCTCATGTCCAATGATTGCTCCCTCCTACACATTATATACCCAGGTGTGGGCTTCCCCTTATCTAGCTGCCCCTATGCCCCAATACGTGGTCCATGATTGCCCCTCTCATTCCCTACTCCATTTCACTTATTTATCACTTGCCACCCTCATTGGAGGGATGTACCTTGGGCATACTATCCCCCTTAAGGGATGAAACCACCTAATAAGGTACTTGGCTAACCCCCTTTGGAGCATGGAGACACTAGCACATGCCAAAGCCCACTACGGAAGGGCATGTCATTGTGAAGTGCCCACTTTGTTATCCATGGTTTGTAAGCTCTTTTACAGGATTAATCTAATGACTTGTTGTATTGGAAGGCTAGGGGATGCATTGGATCTTATACAGGATTGCGGGTGGTTTCCATATGGGTTTGGTCTTCCAATATGGGGTCCTAACCCCTAGAGGGCTACAATGGCACATATAGGGTGTGCGTAGAGAGCCATGGGCCTCCACATCAGTAGACAACACTTCATGGATCCCTACCAATGTTCAGAGACTACTAGCGATCCACTTTTGGGATGATGATGATGTGCTTGGTACATTATGCCCCAGCAAGCCCCATAAGAGCCCTACATTCTTGGCAGGCGTCGCAAGACTTGTACGATGTCATGACAACGTTCATTCCATCACTCGAGCCCTTGCAAAGGATCTACAAACATCTTCGGCTCATATGGAGACCCATGGGGTGGGGTCATTTATGTGCCCCCACACACACTAAGAGCACCACAGGTCTACTACTTGGAGAACGAGGGGCCACCCCCTTGTCCATCATATTTTGAGGAGTTTATTCATCTTTATGGCATTTTTGGATATTATTAGGCCTTTGGAGGGCCCCACGACATGCACATATTATTATTGGACCTCCTGAGAGGCTTATTATTCCATGTATGAGCTAGTTTGGTGGGCTTGTCACCAAAAGTTAGGGTTACATGCACATTATTTTGTGTTTAGGGGCTAATGTAGGCCCATAGGCTAATTCAAACTCCTAAAAGATGTATAAATAGGAGTTAGCTACATTCATTTGTATCATCACTGGATTTGAGATCACTCTCTCTTAAGAGAATTTCACATTTTTTCCTTGGTGGAGATTTTTTGGATAATAGATGAATTTTGATATACGGATTTGGGTTATTTCTATCTTGGAGCTTCTTATGTGCAAATGTGATGCTGGTTGGATATACTCTCTAACATTGTAAGTGTAAATTTGATGTTATTTTTCTTGTTGCTGCATACTGCTCGATTTCTCTATAATTAGGGCTAGTTGCTTCATGTTTGAAATGTGGAATTATGTATCTATTTAGCTTAATCTATGTATGGGCCATTGTTAGATGAATGAAATGTCCTAGAGATCATTTTATCTCGATAAGCTTGCACCATTTGTATGAAGTATAAATGCGTGAAGGTCACTTTTCTTATCTTTCCTTTAACATTGGACAAAGCTGAATTTCTGGGCCTCCTTGAACAAGAAACCGAATTCTTATTCATTATTATGCTTGACTTCATATCCCCAAATGAATTAGGCACTGGTCCCTCACAAAAGAGTGGTCAATTTCCCCTATTTTTCACGTTTTCCCCTTTTCCCAGGTCTAGCCCCATTAGGTTATCGACGACATCAAATTCTCGGGAATCTAGCCAAAGGAAAACTTCGATCTCCTAAAGGCAACTGCATTGGTGGGTCCCCTCACTCTCCTCCTAATTTGGGCCAATTCCGATGGTGGAATTTCCTGGTACCTCAAGCCCTAGCTCTAGGACCAAGTTTTGCCCTGTGTTTCCTAAGGCTAGCACCTGGCAGGATCAATTTGACCTTTTGAAGTAAAAATTCTTGTTTGATCTTGTCCCCTCACCTTGTCCAGGATAGGAGCATCAATGGTTGCTATATTTCATCCTCGAACTTGGGGTTGGGTCCACTTGGTCTTGTGTGGTCCCATTTGTTGTTAAAGACTATTCATCGGGGAATATTTGGGAATCCAAGTTCTTATAGGATTTTAGGGATTGAGAAGTACCTCTACAAGGTATACCCTTCATCCTCGCCCTCAATCCTCACACCCCTTCCCCTAAAAGATCAAGTCCGTTGCTTAAAAAAGCAAACAGGTATCACTCTTCATTATATCCTAGGGAAAGGGTTTCCGGGGTCACTTCACACCTATTCACTGACATATCCTTCATATGTGGCTTCCCAAAACATCAGGACTCCTCCCATTGGTGAAAGTCTGCAAAGAGTAGGGAGCCTTAGCTGTGGTGATAGTGAGCTAAGCCTCCACCATTGCCCTTAACCTAGCAGTTGTCCTTTTAGGAAACCCTTTAGGTCCCTTGCTGTTTTGAGTGTTAACAGGCCCTTCGAGGCTGATTTATTTCTTGTAATTTTCAGATTTTGCGAATATCCTGTTGGCCATTGCAGTTGCCAACTTTGGAAGGAGACTAGCTTTTAGTGCTCTTGCTTTGTAAAAGTTTATCCTTCATCTTTTGGGAAGCCTTCTAAAATTCCATGGCATCCCTCCTCATTTAGAGGGAGGACTTTTGTGGGTGGATTGGCTTGCATCTCATTTTTCTAGTTTTCCCACTTAGTTTCATTTACGTGCTCTTTTGGTTTTCTAACTCACATAACATTCTCATCTAATTTCATTTTCAGCTTGCTTATATTTCTCAAAGTATTTGTATATTTCCATCTTTTAAATCTCATGTATAATCTTTGAGTAAATGCAAATATTCTAAATTTTATGTGGAAGGTTTAACTCATTTACTTAGCATTTTATTTCTTTGGAATTCATCACCTCATTTCATGCTCACTTGTTGCTTGGATCATGCATCGTATCTTTTGAGTACTTTGCATTGATACAACTTGCAATCTAGCAATTATTTTGCTCACTTACATGCAAGCATTTTACTCTTGGCTACATTCCATGTTACATTGTCAAGTTATGCTAAGGATCATTGTTAGTTGGTACATCCTTTGCTAAGTATACTTGGAACAATTTGCAATCTTGGTCACTTATGAAGGTTATGTTTACATGCCATTTACTCCTACAAGCTTGTGAGTAATATTTGAAGTCATTTATGCAATCTGATTGTGAGCAGTTATCCATTTACTTTGACGCATTTCCTTTGTAAGCTATAATAACATACAAGCATTGAGGCATTTTAGTTTTAGATTTTGCATACTTAAAATTTACCTCCAAGCATAAGCTTGGTTCAATAGAAATAATAGGGCCAAGATTTTCCTTGAAAGTTCTTCCAATTGGTACGGAGTAAGGTAAAGTGTGTGTTGAAAAGTGTAACTAGCTTCGGTCTTCATAATGACATGTAATTGTGACTCTTGTAAATGATGTAATGAAGAAAATAAATTATTATTGACTTGCTTCATGGGTTTCATGAGCAAGAGATTATTGTTTTAGAGTCAATGTCATGTATGACACTTCTTGGGCATATAAATAATGTATCTAAGTTTATAAGTTGTCTAGACGCCCTCCAATAGACAAGCACAATCATCCTCTTCATGGTCAGCCTAAATATATATACATAAAAGTCATGTTGGCTCACATGTGGAGACACACCCATTCGGATGGTCATGTCGGCTCAAATGTATGGACAAATTACTATAAATACCCCACTGTGATTTCACGTTTCAGCACTAAGATTTTCGAACTTCTCTCTGCAATCAGTTTCGGAAAAACACTACAGGCTCGGTGAAGTTGCAGTAGTACAATAGCTCGGTGACATGCTCAGCAATGTGATGATTTCTGTGTTCGATGAAGGTGCAATATTACAGTGGCTTGGTGGTATGATTTGATGCTATGATGTTGTCTCAAGTGATACATGAATTCAGAGCTATTTCGGTGTGCTACTCGGTGCTACTTGGTACTCAGTAATAGCATGTTGCATGGTGTTACAATGCCTCGGTAGAAGATTGCTAGAAGGTCAAGGAAACACTGTTCGGTGGCATATAGAGGCCACAGTTCAGTAATGTATCACTGTGTGTGAATGCCGCTACAGTGGTCATGATTTGGTGACTTCACATTGACATGTTTCGGTGACATGAAGAGATAATCTCAGTTTGAGGAAGATCAAAGAAGTGGAAAACGAATCAAGGAAGAAGATTGACTGTGTCTTGGTCTTGGAGTGGCAAAATAGGTCAAGGGTCATGGTCTTGGTATTCATCAATAGGAATCTCTATAAGAAGAATGTGTGGGTTTTCCTCTCAAAGAGTGAGACGTTTTGGCCCTGGCTCATAGCCTACATGTTGTGTCTTGTCTATTTTATGTTCATGCATTGGTTACTGTTTTATGAAGAATAAACTAAGAAGAAGAAGATCCTAATCTAAAGAAGTAAAAAGCATTCACAAACAGTCACTAATGAAGAGAAATCGCCCTAATGCTAATGCCCTAGATTTCTCAACATGGTATCAGAGCTATGGTGCTAAAGTCAAAGGAAGGGTATCTAATTAAAGAGACACTCAAGGATCAAGAAAGGCATCTAAGCAAGTCGAAGGTTGTCAAAGCAACTCATCAAATCAAGTTGAAGGACATATTACACTGAAATTTCGGATAAAATCTCAGAGATTCAGTTTCAGACTTCTCTGAGATTTTCGGATCACTGAATACAATTGCAGTTCAGATATCCTCAACGAAAATGTATTAATACTGTTCAGATATGGTGCTATTCTCTGCTATGAATCTCAGTGTTATTCGGAGATTCTATCTCTATCTTTAATGCTCAGTGCTATGATTATTGAATACTCAGTGTTGTATCATGATGATGATTCAATACTTAATAATGCTTGATACTCGGTGCTATTCAGTGATGAAAAACTCAGATCTACTACCTTGGTGATCACAGTAAAGTTGGTGCAAGCAAGGAAAGATCTTGGTGCTAGAAAGAAGTCTTGACTTTTATGTGACATGACAGCAAAAGTTTTGGATCCTCTAGCCATCATCAAAAGGAGCTAGATCAAAAGGTGTTGTCGTCATAAAAGGAGAAATCTCCTTTATTGAAGAAAGGATTTTTCATTTGGAAGAAGATTATCCAAAAGGAGAGCTCTAATACAGCTTCTTCAACCTCCATCAAAGTGATCAAGCTCTCATTCACACATTCACACATAAGTTCATTGGCATTAGATAGCAGGTTTCTTTTGGCAAATTTGATACAATAGCCTTATAAGTAACAAAAAGGCTACTACTTCATGCTCTAAGTAATTTATTGGAAAGAATTTATCTCCATTCCCCTTGTGATTTTCATATCTAGAGTTACAATTTTTCATCATAAGAAATTTACTGAGGTAGTCTACTGCTGTAATAAAATTGCTTGATAAGTATTGATAAACTTGATTTGTCAAGAAATAGATCCAAAGTTTGCTGCCCTCTTAAGTGCTGCATTATTTATAAATCTGAATTTTCTCATAGGATTGTTGGCATTATCTTGTTGAATATTTGGTACAACAGTTCTCTTGCTTCACTGCTCTCTCATTGCATCTTTTGGATAATTATTATTTGCTTATCATTCTTATGATTGAGTAATTGCTGAAGATAGACGAGTGTTCTATTCCTCTTTCTTTCCATTTGTTTAAAGCATTGTGAGTCTTGGCCAATCATAAATCAACACTCAACATCTAAAGTTTAGCTTAGAGATTGATATTGGCTAAGGACATTTACATTTATCTCATTGGCTAGATATCTAAGCAAGCAAGTGTTTTAATGTTCATGGTTTTGTGATTCTTGTTTAGTGCACCATTGGAAGAGCATTAGATTTATCTAAGTACTCTCGGTTCGTTGATTAACATCTCTCATATTGGTGATTTTCCTAAGAGTAGATTCCATCTTCATTGCATTTTGTGATATCTATTGTTACCACTTTGGCATTTATTCTTATGGTTGAAATTGTCTCTTGAATATTGTTAATAAGTACTTGTCAATATAAGTCAAGAATAACCATAACTAAAGTACTTAAAACACTAACAATCTCACCTTAAGAATCATTCATTATTTCCACCTTGCACATCATTCTAAGCTAGTCTTGCATCTAAAAACTTACCTCCAAGCATAAGCTTGGTTGATATATTTCTAGGACAACCCTTCTCATTTAGCTTGAGGGGTCTCGGCAACTCTTCGCTGGTTAACACGGTGACCTTGCAATTGTCAAATCTACAGTCTCTGTAGTGCCGGAGGCATCGGGTGTTAGGAGTCTAACAGAAGGTATCGTTAATCAAGCCTTTACTTGCTTCCTATTGGACACCTTCCCACAACCTACCTTGGAACCCAACGTCAAAATAGTTAAGGGAAGGTCACACGTAGATTAGGCATCTAATTAAAATAAACCAAGATCATTGCATTTCACGTAGGTCTTCGACTTGCATTTCATATAGGATAGTAACGCATTAAAGCAACAATTGTCCATCTAGTACTTGGTCTCAAATTTTATAAAGCAAGAGTGTAGAATCCATAAGGCACTGTCTCAAATATATAAATTCAATCTAATCTTTAAAATCTTGCTAGATTTAACCATATGCTAGGCCACTCAACTGTGTCTCCTGGACTAGTTGGTTCCCAACTTGTCCTTCTTCATTTTATTTCCATAGGGTCTACCCCCCATAGCCTGTTGTTGGGGAACAACTAGAATGGAGAGGTTGGGGATTAGGGTTCCAGTCATTGTTGCAGTGCTTGTACAATTTGAGCGACAACAGTTCCTATTCCACTGCAAAATTCAGTAGAGAAACTAGTTTTCAGATTGTTCATATTAGCAGTTGCAGAATTTCGTGGATTTTCTACATATAATTCCTTTTCCAAATAAAAGCTGAGATGTATTTGCATCCAACATCTTGATTAGAATTTAATGTAACTTGATTTATTTGTCTCCAACATTCTTGATTAGAACTTGTAGAACTAGCTCTACAACTATATCAGAGCTTGCATGTTGAAAACTAATAAACATTTGCTTAAACTTTATCAATTAACCCTACCTTAGAAAAAGTAAATAGAAGAAACAAAGCTTAAAATACCTGTATTTCTGGAAGCATCCCTGTATTATATACAAAAACAAGATTTGCAGCAGCAGCAATACAACTAAACATTTTGTGTGTCTTTGAACCATAAATCCCATAGTCTCTTGGTGGGCTATTGTGGCCTACATATGCAAAGTAGAGTAATACAAGTGAAAAATATAAACGGAGATATTTAAATTGTCAAAAACCAACACTCCCCACATGCAAATGATTTCTAAATGTCACGCATTAATGGATAAACTTTACAATAGAGAAAATAAAAGGGACAGAATGATACCGTCTCTTGCCGATAACCCAATAGCAATCAGAATATAAATGAGACTTAAAAGTGATGATACACCTAACCACACCCTCAAAGCTGACAAGTGTGGAATGCTAAAGGCAAAAATGCTACAAATGGTTCCTGTAATTGCAATGAAGTATGGTAGCTTCCACACGTCTTCATTGCTGTATGATGTATATATTGCCTGCACAGAATAGACAGGAAAGCATAAATATATAAAGTTTAAACATTCATTATTTTCTATCTGCAAATCATTTTTAATGTAGACATTTATCTTAAAGTGAAACTAATCTATAATATATACTCTTTCTTTTTCCCCCTTCCCACCATATATGTTGTCATGCTTGAACTTTTCTCCATATTTATCAAGATATGTAGTTATCTACAATTTTGCATGATTTCTTTAATTGGCATACTTTTTTCCATTAATATTCTATCAAGCTTGTATTTTTTCTAATCACTTCATGTTGGAGTATCAATCCACGCCCTAATAAGAGTTGACAATCATCAAAAGAGCACGTAGCTCAATGGTAGAGCACTCCATAGGACATTTTGATACCTAGCCTGTCCAATATTTTCAAAACAGCATTGGAGCTGTGGTCGTAGGAATTCCCTAGTGCTAGGTCTAAATGACTTCAGAGTGGGCAGGCCAGAGGTATGATTCCTGGCCTGTTCCATCCAATTTAATCTAGCATTATTGACTTTTAGTTTTCCAAATAGTAGCAGTATTAAGGGTATCTCAATATTCAAAAACTGAAAAGGGAAATAAAATATTTATCATTTGGTTTTAATGGAATTCATACCCGTACCATAGTTAAAAAGATATTTAAAGTCCTTAAAACTCCTGAACAATTGTTTTAGGGGATAAAGTCCAGACCATACAAGGGACTTTTCTCTCATGGCTAAACCTAACACTCCATCTCCTTGGACATATTCTACAACTTAGTCTAAAACTTAGAATATTTTATCCACAAATAAGCATGTTATCATTCTTGAACTTTTCTCCATAATTATGAAGATATGTGATTATCTGCAATTTTTTCTGATTTATTTAATTGGCATGTTATTTTACCATTAATATTCTATCAAGCTTGTCGTTATTCTAATTACTTCATGTTGGAGTATCAATCCATGCCTTAACAAGGGTTGACAATCATCAAAAGAGCACGTAGATCAATAGTAGAGCGGCCCATAGGCCATTTGATACCTAGCATGTCCAATATTTTCACAACAGCATTGGAGCTGTGGTCGTAGGAATTCCCTAGTGCTAGTTCTAAATGACTTCAGAGGGGGCAGGCCTGAAGTATGATTCCTGGCCTGTTCCATCCAATTTATTCTAGCATTATTGACTTTTAGTTTTCCAAATAGTATTAGTATTAAGGGAATCTCAATATTCAAAAACTGAAAGGGGAAATGCAACATTTATCATTTAGTTTTAATGGAATTCATAGCCGTACCATAGTTAAAAAGATATTTAAAGTCCTTAAACATCATGTGAGGTGTATAAAACTCCTGAGCAATTGTTTTAGGTGATAGAGTCCAGACCATATAAGGGACTTCTCTCTCATGGCTAAACTTAATACTCCATCTCCTTGGACAAATTCTACAACATAGTCTCAAACTTAGAATATTTTATCCACAAATAAGGATGATAGGTGGGTTTAAGTGGTTCAAAATTCCTCTTAGAATAACAAAGGTGTGGCAGCTCAGAAATCCCAATCAATTGAATCTCTCATTGAAATTGTTAGGGTCCTAACATCCCTAACCTTTTAGGTAAATAGATTACCATCCATTTCTACGTATGGAGGCCATCAGTAGTAAATAAGGCACATGTAGCAGTGTGAGCACAAGTATTGTAAGAAGGCTTACTATACGGTTCTTCCTACTAGAAAGTTCTTAAAGGATAGAAAGCACCATCTAAAGATGTAGAAGCACTGTAAAAGATTTCTTATAATCATTTGTAATCTAAGCTCTACTCTACTGGAGGTTGTCCCCTTGAAGAGGCAAGTGAACATTGCTTCCATATCAATAAAGGTATAACACTCTAGTTCATACCATCCCTTGTGTTTAGAATTCATTTTTTTTTTTTAAATATATCTTAGTAATATTTGTAATTTCTTCTCTAAATATTTCTATTTGGTACATAACAAGTGGTATTAAAGAACCTTTCTTGGTGTTGGACACCTAATCCGCTAAGGGTTATGGTGTGGGATATAAACAGTCATTGGAGTCCAAGAGACCACTTGGAATATGAAAACGAAGGCTCATAAGACTTATTAATATGTATATCCTTTCGAATAGAAAATGTATTCAACGATTTATCTTATTTGTTTTTTACATTTGTGTGTTGAACATGGTATCAGAGCAGGAGAATTCCTTCCCTGCTCAAATTTGAACCACTAGTTTTGTCGTCATCAACCCCTCTTATACCTACAAGCGATCAGAGATTCCTTGAATAATTTATTTTTTATGAGATGACAACACACATTTTTGAGCCTGGCCTCTCAGAGCTTGTCAGCACTACCCATCTGTGCCTCACCTATCCCTTTTCCTATCAGCTCTGCCATTCCTTGTCGTCAATTATGTCATTTAGGTTTACAGTAATGAATATCCATTCGGCTAAATTTGAGTTGGGTTCTCTACCCATAATCCCGAAATAGTAAGAGCTAAGGTTCTCATCAAAATAACTCGTCTGCAAACTCAAGCATTTTTTGTCTTGGCATTTTCCTCTGATTGTTTGTTGTCACTCCTATCTTTGGTATCAAATCCTCTCATTCTATGACATCGACTTGTAGTGCTGGTATGCTAGTTCAAGATTGACTTATGTTTCTAAGTGAGTCTATAGTGACGTTGGTTTTGTGCAACCTTATAGCTTCAGTCATTTGGTGCCAAGGTATTTTGTTTTGTGTGAGATTACCTTAGAACTGAGTTAGGTGATTTTGCTAACTAGTTCAAGTCACAGTTGAATTTGTTGACGTCGCTCTAAATGAATTCGTTCATGTCTATGCCTTTATCCAAAGAAACCAGTATGGTGGCAAAGTGTTAATCAGTTGGCGCAAAAACATTTTCTTTACCAATAAAGGCTTGTCCTTTCCATAAGAATGTTGGGATTAATAAGACACAGTTTGCCTCATAAGTTGGCGCAATCACTTGCATCCTGGTAGAATAGCCTAATATAAAACTCCTACAGGCCATTCTCTTTTGTATCTAGAACTCAATCTCGCTTCTGGTCTAGTTGCCTCACAAAGTCATGTGTTCGGTGGTTTCCAAGCTCATTAAATCTCTGATAAGCCTGAGTCTTTTCACTATCGGCTCTTCATGAATCTCGCTTTTCTCCAGGAAGGCTCTTGCCCAACCATGTTTGTGGTTGACGCTCATAAGCGATGTCATGAGTTCAAGTAGAGAATGCACCAAACGTGAATGCCTGTCCTAGAAGTTTCCTTCTTGTTTATACCAAAAGTAAATGTCGAAGCCATATTTTGTAGAGAGGAAGTAGGGCAGAGTAGTGTGTAAGAGTAAAAGTGGTTGGGAAAGTTGTAATACAAAGAAAAACGCCTCACCTTAACTTGGCAAAACGAATTTTCAACTGCTATATTTTATGGATTGAATTTCAGTGCCCTGTCCATGAATAAACTTGCATCAATTTGTTGTATAAACACATTGAAAACTTAATGGAATCCTTAATTCTAGTCGGAGATATATAGGCAATAGGAGCTTAAACACATCCAACAACTAATTTGGAATAACCATTAGAAGAAAAGGTAATAGGAATGACTATGGTGTCGATTCGACTGCATTCATTGGTCATTTGATTACTCGGTGGGCTTGTCATAGACCACTTTCCAACATGTTTTCCATGGTTGCTGGAACACGATGAGCTTCTATTTTTTGTCATATTGGTGTAATTTGAAGTGTTGGTTGTGATTTTTATTGTCAGTGTTGTGTTAAAATCCTCCTTAGCAACAACTTTTTGATCTTGTGATCTGTACTAGGCAGATATTCTCTTCCTTTTAATGTGCTGAGAGTACAAGTGAATATCTTTTTCTCATTATCTCCTTACTTGTTGAGTGTGAATTTTTAACTAAATGGCCAAAATTACCGAGGTATTAGAGTTCCTAAAAACTCAGATATACTCCATTGGTCATGATACAGTGAAAATCAGCAAAAGCACTCTTATTGATATGAGAATTTTCTTACAAGATGCACAGGAAAATATTGAGTTTCTACAACTCGAATCTTAGCTACAGAAAGATGAGCTAAAATAGAAGAGTCTTCATTATGAACTGGTTTTTGTTTAGAGCAATTTTCTATTTGAGTTTGATACATACTCCCATTAGCAACCATAAACTAATTAGATCAGTGAGATTGAGGTTGATTCACACCAAGTGCCTATTTCAGGAGCAGTTTTGCACAATGAGTTCAAGTTGACCTTCCCAAGCCCATCATTAGACCTTGGGAAGAAGTTGTCAACAACAGGAGCAAAATTGGTCTTGGATATGACAAGGAGGTGTCCTTTTATACTTCAGAATATTCTAAGCACATTCAGTATCAAAGTGTTGGGTTTCTTCAAGAGAACTCACCTGCTCCTCTTCCACAACAACCACAGATTGTCAAATTCTAGCACTATAATACAGTTGGCCATGTGAAAGATCATTGTTTTGATCTTTACCCATGCGAGTATTGTCATAAAAGTACTCATCATTCAAACAGATGGATTGCTTGTTGGCAATGGGCTTTAACAACCAACAAGATATTTTGGTCATACCATTGATACGTCTTGCAGTTGAGATTTCTTCATCTTCTCACCCTGTATTTGATAGGGGAGAATTGATCGTCATCTACAAACTTCAAAGATACATCAAGTGAGCCTGAGCCACAACCTGAACTTGTTTTCTAAGCCTAGAGATAGAGTCAGTCATACCCAGATTCAGAGTCGTAGCCCGAGACAAAGTCATGCCCCATGAGCATGCATTTTGGTTGGTGGCATTCCAAAAAACCACCATCAGTTGAGACCTCAATGGTCTCCCTTTTCTAAGAATTAGGGAGCACTTCCACTAGCAGAAGACTTCAGCTTCTAGCCAGATTCATAATTGATCCAGGAAGTGCATCAATCGTTCCAAGTTGAGACCTCAATGGTCTCACTTTTTAGAACATTAGGGAGCACTTTGACTAGCAAAAGACTTCAACTTTTTTCCAGATTCAAAATTGTTCCAGGAACTGCATCAAGCATTCTAGGTTGAGACCTCAATGGTCTCCCTTTTCAAAATAGTAGGGAGTACTTCCACTAGCAGAAGACTTCAACTTCTAGCCAGATTTGGAATTGTTCCAAGAACTACACTAGGCATTCCAGTACTGGTGGTCAACCTTAAACCACCACTGGTTGAGAGACGAGTTCACCCACCTTATACCATCATTTCAGAGAGCACATTCAGCCAATTGTTGCCATGCATTTTTTGCGTTTTTTTGCATTTCAATTCTCTTCTTGGACTCATATATACCCCGTCAGATTAGTCGGGGAATGTTGGACACCTAATATACTAAGGGTTATGGTGTGGAATTTGAACAGTCATTGGAGTACAAGAGACCACTTGGACTATGAAAACCAAGGGTCATAAGACTGTATTAATATTTATATCCTTGTGAATAGAAAATGTATTCAACAATTTATCTTGTCTGTTGTTTACATTCATGTGTGTTTAACACTTGGCACTTTTCTAGAGCAATTTTTTCGGCTAGAGACATGTTTTTGGTGTCTATATATAACATAGTGATATATCATTTAGGGGTAATCCTATAGTTGGGGAAACACACATGCAGGAAATACAAGAGGTTTCAACTATTTGGAAACTTTTGTAACCCTTATTGGTACCCCTTAGACTATTGTTGCATTAGACAAGAATTGTATACGGAATTTCATTTCTATGTTCCCACGAGTATAATGGAAGTCCTATATGTGTCTTGAAACTAACTTTAGAATGGTCGCTCTACTTCTGAACTACTGTTATGGCACCAAGAATAGCACTTAGGAAGATTACTATCTCATACCTAGGTAATCGAGTAGTACGTTTAAAGGAGTCGAACCTCCTTAGTTGGAGCCCCAAGATATTGGGCTAAGTATTAACATTGGACCTTGCATGTATATTAGAGAGTTGTAACATAGGGAACTCCCTCATCCATAGACCCTTGAAGCCCTACTCCTTGCTAACAATCCTGAAAACTTATAAAACAAGGGTATATGTTTAAATTTTGAACATTCAGTCATTAAAAACACATTTCAACATTTTCCCACTTGTTGTTTTCGATGCAAAATAGGGGGCATAGAATTTATAAGGTTATAGGTTCAAGGAAGCAATGCCCATTGCTTCTCTACACCAAGAGAACTTCTCAATACCAACAGACTTCATTAATGAGTCTGCAACATTCTTCAAGTTGTCAACCTTTTCCAACAACACCTTCTTGCCTTCAACCATGTCTTCACATACTAGTACTGCAGAAAAATATAATTTGTCCTATAATGATAAGTAGGGTTCTTTTCCATAAAGGTTGCACTTTGACTACCACAATATATCCTTATAGCTTGTTATACAAAATCAATATCTAAACACAATCTTTGCAACTATACAACTTCCTTTCTTGCTTGGGTGGCTATCATGTATTCAAGTTGTGTGGTTAAAATTGCAAATACATCCATCTCTTGCTCATTGAGTTGATTGCTCCACCAAATAGGTTAAACAAAACCACTTGTAGATCCTCTATAATCAAGATCTCCAATCCAATTTACATCAACAAAGTCTTGTACATTTTTCACAACAAAACCTTGTACATTTATCACTTTGTTTGTCCCAAACCTTCCTTGGTAGCAGATTGCATGATTTTCAACGCCACACAAATTCCTTAAGACCCTCTTTACAACTATCCACTGCTCCTTCCTTGGTTTTAACAAATGTCTTCTCAAAACTTCTAGTACATGGGAGATTTTTTGTCTAGTATAGACCATAACATACATCGAATTACCAAAATCACTATCATAGGGAACATGGGACATTTCATTTATCTCTTCCTATGTTTCGGGACACTACTTTGAAATAACTTTGTACCTATAAGAATAGGAACCTTGACTGGTTTATATTTCTACATATTAAATCTCTATAAACTTCTCTCAATATACTTCCTCTAGTTTAACCAAAGTTTTTTTATCTACATGATCTCTTTTAATCTCCAAGCCCAAAATAAAGTCCACAACACTAAAATCCTTCATGTCAAACTTAAATGATTGTTGAACCTTGACCTTCTTGATGATATCCTTATTTTTTATTAGCAACATATCAACATACAATACTACATAAATAGAGTGATCACCAAACTACTTAGAATGCACACAATGATCAACCTTGCTTCTCACAAATCCTAGTCCTAGGATATATATATTAAACTTTTGATATCATATTCTTGGGGATTTATTTATAGGGACTTTTTCAACTTACAAACCAACTCCTCCTTAGCATTCACTATGAACTCTTTAAGTTGTTTCATGTAGATTTCTTTTTCTAGATTCCCATGTAGGAAACTTTTCTTTATATATATTATTTCTACTTCAAGATCCAATGTTGCAATAAGAGATAATAGAAATCTAATGGAAGTCAATTTTGCAATAGGAGAGAAAACCTCACCAATCTTAGTTCTAACGATGAACCACAGTGGATGGTTCAAAATGCGTAGAAACTAAATTTCTAATGTGATTTTTACCGAAAGAATTTCAATTTACAACCTCACCAATGTCAATTCCTTCCACCTAGTAATATCCTTTTGCTACTAGGTAAGCCTTGTACTTCTCTAGTTTTCATTCTACATTGAGGATCTTCCTGAACACCCATTTTCTATCAACAAATTTTCTTCTATCAAGCAACTTGACAAAGTCCCATACCTCATTTTTGTCCAAGGCCTCCATTTCTTCTTCAACCATTGCCTTCTCCTAGAGTTTACCCTCCTTAGAATCAACTACCTCTCTAATAGTTCTAGTATTATATTCAATTGCACATAAAACAAAGATAGAACAAAAATTGTGCGTACTAGATTTTTTTGTTTTCCTTCTTACTCTATGATATCTACTTAAGACTAGGGTTTGGTTCCTCTTCTTCATCTAATTCAATTGACTCATCTTCATCTATTGAGTCAAATTCTCCATTCTCCAGCTCAAACCCCATTTCTTTGGTTCCCCTTCTCTTTGTTCATCTTCATACTTGGGAATAATTTTAACTTCTTTAAGACCACATCACCACTATAAACAATCTTCCTTATTATTGGATTCCAAAGTTTTTCAACATTTTACTCCATCTTTATAACCAATGAAGATACATTTCTCTACTTTATTATCTACATTGCTCATTTTCTCTTTTGGAACATTTACATGAGCATCAAAACCAAGAACTTTGAGATGTACAATGAAGGGTTTCTTTCCAGTCCATGGTTCATAAGGAGTCTTATGAACCAATGTAAATCTAGGATTTTGGTTGATGATATAAGAAGCAACATCTACTACCACTACCCTGAATTCATGTTTAATGTCTGCACCATTTTCCAAAGTATTTTCCTTTATCATCAACTTCCCATCGATCATTTTTTTTTAACTCCATTATGTTGAGGTGTGTATGGAGTTATGTTTTTCAATGCTATTCTGCAATGTTTACAGAACTAATCAAAATCTTTCCCATTGAACTCTCCTCTATTATTAGTCCTTTGTACTTTTGTTTTCTTAAGCGTTGGTTTTTCTACAAGAGCTTTGAACTCTTTGAAATTTTTAAAAACTTTAGACTTCTTCAGGAAATACAACCATGTTTTCCTAGAGAAGTCATCCCAAACATATCACATGATAACTTGTAACAACTTTGTGATTCCTCTTTCACTTGTGGCATGACATGGGAATCTTGTCTAATTTTGTTTACCATATGCACATTGTTCGTAGAAATCAAAATCTAAAGAAAAATCAGGAATACCTTCAACAACACCTTTAATATACAAAGCATAAAAGCCCTTCTTGCCAATATGTCCTATTCTTTGATGCTAGAGAATTGTCTTCTCTACAAGAAGAGAGGATTTTTATAATAATTTCATTCTCAAGAACAACGATACTATTACACCAATGAGTAATAGTGCTTCCCAATGGCTTTGAAAAAAATCCAATCCAAACTCCCCTCAACAACACCATTTCTTCTAGAACCATCTTGCATATATCCTTTTCAAATATAGTTTGCATGCTTGTACCATTCATTTTACTCACAAATATCATTGTTTTAGTCAATCTTGGAATATGCAGAGCACTAGGAAAGGTTTCATCTTTGAGAAACAACTAGACCCTTCTACATCCAATGAATTTGGGTAACGAGTCATCTCTTAGGAAGGCACCCCTTTATTATACTTGTCCCATTCACACAATCAGTCCTCGTGAGGAATCATGTGAAAAGACACAATTGATTCAATCAATCATGCATCATGAACTATATGTGTACTTGTAGATGCTAAGTCCACATCCCCTCCCTCCAAGGAGGCCTTCCCGTTTCTAGAATAAACATTATCAAATACCTTTCCTTTTATCAACAATTTTTTATTTGCAATCTTTCTTATAATGCCCAACTTTACCGCATTTCCAACATTTCCTTAAAGATATTAGATTGTCTAAGAAATTTGCATCTATTTCTAGATTTTGATCTACCCCTTGAAGACTTATTTTTACATCTTTCTATAAGGTGATCTCTCATGAATAAGGCATTCTTGGTTTGACAATCCATGGTTTTCTACCTCTTCTGTTTCAATAAAAGGGATGCAACTACACGATCAAATTTTAATTTCATTGTATTACTCCTAGTAGCTACAACTAGGCTATCTTAGTAGAGAATACAATAGACTAATGCAATTATATTCTTCATAAATTGTAAGATTAATTGACGATAATTGACTTACCATAGTGCTAAAAGCATTGAGATGCTTTATCAAAGATTTGTTGTCATTCATCCTTAGGAGGTATAGCTTCTTTTTGTTGAAAATAGTAGCAAGAGAAGGTCTTCTTTGGCTTGTGCCTTAGCTAGAGAAAGACAACGATCAGTCTTCTTTGACCATGGACAAGTTCATGGCGATAGTAAATTTATGCGCAGAATTGGAGAGTTAGTTAAGTGGATCTCCAAGTGCTAGTTCAAGTTTGGAAGAGAACGAAATTGTGAGCTTCAATCTTGATTGAAGCAGGGACAACTTTAACTAGCAGTTCGACTTACTTAACAAGTCAATCTCAACTCATGTTCTAAATTTGTACTCGCAATATATAGCATGGATCAAATGGATAAAAGGAGGACGAAGGCACAAGTTTGTATTCATTTATTGATGCACGAGTTTGTGTGAGAGCTTCTTGTTGAGAGTGTGTAACTTGGAGGAGCCAATATGTTGTGATAGAGAGACTTTCTTGTTGCTAGATTGCGCTAGGTTTTTGGAGGTTTTTCCTAAATAATAGGGGCCAATACTACGCTAGGAAATAGGAGATATCTTGCGCAGGGAAATAGGGCCAGGCAGGCTGCAAGGAAATAGGAGTTGGGTCAAGGTTTCTACAAGGTGTTTCAAGCTAGTGTAAGCAGTGAGAACGAGTGAGTTTTCAAGTGAAACAAATTCCTTGTAAGAGATCTAATTGCTCAAACTCTATCAATAAATTTTATAGCAAAGAAGTGGGTTTCCCAAGAAAATTATTGTGTTTCTTGTGTGACTATGTTTTTATCTATGTGATTATTCTGCTGCTTATCAGTTAAAGAACTTTGTATCTTGCTGATGGTTAAAGTGTTTTTCAGTATTGGTTTCCTTGTTTTTTCAGTTATTCACTAAGTAGTTGCAAAGTTATGTGGAAAATTAACATGGTATCAGAGCACAAATCAACATAAATACTAGCACAAAGAGATCAGTTTGTGAAGAATCGAGATAAGTTATGAAGAGCACAGATTAGAGTTTGAAGAGCGCAGATCCAAGTTTTTTTGAAGATCATTTTTTTGGACAAGGAGGATGGCATTGCAAGGACTAAGAGCAAACCACTGTTTAGAGGGAGCCTCTAACTTCTGCTCATGAATGGAAAGGATTACAATAGTGTTGGAAGGTAATGGGGTGGGAGAGTTTATCAAGAATGCTATACAACCACCTCAAGATCCCCAACAGTTGGCCCAACATACTAAGAATGGCATCAAGGAAAAGAGGATTATTCTAGAGGGGGTTAAAGATCATATAGATCCTCATCTATATGAGAAGAAGACAACATATGAGATGTTCAAAGCCATCTTGGATCTTTTTCAGGGTACTAGTGATGCCAGGAAGCTAGCTCTCAAGGAGAAGCTAGGGAGCATCAGGATGAGCAAAGGAGATCCCATCATCACATATCTTTCAAGGTTCACTTAGGTTCGAGATGAACTAGGTGGTGTGGGCGAGATGGTAGGAAAAAAAGAGCTAGTGAGTCTTGCTCTTCTGGGACTCCATAAGTCTTGTTATAGCTTTCAAGATGCAATGAATGGGAGAGAAATTTTTTCCCAATTGGGAAAGTTTTTGGACTAATTGCATTCAGATACCAGAGATGGTAGATCAACAAAGACAAAGGATGAGGAGAACTTTGATTTGGCAGGAAAAGCCAAGGGAAAGAAAGGCAAAGGGAAGGATGAGTCCAGTCAGAAGGGCGAAAAGAAGAAGAAGGATCTGAGAAATATCAACTGCTTCCATTACCATGAGTTTTGGCACTATGCTACTAAGTGTCCTAACAGGAAGAATAGATCCAACAAGGATCATGTGGTTGCATCAGCTAAGGTAGATGGGTTTGCTTCTCAGTTTGAGAAATATTTCTCATTGATAGTTTGCATGGCAAGCTCAGTAGCCATGAGAACTTGCTATATTGATTCTGGAGCATCCTTCCATATGACCGGGAACAAGGATTATTTCACCCAGCTGAAAGAGAAGGACATGCAGTTTTAGATCGAGCTACGAGATGATGGCAAGTGCGCATCTAGGGGAGTTGGTAATATCAGCTTTGAGAGGGAGTCTGGGATTCCTCTCCATCTTAATAAGGTCCTCTATGTTCCAGGCTTGAAAAATAACCTTGTTTCAGTAGCTATCCTTGAGGACAAGGGCTTTCTTCAACATCAACAAAGGTAAGGCGTATGTCAAGCACTTAGCTTCTGGATCAGTTAAGCAGATAGGTGTGAGGATGAAGAACCTTTAATATTTGCAGGTTGAGACATGTGCATCTTTGAGCAACAAGGAAGGTGGTGAGAAGAGTAGAGATGTTGGAGAACTTTGGCACAGGCGCATGGAACACTTGCATCATGGGGAGCTGAAGATTCTTCACCAAATAGGCACATGATTCCAGCATGTAGTTTTAATTAGCATGATGTGTGCAAGGGGTGGATATTTGGCAAGTATGCCAAGGATTCTTTTCAGGGCCGAGATAAGAGATCCAAATGGATTTTGGAGCTGGTGCATTCAGATGTATGCGGGCCCTTCTCTTCTCCATCTCTTATGAGACACATGTATTATGTTACTTTCATTGATGATTTTTCTTGGAAAACTTGGATTATTTTACAAAGAAGAAAGATGAGGTCTTTTCCAAGTTCATGGAGTATAAGCCTTGGTAGAAAACCAAATTGGGAAGAAGATCAAAGCATTGAGGAGTGACAATGGCAGGGAATATGTCTCCAATGCCTTCAAGGACTTGTGTGCCAAGGAGGGCATTAGGAGAGAGTTGATAGCACCCCATAACCCTAAAAAAAAGGGGTGATTGAGAGAAAAAACTGCAGTATAGTTGGAGCGGCAAAGGCTGTGTTGCATGAGAAGGGATTGCCTATGTTCTTGTGGGCAGAGGCAGGGAACACTACAATATTTCTACATAACAGGAGTCCACATAAGGTGCTTAGATGAGTTACACCAGAGGAAGCTTTCACAAGCAAGAAGCTTGATGTTTCACACTTTCGTATGTTTGGCACACAAGTTTATTGCCATGTGTCCAAAGATTGTTGAGAAAATGGTGCCAAGGAAGTGTTTCCCAGGTTTATCCTTTTGGCCTAGGGAGACACTTTAATCACCTTTTGTCTAAGTGACATTATGAGATTATTAATATCAAGGGGAGCTAAAGTATTTTTTATGTGGAGTTGTACCATGTACTTAAATTATTAAAGTCACTTGTGTTTAAATGTGACTTTATGGGTAAAGTACTAAAGTTCACTTTATAATATTGAAGTTGTTGGGAATCACGATTGCTGTTAGACCAAAACCCGCAGGTGTTAGTCAACGATCACATCACCAGAGATAAGGATCCATGAGAGGCAGTTAGTCCATGTCGCGAAACACACGGGGATACCATCGAACTCGGACCTAGGCTCTGATACCATTTGTTAGGAATCACGATTTTCGTTAGACCAAAACTCGCAGGTGTTAGTCAACGATCACATCGCCAGAGATAAGGATCCACGAGAGGCGGTTAGTCCATGTTGTGAAACACACGGGGAGTGTTGGTTTCAATGTGGAAAAAGTCACGAAAAAGTCGCGACTTTTTCAAAAAATCCCGATTTTTTGCTGACGCTGATAAAATCGACCGACTTTTTCCCGATTTTTTGAAACTTGAAAAAGTCGCGATTTAATCGTTATAATCCCGACTTTTTGCCGAGTCGATGGAAAAAATCGTGATGCCATTGATCGGTGATTATAAAAGGCAGAATTTCGATTTTTATGAGTTAATTGTTTGTCACAGTGTTGCGTTTAAGACTGTGGAGAGTCCAGCATAGGGTTTATTTACGATTTGCGTTGGGAGTTGAAGATTCAACCATTGATCAACAGCTCGAGCTTGCAAATTGGGAGTTGCCGGACCGCCGGGGTTTTCTGCTGCCGCCAGGTAAGTATTCTTCATTATTTTTTTCTCATTTTGTTACATAAACAAATTATAATATATATAATATATATTAAATGTTTTGTTAATTTTTAATTTTTAAATGGAACAAAATCCCCTTGTTTAGAAGTCGGCTAGCAGGTTGCAGTAGCTACTAGCTAGTAAACTGTAAGCTACACTGTACATACTACAGCCTCTGTTATTAAGTTTAGAACTCGTTTCTAACTTTCTCCAGCTCCTTTCCTTCAACCTGCAACCTGAACCAACATAATAAATAATAAATATTAAAATTTAAAATTAATTTAATTAAATTCATCTTGTAAGTTTGTAACCCAGTCAGGATTCAGAAGTTCTAAAATTCTAAGTTCTAACTTCTTCTTAGAAAATGTCCACAACAGAAGCACAGTATCACTGTTCAAACTTCAAAGTTCAAATCTCAGTGTTATCAATGATCACCCTTTCTCCTTTATCACAGAATCTAGAAGCTCATATCTATTATCAACTTATCATAGTATGCCTTTTCACTATATCACTGTTATAGATCAGCATACAAAATGCACAATGGCAGTCCCAAAATTTGTGCTTAGAAATTAGAATCTAGAGTCTAGCTAGAATCCTAGATTGAATTAAATTTTAAAATTTCAACAGTTCAACTTTCAAGAATCAAAATTCAAATAAAAAAAATTCTAACCCTTGTTTACTATTTAGTGATTTTAATTTATGTGATGGGCAATTTTTTTTTTTTTTTTAAATTTTTGTTTTGTGCCCAGGTTCAAACATCAAAAAGTTTCAAACAAAATGCCAAGGAATTTGGATCCTTTCTGGCAGTATGGTGAACCTGATCCTATACCCGAAACTGGAGGTGTCAATAGAATGTATTTGACTTGCAAGTTGTGTGGAAAGCATATGTTAGGGGGTGTCAACAGATTAAAATTCCATATAGGGCAAATTCCAGGGCAAAATATAGAACTTTGCTCAGATCCATCTCCAGAAATTATCCGACAGGCCATTAAATCGTTGATGGATAAAGAAGATGGCAAAGACACCAGGGCAGTAATGAAAAGGCAACTTGTAGGGAGCTCAAGACTTGGGGGTAAGTGATAGTGCTTCTTCTGCTTCAACATCACCTTCCACTCCCAACCCCTCATCTTTTTCATCCTTTTTTGTCCCTAGAACCACACTCGGTGCACAACCTGGCATCAAATCAGCGATTAAAAAAAAGGAAAAGGCAAAAGCTGACAGGTTGGTGAGTAGATGTCTTCTATGGAGTGATGTTCCTTTCAACATTGCCAAGACAAACCCATTCTACCAACCTATGTTTGATGCTGTTGCTGTCGTTGGCCCGAGGTACAAAGCCCCTACCTTTGCACAGTTGAGAGGGCCTCTTCTTCAAGAGGAAAAGAATGATTGCACTGCTAGACTGGAGGAGTTTAGGGCATCTTGGGAACACACTGGATGCACAGTCATGTTAGATGGTTGGACTGACCAGAAGGGTAGGACCCTTCTTAACTTCTTGGTTAGTTGTCCCAAGGGGACAATGTTTATGAAATCTATTGATGCATCTGCACACATTAAAGATGCGTGTTTATTATGTGAGTTGTTAGACATCTTCATTCAGGAAATAGGCCCACAGAATGTTGTCCAAGTCATAACGGACAACGCTGCAAATTATGTTGCAGCTGGCAGGTTGCTTATGGAGAGGTATCCTACCCTGTTTTGGATACCTTGTGCTGCTCATTGTATTGACTTGATGTTGGAGGATATAGGTAAGATTCCTATGGTGAGACATATTGTTGAATCATCCAAGAGCATAACAAAATTTATTTACAATCATGCATCTGTGCTTAGCTTGATGAGAAGATTCACCAACAACAAAGAGTTGGTGCGTCCTGCGATAACACGCTTTGCCACTACTTTCATATCTCTTCAGTCTCTGTTGAATTCTATGTGGGACGTAAAGAGCATGATCATCCAAGAGCATAACAAAATTTATTTACAATCATGCATCTGTGCTTAGCTTGATGAGAAGATTCACCAACAACAAAGAGTTGGTGTGTCCTGCGATAACACGCTTTGCCACTACTTTCATATCTCTTCAGTCTCTGTTGAATTCTATGTGGGACGTGAAGAGCATGTTTCTTTCACAGGATTGGCGTGACTTATCTATTAGCCGCAAACCAGAGGGAGAGGGCATATGCAAACTTGTTTCATATGATCAGGGGTTTTGGGCAGGAGTAGAGGAGGTGTGTGCCATTTCAGAACCTTTGGTAAGGGTTCTTCGGTTGGTTGATGGAGAGAAGCCCACAATGGGCTACTTGTATGAGGCCATGGATAGGGCCAAAGAAGCCATTCGTGCTTATTATGAAGATAAGGGAGATGAGGGGTTAGAGAAACAACAGGTCATATGGAGAGTGATTGATGACCGATGGAACAATACCCTCCATCGCCCCATTCATGTTGCAGGTATCTACTTCAACCCCGCATTTGCTTACTCCTGTGGTTTCAGATTTGATGCCGAGGTGATGGATGGATTCTTCACATGTGTTGAGAGGATGGTGGTATCTGAGCAAGAACGTGAAGAAATTTCCAAAGAAATGGAAATATATAGGATGGCTAGTGGCACATTTGGTTTTACCATGGCTATTAAGAGTAGGACGACCAAAATGCCAGGTAAGCTTCAGTTTGTTTCAAGTTTCAAGTTTCAACTTTCAAATTTAATAATTCATTGTCTCTTCATAATTTTTGCTTCTCATTTTTATTTTAACTTGTAGATGTTTGGTGGACAAGCTATGGTGGTAGAGTACCCCATCTCCAAAAGCTTTCCATCCGAGTGCTCAGCCAGACATGCAGTTCCTCTGGGTGTGAGTGCAATTGGAGTGTCTTTGACAAAATACATAGCAAAAAGCGCAACAGGTAAAAAAATTTCAAATTAAATTTTTGAAATAATTTGATTATTTTTACTATATAAATTTTCCAAGTACTAATTTATAATCTATGACCCTTTTACAGATTGGAATCCCAACGCCTCAATGACATGGTGTATGTCTACTACAATCTTCGATTGTGGATGAGACAAATTTAGAAAAATCCTGATATGGATGCCATTTCATTGGACAATATTGATACCATTGCTGCATGGAGGGTCGAGACTGAGAGGCCGGTCATGGAATCGACCCCTGATTGGTTAGATGTGGATCCAGAGGCACTAGTGCCAGAGGAGGAAGCAGTTGTACAGCAGGAGGAGCCAGTGGTAGAGGAGGAGGAGCAGGGTTAGGAGGCAGAGCAGGAGGAGGATGTGGAGGAGGAGGTGACACCATCTAGGGTGGGCAGTAGCAGTGGCAGTGTCAGCGGCAGAGGACAGAGGCCACTTGTTTTTTTTGCTTCTAGAGGACGATTGGGTCCATCTGTATCTCGAGGGGCAGTGCCTTCTTCCTCTAGAGGAAAAGGCAAAGCCATTCCCTATTCCCGTAAAAGGGGCAGGGGATCTTCATCTTAGTGACTAATTAGTAATTACTTTATGACATGGAAATGACTCATGATATACATTATTATATTTTTTGTTGATATTTTGACTCTTGAGACTGAGACTCAAGATTCAGGACTCGATTCACTATTTTGATATGTGATGTAGCACTAGACTTCATATACATATTATATATTAGCTTTCTTTAGATGTTTATGTGGAAATGCATTTATTTGATGTTGTGGATACTTTAGATGCTAAAAAAATTGAAAAAATTTGAATAATTTTGTATATTTTTAATTTTGCTGACTTTTTCAAAAAACCCCCGACTTTGCCGAGTTTTTCAACTTTTTTACCCTTGCCGATTTAATCCCGACTTCGAATTTTTCCACATTGGTTGGTTTATCCAATGTCCAACAGAAGTGACATGTTTTAAAACTTACTTTATGTGAAAAAGTGCACCAAGGTACAAAACATTAAAAGTACTTGGAAATCTTTTTTAAAATAAGGGGACCACATGTAGGGTCAAGTGGGGGATTGGCCTTGGCCATTGATCTAATGGCTTGAGATTAAATCTCAGCCATTAGATCTTAGGGATAGGGTTTCCATCTTTTCCTTAGCATACTTTAAATTATTAAAGTCACTTGTGTTAAATGTGACTTTATGGGTAAAGTACTAAAGTTCACTTTATAATATTAAAGTGACTTGTGTTTTAAAAGTTACTTTATGAGAAAAAATGCACCAAGGTACAAAACCTTAAAAGTACTAGGAAGTCTTTTTTAAAAGAAGGGGGCCACATGTATGAGGGGTCAAGTCGGGGATTGATCCTAGCCATTGATCTAATGGCTTGAGATTAAATCTCAGCCATTAGATCTTGGGGATAGGGTTTCCATCTTTTCTTAAGAGACAAAAGGGAAAAAGGAAGGATTATTTTCATTATGAAGATTCATTATTCTCAAAAAAGAAAAAGGAGGAGAGGGAAGAGGAAAAGTGAGGAGCTTGAGTTAGCTAAGGGAGAAAAACTAAAACAGAGAATTCAAGGGCAAATACAACAGTTGATTATCCTAGGAGGTTGAATTTAAGCCTAGAAGGGAGCACAAATAACGAGAAGGCAACCAGAATTTTATTTGCCCACAGTTTGAGGGTTAGTTGTGGTTTGGTTGAGATATATCTCTGGTAGGGCATGCGTACAGGTAGCAAGAATTTACAGGAGTCTATCTGCATGCATTTTTCAGAGTCCTGTAGCTGTCAGCATAAGTTTCTAGCCAGCAGAAGAAGGATAGTCTGCTTGCTCAATAGAGAAAAGTCACTTGGGAAAATCTGCCCAAAAATCCAGGGATAGCAGGCCGAGATTCTTGAAGTAGGCCTGCGTTGTTTTGGAGGGTGGCTGAGAGTGATTCTCAGCATATATTTCGGGCCTCATGAGTGTTGTTTGAAACTCCAATTGGGTCGTGTATCCAGGTGGCATATTTGACAGAACTGATACACAAGTTTTCAGAGGAACACCTGCTCAATTTGACACGGGGTTCTAGATTGCTTCAGTGTGAGAATCAAGGCAGAAGCAGTGATTGTGTTTGTCAATTGTGTGAGCTGAGATTTTCCCAACAAGAGTGACTGTGATATCTTCCATCTAAAAGGGAGATAAGTTTATCTTCTTCTTTGCTGTAATAATTTCCTTTAGAAGCAAATAAAGCCTCCTTTCAGAACTAGTTTTCTCCAAGAGGCAGTGGGGTTTTTCCAGGGTCAAGTTTGACCGAAATTAATTGTGTCACTGTGTGTATTTTTCAGTGGTGTGTGCTTGCTAATATTTCTTATATCAGCTGGAAGTTAAATGTTGTAGAGGTAGCCAAAAAGTTTCAAGTTAAATGCATGTTAATATATGTATCAATCATATGTTTAAGATAGCCCACGGGGTGTAGCTGAATTGGCGGTTGCCTTGTTATGAATGTAAAGAAAGAGATTCAAAGTTCAAATCCCCGTGGGTTAGAACAACAAAAAAAAAATCATATGTTTAAGATGGACTGTGGGTATTGATATTGAGCAAAAACTTGAGATCTGTGTAAGCTGCCAGTGAACTTAATTTTTCTACAAAGATAGCAGGAAGAAATTGGAGCCCACAACAGAAAAGGGAATTTTCGTGGGATACAGTGAGACAGCTCGGGCATACAGGGTGTATCTACCAGGACTTAAGAAGATAGTTATCAGGCGGGATGTGAAGTTCTAAGAGGACAGGGCTCTAAGGGCATCTTGTTGGAGTGCTTGAGATGGAGGAGCTACTCGCTTCCAAGGAGGAGCCTCGACAAGGATCACAAATTGAGTTTCAACCAGGTGGAAAGAGGGCCGCACAATCAGATGCAGAGCAGGATAATAAGGAGAGACCAGGACGAGAGTAGATAGCTACTCAGTTAGATACTCCCAGCATAGGGAGGAAGAGAGCCAAGTGGGCTGATAGGTTGATTCAGGAGGCCCAACATGTTGAAGCAGAGAAAGCAGCCATAGAGGTACACTGGATATATCGCACTGATGACAGGTTTGGTGGACATTGAGCCTTATTGCTATAAGGGGACATCTTCTCAGCAGGTTTCAAAAGATGCCATGGTGGAGGAATATTGCTCCATCATGAAGAACAATGTCTCGGAGATTTTAACCATGACCAAAGGGAAATCAGTAGTAGGCTCATGCTGGGTGTACAAGGTGAAGCATAGAGCAAACAGGAGTGTGGAGAAGTGCAAGGCCAGGTTTGTAGCCAAGGGCTTCTCACAGTTTGAGGGCATAGACTATGATGAGACCTTTGCCCCAGTAGCACAGTATTCATCCATCAGGACAATTTTGGCACTTGCAGCATAGATGGGGTGGAAGATCCACCAAATGGACGTGAAGACAACATTCCTCAACAGAGTGGTTGAGGAGGAGATTTATATGGAGCATCCAGAGGGGCTTGAGCAGTTCAACAGAGACACTCATGTGTGCAGGCTGAAGAGATCTCTTTATGGGCTTAAGCAGGCTATGAGAGCATGGTACCCTCGTATTGACAACTACCTTCGAGGATTGGGCTTTACGAAGAGTGAGGTGAATGCCAACCTGTACTACATCATGCTTGGAGGGATTCCACTAATTCTAGTGCTCTATGTTGCTGACCTTATATTGACAGGAGCAGAAAACTTGATCTAGGATTGCAGGGGATTTTGAGATGAAGGGTATCAGGCTTATGCACTATTTCCTTGGATTGGAGGTTTGGCAGGGTGATGGTGAAATCTTCGTGGGGTAGGGGAAGTACACTATAGAGATTCTCTAGATATTTCATATGCAAGATTGCAGGCCCATGGCCACACCTCTAGTCACAAACTGGAGGAAGGTGGATGCTAGCAGAGCAGAGCGAGTGGATGCTACAACATACAGAAAACTCATCGAGACGTTGATGTATTTGGTCAACACGACCTAATATTTGTTTTGCAGTAAACCAGTTGAGTCAGTTCATGATGGAACCGGCGAGAGTTCACTGGGTTGTTGCAAAGCATGTTTTGAGATATCTCAAAGGCACAACAGATTATGGATTATGGTACAGATAGGTTAATGGAGTGAGGCTTGAGGGCTTCACAAATGCAGATTAGGCAGGGAGCTCCGCAAATCGGAAGAGTACTTCAGGTGGCGTCTTTACCATTGGGTCAACAGTTGTTTCTTGGCACAACAGGAAGTAGAGATCAATTGCACCCAGTTCAGCAGAGGCTGAGTACATGGTTTCCATTCTGGCAGCGTGCGAGGCTATTTGGATGAGGAAGTTGCTTGTGGGACTTTTCAAACAGGGGATGGAGCTTATCGTGGTACACTGTGATAATCAGAGTTGCATCAAGCACTTTGATAATCCAGTGTTTCATGATCTCTCTAATCATATTGAGATCAGGTATCATCATTGTAATGATCCATCTCGGATTATGGATAGAATATGATTATTAGCATACATATGAGATACACATATGATAGCTACATATGCATGCATCGCATGCACTGCACTAGTATACGTGCAAACTAATTATGAAAATTCCAGTGAATGAATTATTGAGATGCTAAGTAAATACCTAACTCGCTAGAATATAATGTATATATGGAGGTGGGTTACTTGCTATGTAAACCACCATGATAATATATAATTAACATATTATTCATAATAAAAGTAAATATAAAAGTATTATACAAAATAAAAGGTAACTATAATATTATTGATTATATTACCTAAATAAGAACTATAACATTGAATTATATTAATTATTAAGTATAATAATGAAATTATATATTTATATTAATTATGATATAAATGAATTTAAGGAAATAAAATATTAACTAAAAGAAACATAATGATATACATATGTTATACCAACTAAAGAAAACAAATAAAATGTCGTAAGTACGTATGACATCAAAATTTAAATAAATCTATTCACAAGGACATGACCAACTCAATCAATTCCTATGTTATTGACTTCCCTAAAAAGAGAAAAAACGACCATTTTGGATTCCACGTGTCGGAGAGTAGGGAATACAGATCAGGTAAAATGTTGGGAGACAGTGGTTGTGGAGAATATAAGGAGAAGGGATACGACATAAAAGGGGAGTTTTTTTTTGGAGTATTATACAAACAAAGGAGGAATTTCCAATAGAGCCAAAGACAAAGAGGAAGATTGAGCCTTGATTGTTCTTGGAGCTTTGGGCACGAGGGCCAATAGACCTCCATTTTGAATTCTTTTGGATTTGAGAACCGGATATGTTGATCCTAGATAGGCTAGGAGGAAAAGGCTTGATTTGGTAACGGGAGTAAGAGCAACAACAGACCGGAAACACCTTCAAACGAAAGTTTCAGGTAAGTATTTGCAAATGAATGATTAAATCTTGAGTTTCTCTTGTTAATCTGAGCATCAAATTTGTTAAATTCAGTTAACTGTAAAATTAGTGCTTTTACTGAGCAACAACTTTGTTAGATTCTGTTAACTGTAAAATTAGGGCTTTTACATTCTTGTATCAGAGCGTGAGTTTCAAACTTTAAGGGACCTTATAGGACCCTATCCAAAGTGTCAAAGTATAGATACGACATTCTCAAGAAAACTTCGTTTCCTCCATATCTTCACTGTAGCATGGGTTGTCGACGTCAGCCCAGGACGATGCTGCGATATTTGCCAACACAAAGACGTACTCTTTGGTCGTAGAATTGGGGGTTTCAAATATCTTCCCTGGTTTACACTCGTCCACCGACAATGGACAATCATCTTTAGTATTAGGAGAACATGAAATTTTACTCTTTCTCGTAAAATCTTTTGTCTCAACACCTCGCTACAACCATTTGAAGGAAAATTGAAGAACTCTTTGTCGGTATCCTGCAGGCATTCCACGAGTTCATCAGGTATTCCATGGTTCACCACCTGGAAAATGTCGTACGGCTCGAATTATGCCACTGGGTGAGAAACATTACTCGAGTTTGACCAATTCTCTGTTATCCTTAAACCTGAACTTAGCAACGACCTTCTTGGACTTCGTAGGCCCAATACCAAGGCTCATCGCACTCCCATAAGGTTATCTAAACATTAGAGAATTATAAAAATATAGTAGTTGTTTAGTGTAACATTATACATAATAGTATATGTCAAGCTTGGAAGCAAAATACAAATATATTGAAACTGTATAATATAGATTTATATCAAAGATGGGTGTTAGTGTCAAAATATGCATTCTGCGATCAGTGATCAAAATCACTCTTTTCATATTCATTTTAGGTGTCCCACTCAGAAATTTTTATCATTACATTAGGTCAAGTAAAAAATTGATTCACTGATGGTAGCCCTAGTCATAAAGTCTCACTCTCCCTCACAAATTATCATTTGCTGGCCCACCTTCATGTCTTGCTGAACATAAAAAACACTTTTGAAAAGCTTATTTCACTATGTATTTTGTCAGTCAAAGTCAACCATGGAGTCAGGGCATTCAAGGTCCCATTAGGTCATTAGGTTTCATTGTTCAAAGTCCAAAAATGCACCATTCCATCTCATAAGGTCAGCAAAAGGTGTGAGAGTGATACCAATAATGTTTCTTTACCATGTAAAGATGATCTCCAAGATGGTTTCCAAAGTTGTAATTTGATTTCAAGTGTGAGTTTCATTCCAAGATGTAATTTTATTTCTATTCATGTAATTTTATGTCAGTTCAAATGTAATAAGTACTCAGTCTCCCAAGGCTGCCAACTCAGAGTTCCACATGCCAACCCATCAAGTGTCAAATACAAAAAGTGTCTACTTCAGCAATTGATCAAATGTCAAAGGGAGTTGTCTTTTTCCAAGGGTGCCTAAGTCAACATTTTCCACAAGCACTAAACCCTAATTTCCTCTCCCACTGAGCTAGGGCTTGCTATCGAATCAGAGACATATGAGCACAGGAGGCATAAGGTAGGTCATATTAGTAAGTATGAGGTCATTCCAAACTCATAAGCATCATGTCTCCATCATTTTCCAGGAAATCATTCCAAGAGTCAAGCCGTTTGCCACTCATAGGGCCAATTTTACTTCAAACTATGTTTCTGACCAAACAGAGATGAATTTGACAAAAGTGAGAGACAATTTTGTCCATCATAGGTCCAAGAAGAAGAACCTCCTTCAATTTTTACACAGGTGTCATGGTTTGGGATAAATGTCAAAAATACAGGTGCCATAAGAGAGTTGCTTCACTCCTTGAGTGACCTTGGGAAAAACAATTTTTCTCCTAGCTGGAGTGTCTAAATGACTTGCTTGATAAGTCAAATGACAACTAGACTGGAAAAGCTTTCCAATGAGCTATCACGAGCTCCATTTGGAGTTGAGGAAGGCCTCCAAAAGTTTCCTGCAAGAGCACACTTCATTTTTGCACCCCCATTGTGCACTTTTTGATCAGGCTTGGGAGAATTGATTTTTGAGGGGCTATACTTGATTATTTTCAGTGCTTGATAGGTCCATTGTGTAGCCAAGAGAAATATCTTTCCAACGAGCCATCATGAGCTCAATTTGGACATCGGAAAGTCCTTCAAAAGTGACTTGAAAGAAGGGCTATTTTTTCCTCCTTGGCGCTGCGCATAGAGTGTTTTTTCCAGTGCAAATTTACACAACGCTGTGCATAGAGAGAGGGCGTTGCGCACCTGGGTGTGGTGCTGCGCACAGGGCCAAAACTCTCCCAAAATTCTCCAGACACCTCAAGGTTGCCTCTTCACCTCCAAAACAAGTAAGTGAGCCCTTGTAACTCCCTCTTTATTCATTGTTATGCTTGTGTTTGTGTTTCATGTTGGCTAAAATTGCAAGGAAACCCTAGTTTTCCTTTGCCTCTCTCAAAATCCCCATCCCCCCACAAACTTCCCAAAACCCTCCTTGTCCCAAATGATTGTCCCTAAACCCTACTACATCACCCTATACCTCTAAAGACACTAAACCTACCCCTACGTCCTCATCCCTAAGTCCCTACACCCTTTTCCATAAAAGCCCTAATTTCTAGGAATCTCACTATTTTTCCTAGATTTCCCCCTACCTTTGACCTGTAATTGAATTTTCATTTTCATCTCCCTTAATCTTTTCACCTCCCATCACCTCACAAGGTTTCTTAACCCTTTTCCCCATCTCCCTTAATTTTTGTGACCCTATCCCTATCCCCTAAAGCCCTCATTTCATCATTTCCTTCCCTGCTCCCATTCCCTTCACTCCCTCACTCATTCTCCCTTTTCTTTCCTCTCCCCTAGGGTTTCCAAAGTGCCAAGAACAAGCATGGAGAGAGAGGACAATGATTACAAGGAGGAAGAACACAGTGATGATGAGTTTGAGGAAGATGAGATTTCACAACAGAGAAGGCCACACAAGGGAGGCTGAAAACATCAGGAAAAGGCCAGAGACAAGAGGCCTCAAAAGAGCATTGGAGAAAGAAAAGCAAGAAGCCCAAACTATGAGTTTTGACCAGCAGTTGGCAAAGGAGATTGAAGATAATAGAGAAGTGTGGCTTGATAGAGTCAACATTCACTTGGAAAAGCTGCTAATGAAGGCCAGTAGAGACAATCAGATGCTTAGGCACATGGCCCATCACGATCTGACCCGGAACAAAATTTGCAATATCAAGGTCAAACAGATGAAGGATAAACTGAAGGAGATCCGGAAGGGTAAGAAGGGAGGTGACAAACTCAAGATACTTGCTGATGCCTCCTTAGCTCAAATTGACATGTGATTATGGGATTATCCCACAAATTTTGAGTAATTTTGAAAAATTTTGGAAATTTTTGAGTTTTTTGGGAAAACTTTGAAAAACACAGAAAAACTAGCTCTATGTGCAGCACCTTGGCGCTATGCACTCTTTTGGGGCAGACATTCACAGTCTGTAATTTCTTCAGTTTAGAAAGAACCCATGATTTCACCATGCTCTTTTTAGTTCCTCACTTGTCTTGATCATCCCATCCATTGAAAGCCTAAAGTGCTAAATTACTATGACTACCTTGCCCCATAGAACACCTTGCAAATTTTGACCTAATTTCCCTTGTCTTGACTATTTTGCTCCTTTTGATCCAGCACAACCCTATCAAAACAATCAAAACCCTGAGCTACTATACCTAGCCTAATATCTTCTTTATTCAACCATCTTGGCTGTGATCCTTACGGAGAGAGCCCTCTCCTTGCCTAGTAGGGCTAGCTACTTGGCTAAACATGGTTTGTGGTTACCTCGGAATTACCTTCTTCAGCCTGAGGTTCAATTCGAGTGATAACATAGTGGCGACCATACTGGGGAAGCGAAAGATCATATTTTCCCTGGGAAAGAACGACAAAGTTTAGATCTGTTTGCTGATGGTGGACAACGATCAAATGCATATGAAGGTTGAACCCTTCACCTGGCGATTCCAACTTGATGTGAAGACTCCACTGGAGGATCGACCTTGCTAACAGGAAAATGGAAGGATCTTACACAAAGGTCATGTATTCAAAGTGGAATTGTATTCAAGATGTAATTTGCTTTCTTGTAAATTACTTCTTTTGTTTTCCTGAAACAATCCTGAAAGTTTTCTGGAGTTTGTTGTATGATAAAGATGATCAAAGTCTTGATTCTGCCTATTTAAAGAGTGTAAATACTGAGTTTCCCTTTGATTTTGATCAAGATCAAGACCTCTTACCTGAAAATTGTACATATCCTTTTCAAGCTGATGAGCCTAAAGAGATCAAGACTGATCCTACAACTTCTGTACATACTCATACACCTTGTAAAATTCCAGATCGATACAAACCACTCATCTTACCTCCTATACTCCATACTTTCCTTGAAAATCATTACCTATACCTGCCGAGGTTTCATGGTGAATATGACAACATCACTGCTGAGAGACATATGCAGAATTTTGAGACTTTCCTAGACCTTTTTGAAATTGACGAAGAGGATGTCAGTATCAGGTTACTCGCTCTTTCTTTGCAAGGAAAAGTGAAGATTTGGTTCAAAAACTTGCCTGCCGTGAGCATCTCAGATTTCCCGAAGTTCGTCAAAGTTTTCCTCGCTAGGTGGGTGGTCAAACAAAACCCTTTCCTGATTCTAGAAGAGTATGACCAGCTGAAAAGACAGCTAGGGGAGACAGTACAATAGTTTTCTGCCAGATTCAATCAAGTCTATTATTCGATACCTGGTGATATAAGACCTCCTCCTCACTCAACTCTCTTACATTACCCGGATGCCTTTGATCCAGAAATGGAGTTTTAGTTGAGAGAAAGAAACCTTGCAACACTTGAAGAGATGTAGAACACTGCAGTAGATGTAGAGGCTAATCTGTTGATCAGAAGGGCAAAGCTGAAGGAAGAAGAGAAGAAGAACATTACAGAGCACCTGACATCTTCAGAGGTAAAGCTCGACATTTTGGTGAGTACAATAGAGGAAATGATGCAAAGGATCACCATGAGAGATGTATTTTCCGTTCAAGATCACCATGACCCACCTACCCAGAAAAAAAAGAGATTGCAAGCCCTAAAAATTTTCCTGCTAATCCCAGCTACCATAGATCAAAAAATGGATTTGTAGATCAATTTTAGGAGAAACAATCTGATAATTTAATGTGTATGATTGGTGACATTACTTATATTGATGATTTGCCAAAGTTTGATCAGTATGATGATGATTATGTTATCCAAACAAAAGCTAATCTTGCAGAGCAATCAGCAGTTGGTTTGTGGGAAGAGGAAGTTCAGTTTCAGCAACTCGAAAATAGTGATCAGCCGATACATATCAGCTATGAAAGTGATGTGGAAAGTCTAGAAAATTTGGAAGTAAGTGAAGGATCTTTGCCTCTTTGTTTTACTTCATTTTAGTTCATCAGAGATAACTTTCATGCGATCAGAAATCAACATTCATTGAGTTTTTATCTTGACAATCAAGAGGATAATCAAATTTTTGATCAGAGCTCCTTACCCTTGTGTTTCTCCTCATTTTCAAAAATAAGAGAAAACTATAAACAAGCCAATAAACGAGTGGTCAACGCTATAAATGATGAACATTCTCCTGAATTGGTTGAGAAAATCATTTGCGACATAGAATCCTCCTTAGCTCCAGATTTGCAGCCACCAAGTTCCATTGAATTTCAAATTGCAGATGGAGGCTTGGAAGCTAAAACATATGATCAAATGATGCAAGATGATTTTGTACCATTATATTTTGAAGCATTTCAGTTTTTAAAGGAAATTTTTCATAATATCTCTAAAGAAAAGGATGAGAAACCCATAGAAAGTCATGCAGTCTCATTAGAACCAATGGAAAATAGGTTGCAACAGTCTTTTCAAGTTTTTCATGACCCAATAGCTGATGTGTTCGATGATATCTGCAGTAAAAGTCCTTCTCCATTAGCTAACTGTGAACCTGAAAAGAGTGTTGATATAAACTTGATCCGACAGCCGACTTCATTGTCTTGTTCAGCAGGAGTTTCATCACAAAGCTCATACCAAGATTTGCAGTCATATTAGGAGAGTAATGAAGAAGATTTTTGTTTTGTTTTTGATCATCAAGAAAAATTAGTCATTCACGAGTCTCAGGATCCTTTTGTCAACTTGCCGCAGTCATCAAAGAAAGAAAGCACAGATGTTAGGAAAATTTTAAAACCAAGGTGCAAAAACTACCTAGAGCAGAGCAATAATGTATAAGATGGGCTGGAAATCAATATGTATTCCTATGAAGATCCTTTCGCAGCATTCTTGAGGTCATTCGGTGGGCTCATGCTTTGTAATTTCATCAAGATTCGATCTGTTGACAAGTTTTCATGGGAGTTGCGTTTCAGTAGTTATTTCTTCTTGCTCATAAGCAAGCACTTGCGGAAAATTCAAACAACAGCTAGAATGCTTACATGGTTGCAATGGTTGTTCCATTTCACTTGATCAAGTGATGAATGGATCAGTTAGAGTAGGTTTTGTTGAATAAGCTCAATTCCGAGCATATTTTTCAGTCAGTCTTGAGTCAGTTTATTGAGTCAAGTTTTTAGTATTCAGTTAGTCTTTAGCTTTTGACTCCATACCCAATGGATAGGCACTTGTTCTACGGTGTTCTTGGCACCTCCAAGGAGCTACCATCCCCAGCTGGAGCCGATGTTAGTGTCAAAATATGCAATCTACCATCAATGATCAAAATCACTCTTTTCAATTCATTTTAGGCATCCCACTCAGAATTTTTTTATCATTCCATTAGGTCATGTAAAAAATTGATTCACTGATGGTAGCCCTAGTCATAAAGTCTCACTCTCCCTCACAAATTATCATTTGTTGGCCCACCTTCATGTCTTGCTGAACATAAAAAACACTTTTGAATAGCTTATTTCACTATGTCTTTTGTCAGTCAAAGTCAACCATGGAGTCAGGTCATTCAAGGTCCCATTAGATCATTAGGTTTCATTGTTCAAAGTCCAAAAATGCACCATTCCATCTCATAAGGTCAACAAAAGCTGCGAGAGTGATCCCAATAATGTTTCTTTACCATGTAAAGATGATCTCCAAGATGGTTTCCAAAGTTGTAATTTGATTTCAATTGTGAGTTTCAATCCAAGACGTAATTTTACTTTTATTCATGTAAGTTTATGTTAGTTCAAATGTAACACGTACTCAGTCTCCCAAGGCTGCCAACTCAGAGTTCCACATGACAACACATCAAGTGTTAAATACAAAAAGTGTCTACTTCAGCAATTGATCAAATGTCAAAGGGATTTGTCTTTTTTCAAGGGTGCCTAAGTCATCATTTTCCACAAGCACTAAACCCTAATTTCCTCTCCAATTTAGCTAGGGTTTTCTATCGAATCATAGACATATGAGTAGAGGAGGCATAAGGTAGGTCATATCAGTAAGTATGAGGTCATTCCAAATTCATAAACATCATGTCTCCATCATTTTCTAGGAAATCATTCCAAGAGTCAAGCCATTTGCCACTCATAGAGCCAATTTTACTTCAAACTATGTTTCTGACCAAACAAAGATGAATTTGACAAAAGTGAGAGAGGTTTTTGTCCATCATAGGTCCAAGAAGAAAAACCTCCTTCAGTTTTTACATAGGTGTCATGGTTTGGGATAAATGTCAAAAATACAGGTGCCATAAGAGAGTTGCTTCACTCCTGAAGTGACTTTGGGAAAAACAATTTTTCTCTTAGCTGGAGTGTCCAAATGACTTTCTTGATAAGTCAAATGACAACTAGACTGGAAAATATTTCCAATGAGCTATCATGAGCTCCATTTGGAGTTGAGGAAGACCTCCAAAAATTTCCTGCAAGAGCACACTTCATTTTTGCACCCCCATTCTACACTTTTTGACCAGTTTTGGGAGAATTGATTTTTGTGGTGCTATACTTGATTATTTTCAGTGCTTGATAGGTCCATTGTGTAGCCAAGAGAAATATCTTTCCAACGAGCCATCATGAGCTCAATTTGGACATCGGGAAGTCCTTCAAAAGTGACCTGCAAGAAGGGTCACTTTTTCCTCCTTGGCACTCCACATAGGAGTTTGGCGCTGCGCATAGAGCTTTGGCGCTACGCATAGAGCTTTGGCGTTACGCATAGAGCGTTTTTTCCAGTGCAAATTTACACAGCTTTGCACATCGAGAGAGGGTGCTGTGCACAGGGCCAAAACTCTCCCAAACTTCTCTAGACACCTCAAGGTTTCCTCTTCACCTCCAAAACAAGTAAGTGAGCCCTTGTAACTCCCTCTTTATTCATTTTTATGCTTGTGTTTGTGTTTCATGTTGGCTAAAATTGCAAGGAAACCCTAGTTTTCCTTTGCCTCTCCCAAAATCTTCATCCTACTCACAAACTTCCCAAAACCCTCCTTGTCCCAAATGATTGTCCCTAAACCCTACTACATCACACTATACCTCTAAAGACACTAAACCTACCCTACATCCTTATCCCTAAGTCCCTACACCCTTTTCCATAAAAGCCCTAATTTCTAGGAATCTCACTATTTTCCCTAGATTTCCCCCTACCTTTGACATGTAATTGAATTTTCATTTTCATCTCCCTTAATCTTTTCACTTCCCATCACCTCACAAGGTTTCTTAACCCTTTCCCCCATCTCCCTTAATTTTTGTGACCCTATCCCTATCCCCTAAAGCCCTCATTTCATCATTTCCTTCCTTGCTCCCATTCCCTTCACTCCCTCACTCACTCTCTCTTTTCTTTCCTCTCCCCTAGGGTTTCCAAAGTGCCAAGAATAAGCATGGAGAGAGAGGACGGAGATTACAGGGAGGAAGAACACAGTGATGGTGAGTCTGAGGAAGATGAGATTTCACAACAGAGAAGGCCACACAAGGGAGGTTGAAAACATCAGTAAAAGGCCAAAGACAAGGGGCCTCAAAAGAGCATTGGAGAAAGAAAAGCAAGAAGCCCAAAGTCTGAGTTTTGACTAGAAGTTGGCAAAGGAGATTGAAGATAACAAAGAAGTGTGGCTTGAGAGAGTCAACATTCACTTGGAGAAGCTGCTAATGAAGGCCAACAAAGACAATCAGATGCTCAGGCACATTGGCCATCACTATTCGACCAGGAACAAAATTTGCAATATCAAGGTCAAACAGATGAAGGATAAACTGAAGGAGATCCGGAAGGGAAAGAAGGGAGGTGACAAACTCAAGATACTTGTTGATGCCTCCTTAGCTCAACTTGACATGTGATTGTGGGATTATCCCACAAATTTTGAGTAATTTTGAAAATTTTTGGAATTCTTTGAGTTTTTGGGCAAACTTTGAAAAACATAGAAAAACTAGCTCTATGCGCAACGCCTTGGCGCTGCGCACTCTTTTGGAGCATCCAATGGACAAATGGAAGACATCAGTGGGTTCATAATGATGAGGACATGCCCCCTGTACTTTTTCTAAGCATTTGGAGCAAAACTGGTCAGACAAAAGGGCCAAAAACACCCAAAAAATCATGTTTTCGCCTCTTTTTCAGTGTGGCGCTGCGCATAGAGGCAGTCTTTGGAGATTGCACTTTTGAGGATTAGTAATTAATTATGATGAGGATTAGTTTACTATAGGTAGATTCATTAGCTTGAGTCCTCTAGAGGTCAAATGAATCAATTTCCTCTCTTTTAGAGGCAAGTTGCTTGGTCTTCCTAGTCTTCAGATTCTTGTTCAGCATTTGGTGGAAACCGATCCTCATCTCATGGATTCGACTTCTTGAGGCTAGGGTGAGTTGTTTTGAAGTCTATATCTTCTTCTTCTTTCTCATTAGTAAGGGCTGGACTCAGTTGGATGCTTGGCCTTTGAAGAGACACACTTTATATCAGTTCTGAGCAGGAATATTAATAAGATTTGCAGCTATTTTTATGGGATTCCTGTGGTATGGTGTTGAGTTCAGTTTCTCCTTTTGTTTTCATGTGTTTGAAATGTATTGTTAAGTTTATTCATCATTTCATAACTTCTAAGTGAATGTATGCAAGTTAGATAAGCAGAATCCATTCTCATATGCTCTGTTTTGGGTAGACATTCATAGTCTGTAATTTCTTCAGTTTAGAAAGAACCCATGATTTCATCATGCTCTTTCTAGTTCCTCACCTGTCTTGATCATCCCACCCATTGAAAGCCTAAAGTGCTAAATTACTATGCCTACCTTGCCCCATAGAAAACCTTGCAGATTTTGTCCTAATTTCCCTTGTCCTGATTGTTTTTCTCCTTCTGATCCAGCACAACCCTATCAAAACAATCAAAACCCTGAGCTACTATACCTAGCCTAATATTTTCTTTACTCAGCCATCTTGGCTGTGATCCTTACGGAGAGAGTTCTCTCCTTGCCTAGTAGGGCTATCTAATTGGCTAAGTGTGGTTTGTGGTTACCTCGGAATTGCCTTTTTCAGCCTGAGGTTCAATCCGAATGATAACAATTGGAATATTTTTTTGATAGAATACCGAATATAATAATTTGGCTCTTTCAAAATGAATTTAAAATATATTAAAGAACAAATTATAACTATGTTTAATAAGCAGCCTTAAAAAAAATGACCACGACCCCTCCAACAGAATCAGAGATTCCGCATAGCTATCCATATCATCACATTTCAAAATGAATTTGTAATATTGTCAAATGCATATTACCACACCTACGCATTTTTTAGAATCATAAATGGTGCTCGAGACCTTGAATCGACTACGATGAGCATCCTTTGTCTACAAATATGTATTTAAACTTCAAATACGCATTCAACTTCAACAATTTTCAAGAGGGCCAAGGCACAATTTTAAGGTTGTGCATTGAGGACTCTTGGGTATAATTGATCGATTTTGCATATTTTTCCTAGGGAGTGCACAATACCTAAACATAGTGTGGACGCATTTATGAATGTAGGCCTTTTCTCATATAATCACTCAATTTGACCTTGAGTACTTAAAACCTAGTGTGCACAATTTATAGCTCTAAACAATGGTTGACCACACAGTATGAAAATTCTTTAGTTATAGATATCTGAACCGATTTGTATATCCCCGCGTATGTTATTAATTCTAGTATTTTGAATTCTATTTTTTAAATAATATATGATGGCAGGGATACAATTTTATGACAAAGTTCCATACTTTTATATGACACAATGTAATACGCCTTGTGTTTATATATATATATATATATATATATATAAACAATTTTATATAAAATTCTTATGTGACGTGTGAAAATTCATATTACCCAGAATCCTACTGCAACAACTGATGGAAAGTCTTCTATTTGTTATTTACTTAACAAATTATTTATTGTGTTCTACAAGCAAATATCGAAATCCATACACTACAACTTTCACAAATAAAACTGCGGAAGAAAAACAAGTGTGGAAACAAGATTTGAGCAATAGAAAATCATAGACACGTCTAACACTGTTATTTTTGGACTAATGTCCCCAGAAAACCCAATGCGGGAAAACCGGCGTAGCCGCTGAGGGTTTCTATATTATGCAGTAAATTCTGAGTACAAAACTATGATTGACGAATCTGTCAAATCATGCAGAGAAACTGGCAAGTAAAATCTTGTGAGACAAACCTCACTCCTTCACGGGAACCCGACACTGACTTGCACCCAACATGAGCTGTTTTTCACTTCCTCTGCGCAGTGACTGCGTCACCCTACGCAGTCTCTGCGTCACAACTGTAGTTGCTCTATGTCTCTGTGCTGCTCTCTTTGCTGGTTGGAAACTGGGGCATATGGCCTCCGGAAACTCTCTCTGGGAACTGGCACTGACCCAATGTAGTCTCCTCAATAGAAAACAGAATCCCTCTCTGGCTCTGTGTAGTGCCTGCGTAGCGTTTGCGTCACTGGCTCTGCGCTGCCTCTGTGGCTTCTACTGCCTCCTCTGCTATGCACTCTCCGGATCAGGAATTCTTCCAACCGGAATTACTGCCCCTCTCTGCAAAGAATCTCTCGATCGAATTTCTCCCTGAGCACTGCTCACTAAGGAATTTCGATCTCTTGATCCTCTGGCTCTCTCGGTGTATTTTCCAAATGACCCTTCAAGTCCTTCTTATAATCTTCTTGTTGAATCTTCAACGGTCGAGATTAAATCTCTAATCAACGACTAAGATTAACTTTTGACTTGATCTCCGCCTTTTCTAGAACATTCACACTCTGTTTTATTAATACCCTTTAATTATTTTATTTTCCTAAGTTTAGACTTAGGGTCCCTTTAAAAATAATTAATTATTTTAATAAAGCACATTCTGAGTGGAATTTTCCCAAACGATTTCTGGGTTCTCTGGAATACATGTGCCTGAACCTCCCTACCAATTTTGAGACTTAGAGCACATCCGATGCTACACAAATCAACACTCCCTCTTAGCGAGGAATGTGCTCTAGCAATACACCCTGCTGAGTATTGTTCTGACTCTGTAACATCTCCCTCTGCGCTGTTGATGCCTGACATTGCTTCCCACCAACTCCTACAAATGCTGCATCCGTGTTGTTGTTGACCCTGCATGCTGCTGTCAACTGTTATTGCACTGCAATGTTGTTGCTTACTGCAACATAAAAACATCCAAAGCTGAACTAAGTGTTCAGCATGATGCATCTCAGTACTGAAGATCTGACTGCTACTAGTCTCTGCATTGTCCCTCTGAAGCTGCTCCGCTGATGCTGACTTCTACACTGTGCCTTCCTGCACTGCAGCCAACTATGCTTTGTGTTGCTCAGACTCTGGCATTGTTAACCACTGCATTGTCACTTATGCACTCCTCTACACCAAATGGCACTCGTCCATCTTGCTACATCTGATTTGGGCTCTCGTAGCAAGGTATTGATCCGAGAGGTGGACTGTTGATTTTTGGTAGCATCGGAAGTGATCTAAGCCCCAAATTTTGTGGAGAGGCTTAGGCACTGGTATTCCAAAGAACCCAGAAATCGTTTGTGAAAATTTCACTCAGATCATGTTTTATTAAATTAATTAATTATTTTAATGGTGACCCTAAGTCTAAACTTAGGAAAATTAAATAATTAAAAGGCATTAATAAAACAGAGTGAGAATGATCTAGAAAAAGCGAAGATCAAGTCTAATATAATCTTAGCTATTGATTAGAGATCTAATCTCGGTTGTTGATGTCTCAACGAGAAGATTATAAAGGAAGGCTTGAGGACCATTTGAAAAGGGACACCGAGTGAATCTAGAGACTGAATTCTTCTGACAGAGCTGTGCTCAGACGAAGATCAGATCTAAGTGATTTAGTGTAGTGAGGGGCAGAGTAGCTTCCAGAGAGAGAGATTTTCTCAGCCAGAGAATCATCAGCAGAGAGAGGAAGAGAGACGTCCAGCATAGCTAGCGCAAAGCCAAACAGACTGACCCAAAGCCAGTGCAGAGCCACGCAGTGGTTGCGCAGTGGCAGAGAGTGTTTTCGAGATTTAGCTGTCGGATCAGATCCAAAAGCCAGGAGCCGGGGTGTGAGACCAGGAGGCCCAGATCTCAGATTCCGGGAGTTAGATCGATCCTTTGCTAGGGTGATGCACTACCTAGAGGAGGTGTCGCAGGGCCTATGTAGTGACTGCGCAGAGACGTCTAGAAGCAACTTTTCTAGTGACCATATCAACCGGATTTTCTAGTGATTGAGTGAGGTAAAACTCACAATTCTTTTTGCTAGTATTTCTCTCTCTGTAACTGAATAACCCTTGAGGTATTCAGAGATGTATTCAGAAATTGCTACTTCTTAATAATACAAACCCTCAGATCTGCTGCACCGGTTTTCCCGCATTGGGTTTTTCGGGGACTTGGTCCAAAATAAAGGTGTCCTATGTGTGATTGATTTCTTGCTTAGTGTCCTTGTTTCAAAATCATATTTAATTTAAGTGTAGGTTTCTTTAGTAGTTACTTCAATAATTCATTTTGAATTAATTCTGTAAATGTAATTTACGTAATAGGAAAAGTAAACTCAGATAGTTGCAGTAGGATTCCTAAGATTATCATATTTAGGAATTTTCACATGGACTCCTCAAGGATCCTGCCCATCCTGTAGCTCTCTGTGTCTATAGCTCCAAATCACCCCACCTCCCTCCTGGAGGTATATGGGCAATCATGGCAAACTCCTCCTCATCGATCCTTGCAGATGCAACTTGTGGATCATACATCTCGTCTTTGTCCTTCTTCTTGAGAGGACAAAGTGAGGCGTAATGTCCCATCTCGCCATAATTTTCATGTATTTATCATTTTTCGTGTGGCAGAGTCCATCGAAAGTATGCAACATAGGTACTCCTTTGATGAGGAATTAAATTTTGCATCCAACGAGTACTCCTGCTCGAGGTTTGATTAAAAACTTTGGGAAATAAGTTGAAAATACGAGTTGAAAAAGTAGTTTTTCCTTTTTTCCCTCTAAAATTTGATGATTTAATCAAATTTTATTTTATTATTTCCACTATTATTTTATAATTTCCTTAGGAGGCCCATTTTAGACCTCACAATTCCCCTAAGTCACGCCTCATCTCTTCTTGCTGAAGAGAAGCCCACATCATTTCCCAATCTGGTAGTCTTTCTCTGCCCAAGATGCTCTAGACGAAGACTTGCCACTCATATGAAACTGAGTTCAGGGAAAATTTGACCATCTCGGTGGCCTGAGGCACTGCTCCTACAAGTGTCAGTTGATCTCGGTTCTCTTGAAGTCTAACTAGGAATGGATCAATGCGCTCACCCTTCTACATCTTGGTAGTCCGCAATTTCTCCTCCAAAAACATCTTCCACTGCTCAGAAGATCCTTGATATAGCTTCTCCAAGGCCTGCCACATTTTTGTAGCAGTCCCTTTGTTAGCAATGTGACACACGACATGATCCCTCACTTCGTCGAGGATCAAGCACTTTGCCTTAGCCATATCCTTTTTGAACGCTTTAGGAGGATCTGCATCTATCGGTTCAACTACTACTCCTTCGATGAAGGCTTTGAGATCATGTTCATCCAGCAGACATCTGATCCTTTCTTGCCAGATCACATAGTTGGAGGCTCCCTCCAACCGATATCTCTCAACCCACTTGCTGCCATCTTTGACGACTGAAAAAAGATGTCAAACTAGCTCCCTCTCTCTCTCCTTTGCACATCTCTGGCCTGGCCTACGCACTACCTACTAGAGATGGTAGATCTGCCACCCAATACTGCTGCTCAGCTCTCGAAAATTAGAATTCCTCAGTTAGGAATCCTTGGAGGAAGAAAATTCCCTCAAAGTGTCTCCAGATCTCTCTTCTGACGCTTTCTGCACCAGCAATCACTGCTACGCAGTAAATTGCGTGATTGCGTCTCTCCAACCACTGATCTGCTACGCTGTTCCCTCTGCCTTTGCGAAACTGCAATCTGGAAAAATATTTCCTCTCTGTCGACTCACTCAGAGAGAGATTTTCCTTGCTGCTTTTAGCTCTCTTGGCTTGGACTGCGCAATCCCCTCGGAGATCGATTTGCTGCTTACGCAGCTCTTTGATCCCTAGTTTCTCCTTCAACACTGGATCTGCTGGATATGCTCTCTTGCTCCTCCTGCACTGAGCTACACAAGCTCTGATTCCAAGAGCACATCTGATGCTACCCAAATCAACACTAAGACATAGGGTTAGTGAGAGACTCGGTAATTTTCTCCAAATTTATTTTAGGAAATTGTGTAATTATTTATTTATACAATTTAAAAAATATGAAATCAAATGTTGCTTTGTTTTAATGTGCGTTTTATTTATTTATTATAAATCTTAATTTAATATTAATGTAATGTAATTTTTAAAGGAAATTTTATATTAATTTGTATAGGAAAATGTTAAATAGAATTTACAATAAATGCAAATGATAATAGCATATATCGTTAATTTTTAAGTTAGTATGAAAACATCAAACATTGACGCTACACATGTATGCAATAGATTGAGAATTAAACATACACAAAAGCTAACAACCTCCTCTTATAATTATAAATCTTTGATGATGTTGTGTTATTGAATTCTAGCAATTTATGTTTAGAATTATATATTAAATCACTTTTATAGAATTTATGTTTGATACATAACTTTAAAGTTTATTTCAATATAACTTTTGATAAGTCCGTGTATAAATTTAAAAAAAAAATAGTTATTTTAAAGACAAAAATTTGAAATAAATTAAATTAAAAGAATTTAAATGTTATATAAAGTTAGCATGTCATAGATGGATGGGTGGATATGTTGCTTGAATTACTATTGAAAATGTCTTTCACCACAGAGGCAAGCTTGTAACCATAGAGGCAAAAATTTCTCATTATTATGTACATGGTTGAAATTCAAAGGCATCGCTTTCTCTATTTTAAGCGATTCTATAATTATATTAATACTAATAACCCCCTTCGAGGGCCATATTGTGGCTACGAAGTACTTGGTAGTAGCGCAAGTAATATCATGAACTACGAAAACTTAAGCAGTACGATCAAAGTAGATTACCCTGCATTTAGGACAAGGAGGTAGCCATACCACCCTCTTTGACCTCGGTACCAATAACGCTTGCTTACAGGTAATAATAGCAAAAAACTCTATACGTGCATGTGAGCTTGAATTTACGAAATTGTATTTACTAAATTGTACCTCAAATACTCATAATCTTATTGTGTGACCAAGAAAAGGGGCTGCAATGGTAAAGACATATCAACGACGACGCCATCAGGTAGCGTCGCCATCGCCATCGCCATCGCCATCACTGTCGTTATCACCATTGCCATCACCATCGCCACCACCAATAACGTCATCAACAACAACCGCTTTGGCACTTGAGATAACCATTATAATGTGCTTCTTGAAAGCCATCTTGGAAACATTAAAAGGGTCATCAATAGCCAATACCAAGGAAGAGAGACCTCATCTTGAGGAAATAAACCCAGAGGAGTCCAAAGGTTTAGATTATAGACAGCCACAGGAGGACATTTCTAGGTAGCCACAAAAGATTAAGCTTTAGTAATTTTCACGAGGGCGAGCTGGGAACGTGTTGAAGCATGGCTGGAAGGAATGACAAGTTGTTTCGCGCTAAGAGAATATTCTTCTACCTCTAAGACAAAGATCGCTATATTTCATCTAACGGAAAGTGCTTTGATTTGGTGGGGAAATCTAGAAAAGCAATTATATCTCACATCGAACAACGTTCCTTGGGAGGTATTCAAAGAAAGCTTTCGCGCAAAGTTCTTGCCACCCTACTTTCAAGAGAAGCATGTCGAAGATTTTCAAATGTTAGTCCAAGGTAACAAAACAGTGGAAGAATATGAGATGAGGTTTATGGAACTCATAAAATACGTTCCTATCTAGATATTGATGAACGTCAATCTGAGCATTTTGTGTATGGATTAAATACTCGAATCAGGGCCATGGTTAGAATGTGGAAGCCATCATTAGTAGCAAATGCAGTTGAATGTGCCCGATATGCAGAGGAGCATTTGGGGATCAAAAGGGATGTCAGGCCGATAGGACCCCCACAGCCAGGATTTCCAGGGAAGACTCCCTCGAACTTCTTGAAGGGGAGTAGTTCAAGACCACCTCCTTATGGTAATAGATTTACTCCAAGACGAGTAGGAGCAAGGGCTCCCATGGAACCTAATGTTATATGTGCAGAATCATCAAAGATCTAACGCAAGTGAGTGGTGTTATTTTTGTAGCATCAGATGTATTCTAGCCACGAAACTTTGTGGAGAGGCTAGAATACATGATATCTCCATAACCCAGAAATCGTTTATGGAAATTCCACCTAGAAGTGACTTGATTAGATTATTAACCAATTTTTAAATATTTCCTAAGTCTAAACTTTGGAAAACAGGTTAATTAGTTAGTATTAATTAAGTTAAGGTGAGAATCATCTAGAAACTCACATAGATCGATCCAGAAGTGATCCTAGCCATCGATTATGTTTTAATCTTGGCCGTTGGTGCTCCAACTGAGGAATATGAGATTGATGTGGTGATGGAGTAGACACTTGAGCAATTCGATTTCTTGGCAGATTGATTTCCAGAGCAACAACAGTAAATTGTCGGAGAGAGCCGAAGATCGAAGCAGTGAGAGAGGGGTAGAGACAGTGAGGCTGGAGGAAGTATTTCGGATCCAGTGAATGCATTTGCAGAGAGGTAGAAGAGGCATAGAGAAGCTGACGCAGGGACTGCACAATAGCTTCTAGAGGCAAGTTCGATTTGCTGAGAGGGAAAGACGTCTTCAATTCTAGAGGTCGGGAAAGAGTCCCAGAGTACCAGAGAAGAATTTTCCCAGCCAGAAAAAGGTAGAACAACTTCATCAGAGACCAATTAGAGGCTTGAGATCAAGCAGGTTGCCCAGTGCGGCGCACAGGCTGATGCAGAGGGTCAGAGGGCCAAGTTTCTGAATGCAGGTTGTCTCGGGGTTTGCCTATGGGGTGAGGAAATCCCTCACGAGATTTTTCCCAATATTTTTCTCTGTAGGACTTCCAGATTTCGACATCCAGTTGTACTCAGAATTTCTCATTGTTGCATAATAATAAAACCCTCAGTTGTTGCACCGATTTTCCCGCATTGGGTTTTTTCGGGGACTTTTGTCCAAAAACAATTGTGTTAATATTATGTGTGTGTGCTAGCATTTCTTAGCTTCTAGCATTTTATTTTTCCGCAGAATTTTATTTGTGAAGGTTGCAGTGTGTTTATTTCGATATTTGTCATAACAAATAAATGGTTAAATTTAATTAACAATTAGGAGAAGTAATACTAGTTGCTGCAATAGGATTCCAGTTTAGGAATTTTCACATGGTATCAGGGTGCAGTTGATTAGCTGGAGAACTCAAAAAAGAAGGAAAGGAATTCCGCTGCTCAGCAAGGACAACAGGCCGAAATTCCCAGGGGTAGCACAATCTTTTTGCCATGAGGCCGAGTTGCTTGAGGAATTTCGATTTTTCTGAGGGGGGCAGAAAAATTCAATCCTTCTAGATCAAGTAATTTCAAAGGTAGAGGGAACAACTTAGTTATTTCATTGCGCAGATCTCTAGCTAGGCGCAGAGGGTTTTGCAACAGTTTGTTGAAGCAAAACCAATGTCGGGGTGGAAGAGAGAAGAGCACACATAGAGGGAAAAAAAATCCTCAGGGAACTTCTAGTCTCAAGAAGTTCAATTTTCCTTGTAGATCGGCAGTAGTTGTGAGAAAATATTCTGACTCCAGAAGGGAGTGCGAGTAACAAGGCAACAACTGAGCAGAAGGAAAGAGGAAATTTTCGACAGTTCGTTGAGATGGCCATTGTTAGGCTTCGTGATCAGGACAAGTTGGATGGAGCTTCCAACTACGTCATCTGGAAGGCAAGTATGTCCTTCCTTCTAGATAGACTTGGCCTGAAAGCCTACATTGACAATGTAGTGGCGATTCCTCAGGATGCAGATCAACTGAAGGAATATAAGAAGGAAATGGCGCAGGTGAAGTGGTTGATCCTGGATGGAGTCCAGGATCATATAGTCTCACATATATCTGGAAAAGATACTGCCAAACATATGTGGGATGCTCTCTCGACATTATACCATGTTACTTCTGAGCAACGAAAGATATACCTAGAGGAGAAGTTGAGACTCATCCGGATGCAGAAAGGGGAAGGCATAGACCTCTACCTTACCAGGATTCGGGAGGTCCAGGACTAGCTATCGGCTATTGGGGCAGCGCCTCAACCCATGGAGATTGTGAGATTGGCACTAAACAGTGTCTCAAAGGACTGACAGGGCTTTGTTCAAAGCATATTGGGTAGAGACAAGCTACCAGAGTGGGACATGATTTGGGTTGACTTGCAGTAAGAGGAATTGAGGCGAGCTCTTCTAAAGAGCTCCATCAGTGGCAGCAGCAGCGGTGGATCGAAGATGGTAAAGGAGGAGGAGAATGTGGCCCTTGCATCTTAGGGTCCCAGTTAGGGATAGGGGGAGCAGAGGAAGAAGAAGAAGGACCTATCAAAGGTCAAGTGCTTTAGGTGTGGTGAGCTCGGTCACTACACCTCTCGGGAAGAAGGACAAGGAGGAGAAGCAGGACCAACAGGCAGCGACTATAGAGATTGATAGGATTTCCTCTAGGCTGGAGGAACACTTCACTATGTTTGTCGATATATCTCCAAGGGTGAGGTGGGTTAATTTGGTGTTGTAGCCCTAGAGTGCTATAGATGGGCCCTTGAGGAATCCACCTCTTGGATCAATACCTTGCTACAGGGGCCCACAGTATTTAGTAGCAAGATGGATCAGTGATAGTTGATGCAGTCAGATGCCAGAGTGACAGTTGCAGAGACTAGTAGCAGTCATATGTTGGGGAGCGCAGTGTAGAGTTGGCAGCAGTGCATAGTTAGTAGCAGCGCAAAGTCTCCAGTGGACAGTGCAGAGACTAGTAGCAGTCAGAGTCTTAGGTGACAGATGCATTATACTGATCATAGTTGATTCAGTATTTTGGATGTTTTTCAGTTGCAGTGAAGATGCAGTGTTGGTAGCAGTTCAACAGGGTTAGCAGCAACACATATGCAGTGTGTATCAGAGTTGCGCAGTGGTTGGTGGGCAACAATAACCAGACATCAACAGTGTGACAGGAGATGATGAGAGACAGGGTGTTGTGGCAGGATGTGCAACACTAGAACACATTTCTCGCTGAGAGGGAGTGTTGGTTTTTGTAGCATTGAATGAGTTCTAGCCACGAAACCTTGTGGAGAGGCTAGAATACATGAGATCTTCAGAACACAGAAATCGTTTATGGAAATTTCGCCTAGAGTGACTTAATTAGTATTAAACAATTTTTTAATGTTTCCTAAATCTAAACTTATGAAAACAGGTTAATTAATCAGTATTAATTAAGTCAATGCGAGAATCATCTAGAAACTCACACGGATCGATCCAGAAATGATCCTAGCCATTGATTATGTTTTAATCTTGGTCGTTGGTGCTCCAATAGAGGATTATAAGAGGATAACGATTTGGTGGAGTAAACACTTGAGCAGTTTGATTTCTTGGTAGATCGATTTCCAGAGTAGCAGGAGTCAGTTGTCGGAGAGAGTCAGAGATCGAAGTAGTGAGAGAGGGGTAGAGACAGTGAAATTGGAGGAAGTATTCTAGATCCAGTGAGTGCATTTGCAGAGAGGCAGAAGAGCCACATAGTAGCTTCTAGAGGCAAGTTTGATTTGCAGAGAGGGAGAGACGTCTTCAGTTCCAAAGGTCGGGAAGGAGTCCCAAAGTGTTGGAGACGAATTTTCTCAGCCAGCAGAAGGTAGAACAACTTCATCAGAGACCAACCCGAGCCTTGACGTCAAGCAAGTTGCGTAGAGGGTCACAGGGCTGAATTTTTGAAGGTAGGTTGTGTTGGGGTTTGCCTGTGGGGCGAGGAAATTCCTCACTAGATTTTTGCTAGTATTTTTCTATGTAGGATTGCCATATTTTGACATCGATTTGTACTTAGAATTTCTCACTACTACATAATAATAAAACCCTCAGTTGTTGCACCGATTTTCCCGCATTGGGTTTTTCCAAGGACTTTTGTCCAAAAACAATTGTGTTAATTTTATGTGTGTGTGCTAGCATTTCTTAGCTTCCAACGTTTTAATTTCCGCATAAATTTATTTTTGAAGGTTGTTGTGTGTTTATTTCGATATTTGTCATAAGAGATAAATTATTAAATTTAATTAACAATTAGGAGAAATAATACCAGTTGCTGCAATAGAATTCCAATTTAGGAATTTTCACAAGTGGAACTCTCGAGGAACTACTAATAGAGGAAGAAGCACGAGAAGGAGTAGCACAAGAGGATGGAGTTCCTTTTCTAGAAACTCACAATCTGACATAAGGGGATCACCCCCAGTTAATTGTTAGGGATGTGGAGGACCACATTTTCAACGTGATTGTCTGGAAGCCTTATCAAGTGTAATTCATAGAGCAAGAAAAGAGGCATCATCAAATACCCAAGGCAATCATAGAATCCATGCAGTAGTTGACAACAACCAGGCAAAACATCAGTCCACTGTTTTGGAACCCTCAGGTACTATTAATAGCATAAAACTCAAAATATTATTTCATATTGGTGCTACTAATAGTTTTATTTCTTCATATAAATTAGATAAATGTGGGTTGGCAGCACGAAAACAAAATGATTTCAGACAAGTAGAAATGGCTTTAGTAGAAATTCAATCCATAGATTTAAGTGTTGAGGAATGCAAAGTTGATCTAGTGGTTTGTTCGACTAAGTTAAAAGTATATGTCACAGCCTTGAGAACTTATGATCTCGTCATAGGGATGGATTGGTTAGAAGCTCATTAAGCTTGGGTAGACTGTTACGGAAAAAGAATTCTCTGCATAAACGATGAAGGAAAGGCAATTCAAATCTAAGGTATTAAGAGGAAGGTATCTTTACGCTTCATCTCAGCAATGCAAATGAAGCGTTGCTTAAGAAAAGGTTGTCAGTTATATGCAGTTAAGGAAGTAAGCAAGGAAAAAGGATCATCCTTAGAGCAATATCCGTCTCTAAAACACCCTACAAAATGACGGTTCTGAAACTTCAAGAGTTACTATTGGATATAGGACACATCCGACCTAGTATTTCACCTTGGGGTACACCTGTAATTTTTGACAAGAAGAAGGATGGTATTATGCATAGACTATCGAAGGAACAATTAGATATAGGACACATCCGACCTAGTATTTCACCTTGGGGTGCACGTGTAATTTTTGTCAAGAATAAGGATGGTTCCTCACGATTATGCATAAACTATCAAGACTTAAATCGAGCTACAATAAAGAATAGGTATCCAATGCCTCGAATTGATGACCTCTCCGACCAAATGAAATGGGACTTAGTCTTTTCTAAACTAGATCTACGATCAAGGTATCATCAATTAAGAATTAAGGAAACCGATATCTCTAAGACTATATTCTGAACACATTTTGGGTATTACGAGTTCACGGTGGTACCATTTGGGTTGACCAATTCACCAGTAGTACTCATGAATCTTATGAATAGTGTTTTCCGCAAGCACCTCAACCATTTTGTACAAGTCTTCCTCGATATTCTCATCTACTCCAAAAATGAGGAGCATGAAGAACACTTTCGAATAGTATTATCTTGCCTCAGGGAGCATTAATTATATGGAAAGTTATCCAAGTGTTCCTTCTTTCAAAAGAAGATTCATTACCTAGGTCATATTATATTTGGTGAAGGGATCTTAGTGGATCCTGTGAAAGTAAAAGCAATCATGGAATGGTTGATACCGAAGAGAAAGTAAAAGCAATCATGGAATGGTGGATACCGAAAAATGCGCATGAAGTGCGAAGTTTTATGGGTTTAGCTGGATACTATCGAAGGTTTGTAGAAGGGTTCTAAAAAATAACAAAGCCTATCACAACCCTCCAGCGTAAAGGAATTAGGTATTAATGGAGCGAAGAATGTCACATCGCATTGTCTGAGCTTAAAAGAATATTGACCAACACACCAATCTTACGAGTACATGACATGGACAAAGATGTTACTATATGTATTGATGCATCCAAGCAAGGATTAGGTGCAATATTAATGCAAGATAAATGAGTAATAGTGTATGCCTCAAGGAAGTTAAATCCACATGTAGAACTCTACGCCACACATGATTTAGACTACATAAAGAGAGGTTTTAAAACCGGAACCTATGGGACTGTGACCGGTGGACTGTGTAGACCTAAGTTTCTAACTGAACAGACTCCAATCCGGGAGCGGTCGATTCAATGAACCTATTAAAAAAATATTAAATAATTATTTTAATAAAAAAAACTATTTTTAAGATTTGCAACCATGATTCCAAGCCAATAGAGACAAAATATGCAAAGTTTGCTCATTTATATACCAGGCAAAGGTGAATATATCAAAATGGCACCGAGTGCAATACATATCATCGAAAAATACATAAGAAATGAGGCTCCAAATGGCCCATAAAGTCCAAAAACAATGCTACAAGCTATGAGGCCATTGGCCTAATACAAGACTACATATTAGTGATCAACAACATAATCACTCCTCATCATGATCAAAATTATCACCACTACTAGACAATGGATCATCAACATGAGCTACATAAATAATATGGCTCAAAGTTTGAGGACTCCTAAAACTCCTCTACAACTTTAGTAGTAGTAGTAGTAGTAGCAAAAATAGACATCAAAACTACAAATCACTGAGCAACATGGTCTCTCATGAAACTCATCATTGATTCATCGCTACTAGAAATGGATTATGGGATCATCAACAAGAGATACATAAACATCATCTAGCTCAAAGTCTTCAGACTTGGATTGCTCAACCTTATAACATGATAGAAATTGAAAAAGTTTAACATGCCTAACCAATGATTTTGGTTTAAGTGAAGAGTTCATCTCCTCAACCTTAAAATGCGGTAGAAAAAGATTAGCATGCCTAACCAATTGTTTTCCTTTGATTGAAGGGTACATCAAGGTTCTTAAAGGACTTCATGCTCTTGATCAAATGCCAATATCATTCCCTTACACATGATAGAATCAAATGGAAACATTGCAAATTCCCAAACCATGAAACCCTGAAAACCATTAAGTCTGCTGAATTTTGAGTGAAACCTAAAATTCTAGTTTTTCCATATGAAATCTAATGAGGTCGAAACCACTCTTAAACATCCTGAGTCATTTCATGGTAATGTATGAAAATGAAAATAAAGGAAATGTCACTTTTACTTTAAGAATTTAACATTACTATGAAATGTCAATGCTTCCTTTACCTCCACATCAGCCCTAAAACCCATTTCTGGCCGTGCGTGGGTCCGCATAGGGAAAGAGTAGCTAAATGAACCCCCCCCTTATAAACAAATCAGCCCTAAAGCTTAACTGCGACCGTGTGTGGGTCTGCGTAGGAGGTTAGCACCTAACCGGCCGGTTAGGTCCGGTTTTTTGCAAAAACAGGCGAAATGCCCTCTTCAACCGGGTTGCTTGGCCGGTTTCGACCGCTGGGCCATCTGACCGGCCGGTTTGGCTGGTTACCGGTTCAAACCGGCTGGTTTTTAAAACTATGATTGTAGTACTAGCTTTAAATATATGGAGACACTACTTGGTAGGGAGAAGCTTTGTGCTCAAAAGCTGACCAAAGTTTGCAATACGTGTTTACCCAAAAAGACTTGAATGTTAGACAAAGACAATGGAGTGAATTTTTAAGTGAGTATCACTTTGGAATTTCTTACATTAAAGGAAAGAAAAATGTAGTGCCATATGCCCTAAGTAGAAGGCCAATAATCTTTTTGTTAAATTTAGATAACCATGGTGTTCTATGCTTGATGCACTTTTACTTCAATCTTTCTTAGGCCCAATACACATAAACTTGAAAGTAAAATGTTAATAGAACACAATAATAGATCAATAGAAGACAAGCCAAATATAGATCAGATTTACAATTCCTTATGTCTAGCAAAGATATGAGATATGGTTGCATTACGACGGTCAGTAGGATGCTTCAACTAGCAAAGTCTTTCTCGGTCAGCCAGCACTTTCATGTGTCACACCCACAACCCTCAAAGACAGCTCATCACAAGTCAACGCAAGTCAAACCAAGGACAACATAGAAAAGTCAACGTAGGTAGCTTCAGAAAAGTCAACGCAACAAACTAGGGCTTCGGTCAAACAACCCGGAATTCCTTGATTTTAGTGCCCAGCTATACAACCTCCTAAAATCGGAATTGCCATAGAAGATTGAGGTCAAACGACCAGGGGTTGACCACGGTCAATGCTGGTGAACGCTGCAGCAAAAAAGCCCTAAACAGATCAGCGCATAAAACAACTGTTTCGCTCCACACGTGTAAGGGAAAAAGGTCTCCAAAGGCTATCAAACCAATTAGATCACAATGAGAGAATGTGTGATGAGATGATGAGAAAATGACCTCCAAGTCTCTCCAATTTATATTCATCAATGAGGGTGTGTGACACATCTCTTAGGCATGTGGGATAAATATGGCCGACCTTGCACATGTGGAAAATAAATTCAAAATCAATGTTCTACTCATCCAATCAAGATGATCTTTAGAAATATCTTGCACCTCTCCAAAAGAGGAATCCAACAAAGATATGACCATCGTCATATGAGCAGTGCAACATGGAGTTTGGACCTAGTTGCCCAAAATTAACACTCCCTCTCAACTAGGGAGAACTCCATTTGTCCACAAGTGCCATCCATCATGTACCAAACCAAACATCGTGCATCATCCCGCCGTAACTTGCTTTGCTAGCTCTTTAAAAAGGTGAATCACAAAGACATCACACTCAGTTGACCCGAAGTCAACTTAGAGGTAAAAACCTCTCTTGGACTCAAAAAGAGTCTCATATTAACTCGAAGTTAGTTTACTGACCCGAAGTCAGTTTAGACGTAAGAACCTCATCATACTTGATCCCAGATCAAGGTGTTGGACACGTGCCATCCTAGACATAGAGAGTACGGCAATCTTCGATGCGTCCATCGGTCTTGCTATGGTCTCTATCCACATTTCCCACCTCATTGGCCAAATGAGAGGTACTTCCCATGAGTTTGAAACTCCATGGGTAGGATGCGTGCAGGGCACAGATCAGAGAGAGGCGAACCAACTCAATATCATAACGGTGGGGTAGAAGCACAACAAGGTTCGGCAAGCCTAGCCCTGGAGTGCTTATAGCTCCAAAAAGCTATCATCCCCAAGCCCCCTGGAGCTCCCAGAGCTCATAGTCCAATTCAAGCGAGACCTTCAGAATAGGGTCTTTCCACGATTCCAAGCTTCTCACGGAAGGTTAGGAACTTGACCTTCCCCAGGGGCTTCATGAGAATATCTGCGACCTGCTCATCAATTCCTATATGATCAAGCCTTACGACGCCTCACTGTACCATATCCTGGATAAAGTGGTACTTGATATTAATAAGCTTGGATCGATCGTGAACACGGGATTCTCAGAAAGATGAATCCCACTCTGATTATCACAAAGGACTCGTGATACCATTTGTCGGGAGTTGCAGACTAGATTGTTGAACATTTGGAGGAGAGGGCAGTCGGTCTCACCTGCTGCTTATGAGCTAGCCGAAAGGCTGGTTGAGCAGAACATTGGGTTGTTTAGGATATAGTTAACTAGGGAGGAGTTGCTCCAGTTTGATGGATCAAGCAACAAAAATGAGCTAAGCAAGAAGGGACTTTGCTTCATTTGCAGGGGACCTTGGGGACCTAATCACTCATGCTTGAGCGACACTAAGGTGATGATAGAGGTAGAGCAGGAGGAGATTCCTTCTGATTCTCAGAGTGAGGATTATTCTTTGGACGAGTCCATGGGCTCATAAGAGGTTACCTCTGAGGAGCATGAGTCATGCAGAGTTGTTGAGAACAGACCTGATTTATATAGTGAGAAGTCAGTGGACCCTGTGGGAGACATTTAAGATGATGAGTCACCCATGATGATTCAACGTAAGCAACATACGGTGGAGCATGAGTCAGCTGACGAGGAGGATGCGCACAGTATACATGATGATCCTTTCGGGGAGAGCTAGTTGGAGGTTCACATTGAGCCCATGGTAGAGGAGGATGGGTATCCACCCTTGGGGTCAGTCATTGATGAGGAGCGAGTAGGTGTACAGATAGCTAGTAGGGTGGCAGTATTTGCAGACACTTGTCCTCAAGCGATGTTGGAGGTTGACAAGGCAGTTTCGCAGCAGGCTAGTAGACATCTGGAGCGTGGAGTTTCCTATCAGACGAGGGAGACAACACTGCATCCATCTTTGGGTCTACCCATTAATGATGTGCAAGCAGATGTAGTGGCGGCCAGCAGAGTTGCAACATTTTCAGGCAGCAGCCCTCTCCAGGGGTACATAGACTGGGCTTGTAGCACAGTTGCCCACTTGGGTCCATTATAGGGAGAGAGGCATGATTTCTTGGACAAATTTTGTTGGTTGATCGGGCAGAGCATCAAGAGTTGAGCATGGACCAGTGTCAGCCTAGTAGACATACTCCTTGCATAGGTGTCCATACATTAGATTGGTGGGAGATCATAAGTTGGTATCCTATTGATGGTACGATCTTCTTAGTCATGAGCATAGTGGAGCAGGGACCCTTAGACATGATGGGTACTACAAGTTTCAGTTGGCTGTGGGATACATATCGACAACTCTTCACCATTCTGCCCCAACATAAAGAGAGCGGGATTAGCACTGGATTGAGTCAGGGGTTGGACTAGAGAGAGGTGATGAGTTGGTACACAGTCAGTGGGCCAACATTCTCAGCCAGAGTTATAGCGCAGCAGGAGCCGTGGAGCATTGATGCTTGCTCTTGGTGGCATTGGGATCCAGGAGGGTTTTTTGTTGACATGCTCAATCAGAGATTAGTCTGGGATATGGGTATTGAGGGGTCTGTTCTTGATGGGTTGACACAGAGGCATAGTATCACCCAGCGGATTGTATGGGATCCTGGCATTGGGTCTTAGTTGCATCGGGCCAACAGACCGGTCCACATATTTGGATTGCTTGAGGGCAATCAATCTTGGGGCAAAGGTTTTGTAATATTCCTTTTTCTGGTATCCTTTATGACATGGTTAGGATGGACTTTCAGAGTTTGGAGCAGACAGGTCATAGGTGTAGGTTAGCGTCATCGGCGGGCCCTCGGGACTTTTGGAGGGTTTTGAGGAGTTCTTATGAGGTTCGATGGTATTCGCTTGGTATATTCCACCATCCGCACAGTTTGCCTTTTGTTCTGTTGCATTCCGACAACTTTCAGAAAATTGAGTTATTAATGTGGCTAACTCAATTAATTACGCCTAAGGTGGCATTTTGGGAGGAATTCTTGGCAGAACACCTTAGTGTAATAGCTCGTTGGAACCGGAACGAGAAGATCTATAGGATGGGATGTCTAGGAGTGATTTCCAGTGACCTGAGGAGACATGGTGGCTAATTGGCCATTTTCCCGCATTAAAAAGAATATTTTAATTAAGGGAAATGTGCTCAATGATTAAAATAATAATAAAATAAGAGCTTTTAGAGGAGTCCATCAGATCTATAAAAAGAGGAGGAAGGGCCATTAGAGAACATCTTGGATTTGATATTGCTTCTTGTATATGAGGTTGAGAACCATGTTCTCTACTCCATTGGTAGCCACATCACAGAAACCCTCGGGTGGTTTAGAGAGATTGAGCGAGCACCCATCTCCCCTTGGTGAATTCGTCTAGAATTCACAGGAAAGCTTAGCAGTGGCAGTTTAGCTTAGTTTTGGTGGAGGGCCCGTGCAACAGATCCTTGAGGCTAGTTTTATCTTAGCAATGTCATCTATTTGTCTTTCTAGCATGTAAACCCCAGTTTATATTATAATAAAGCTGAGATTTTTTTCTGCATTATTGTGTAATGGAATTGAATATACTTTATATGTTTTATTTTACATGGCAATCTTTTGTAAATTGAATGGTAATTTTATGGAGAAATTTTGGTTGAGCTTATTCTTGCAAAATTAGTCGAAAATTCCCATTTGGAATATTACATGTGTATTTGTTGCAAAGTCGCCCTCTTAGGCTACAATCTTCCTAATGTTGTTGGGTTCAATGCAACTTGGCAACTCATTAGAATACTACTTTCTTTACAAGAAAATTCAACATACTAAATGTTTTACTTGGTATGACAACACTATGATGTGTGCAAACTGTCAGTTGTAAATTATTGTTCAAGCTATGAAAGTGGAGATGAAGAAAGTCCTCATTGTGTTCACTAGGTTGTTCATGAACAAAGAAAGTGATGCCACAGCAAGCCTCCCCAACCTCCATCACAAGAAGACAAGTATCCATTGTTCACCTTAGCCATCTCTAAGGCAAAGAAGCATCTTGAGCTAGAGAAGGGAAATGATGGGTGGCCATCCATCCTAACTAATCTAGAGCTTGTGGCTGATGCATGGGAGCTAGCGCCAAAGGACAGAGACAAACCTCTACTTAATACATGCCCCTCAGTTGGCAATCTACTAGGATATAAAGTAATTTTGTTTCTTGGATTCCAAGGATTATTAGCTTGTGGTGGATATATGTCAAGACCATTATTCTTTTGTACAAAATACCTTGTTTATCCTAGTAATCAAATGAATCACTTTATTCGAAGAGAGAGAAACTGAAAAATAGATATTTTAAAAAATTGTTTATGTTAAAGTTCACCAACCTTCAAAGACTGTCCAGCCAAAATGATATATCCAATGTTTATCATGAAGAGATTGATATATTGTAGAGTCCACGTTATGCAATACATTTTTCTTCCTGTAATAGGTAATAACAAACAATTCACAGTCAATATGGAACAAGTGAGTGTAATAAGAGAGTAATGTGCATAAGAAAATGATGCTACTCCAAAACAAACTATATATGGGAAATTGGCTACCTTGTATTTTTTATCACTACTCATAAACAACAAATTTCAATCAAAGCATATAATGTAAAGCATTCTCCGCCTTGGAATGCAAAGACTTATTTATATTCCATCGGCATGCAAGCCTTTAGATGCATATTTGAGAATTACTTGACAATAATTTTAATTTGTTTTCCCCCAATTATTAATGAAAATGGTAAATTCTGTACAATTTGGCGCAGTCTTGCATGACAAAGCATATTTTTGTTAAAAAGTATAATCGAGGTTTTCAAAATTGAATTGTTTCATTGTTATATTTTTTATTAATACAGATAAGTGTGAGACTTTCTATAATGTAACCATATTCAGTGTTAGTTTCACCAACTCATTTAAGCAAGTTACGTAAAAGTTTTATTTCATAAAAAATGCATGGACACATTAGATGTTGATGTGGACACATTAGGTGATGTGGATGTGACAATTGTGCATTATTTTATAAAACTCTCCCTTAATGATCATTTTTTCTTTTATACCAAGTATCTCCAAAATAATCCAATTTATTCTTTCTTAACAGTGAAAAATTAAAATAATGTATCCAATTAGAAGTTGAGACGTTTAAGCCCAATCTGTATATTCTAAGAGTGTTCGTTCACAGTGGTAATGAACATCAATATGTTTAGTTTTGGCATGAAATGCATGACCCTTTGTGTGATCTGAAATGGATCACTATATAATTGTCATTTGTTTCGGTATTTCAGGAGTGTAGAAATTGGTGCTATGGACATAATGGATCACTATATAATTGTCATTTGTTTTGGTATTTCATGAGTGCAGAAATTGGTGCTATGGACCTATGTCCATTTTAAAGGTAGATTCTACTTTGGTGATTTGGGATTCTGAAACTTTCAGAGCCCATTCTAGACATTCAATGGCCTTTTTTAGGGTCAACACTTTATGTACTAAGTTCCAGCCCTCCAACATTATCTTTGAAGTGATCATCAGAGTTTACATATTATTCTCTATTAAGCCACTTGGACAAGGACATTAAGTACACTTTTCAACTTTTGTTTTCGCATCATGTGCTTCCCTTGCAACTTATTTAATAATCCCCACCTAATGACTCAAGGTAGAATTGACCTCGAGACCTCCCCAAGTCCAGGTACTGGAGGAGGGTTGAGGAAGCCAACTCCACTAGTGGGTCCTGCCCAAGACCTTCTCAACTTATGGACAAGATGCTCCTCTTCTGGACAAATGTCATGTGACGAGCCTCATCACTTGGCAAGAGCATGTTTGAGGTGTGCTGGAACCTTTTAGGTGCCTAATAAAGGACTGCAGCCCTGATATTTCAGGGAAGCTTTTCGTGTTCTATTTTTCCACTAGGTACTTCTGACGTGGCCTAAAACTTAGACAATTATATAACGTTTCACTTCCAATTTTTTTGGTATTTCTACTGATTTTCTGGCAAAAAAATTGGTATTTCTACTGATTTTCTTGCAAAAAAATATGCACCCTGCAGTAGTGCATTAGTTGTATAATTTGGGATATACACCATTAAATTTAAATGTTGTATATCCAGGGGTATATACTGACCATTAAATTTAAATGTTGTATATCCAGGGGGTATATACTGACATTTACAGCATTTAATGCACTGCTGCACGGTGCATATTGTTTGCCTAATTTCATAAGGGCATCAACGCTGCCAAATTTTTTTGTTAGTGGACTTCGACACTAATGAGTTTTGGGTCTTCCCTAATATGCCAACTCCCCTTGTATTATGGCTTCACAATGTTGAGTACTTGGCCATTTTTTGTAATATCCAACCTCATTTTTTCTTTTCGTACGTCTCTTCAGTCACTGATCAATTGAGTTATCGGAACTGGTTGGACTGACCCAAAACTGGCCAGTTCGAACCAATTCACACTGAAGAGGCACTGAACCAGTTGTTGAACCAGATTGGTAGATTCATCCCAAACCCGATTGGTCAATCAATTTTATCCCTAACTGGATGGTTTAGCTGATTCAACTAGTCGGTTCGGCCTATTCTGATTTGAAATGGCCCTAAGAAACAAGGTCCCACCTGCACGCCATTATGCTATTGAAAAGAAAAAGAAAAACGAAAAGGAAAAATGGCCTTGCCTGCTACACATGAGCAACTTTGCATATTTGGTGTTAATGGTTTGGATTTACGTTGGAATATATGAATATATTACACATCAGCAACTTTGCATATTTAGTGTTAATGGTTTGGACTTACGTTGGAATATATTATTACACATTTTAAAAGAATTACTTATCTGATGGATTTTTGTCAACGGGTTGTTCAACCCAGCTTTGGATCCAGTACTGGCTCTGATAACTTTGATCAGGACTATCTAGTCCAGGAAGGAACTGTCTTCCAAGATCACATTCTGTTTCGGGACATGACAATAAAAATCACAGAGTAACCCTATCTTGTTGCTCTTTTTGTCTCTGAGAATAGTCATCAAGATTGTGACCATTAACCTTTACTAGTGGGAAGACTCTGTCAACCTTTACCAACAGGAAGATGTCCCATTCTCTCTCTGGATCTACGAAGTGTCAAGATGTATCAAATCTCTCTCTTAGGAGCAAACCTCTTTTAGAATGAAAATACATTTGATCCATCCTCCCTCTCCGGCTCTACCACTGTGTCAAGATGAATCAAATCTCTCTCTTGAGGTGTAAACCTCTTTTAGAGTGAAAAGATAGTTGATCCCTCTTGGTAGATCCAGAGTTAAGATGTATCTAAGCTGGTTTAATTATTAGCGTTTAAATCGACCAGATTAGATAAAATACCATCATGGGAAAATTCAAAAAACCATGGGCTCGAGAATTTTATGTTTTTTTAATTTTATTTTTAATTTAATTTAATTTAATTTTGTTTTATTTTAACTGAATAAAAACATTAAGCATTGCAACATGTCTGGGTTGGAGTTTATTTTGACTGAGTCGTTAAACATTACCACATCTTTGGTGTGTTCCAATGTGCCTTAATTTGTTTCTGACCAAGAAACATTTAAGGGGTAAGAGTTTCATTTCTTTCTTGATAGACATTGGGGAAGAAATCTCGGGGTGGGGTTGTGCGCAGTGCAGCCATGAACGCGACATTGAGTACAGCCATATAATGTAGCTGGGACATAGCATAGTAGTGGGGTATGAGCTTTAGGAGTTTCCTGAAAATGTCGTATACTATACTTCACGAGGAGTTAACAGTGCTGTTAATTTTAGATAACAATGGTATGTTTTGTGCTTGCAACAATTACTTCAATGTCGTTTTATTAGCCCAATATCAATTTCACTTAATTTCCAGTAGCAATCACATAAACCATTAATTCAAATTGACAGTAAATGTAGATAGAACATAAACAATAAACTGCAAAATACAAGCCAAGACAAGAGAACACAAGAATTTGGCTCAAGCTAGGGGAAAACCCTTGATCAATTCTTCTTATTATAAATTTCAAATGTTCAGCAGAGAGAGAGAGTACAGTAATACAAAGTCAAAGTCAAAATTGACTTGCCAATTTGATGATCCAAAACCACTATCCAAAACAGCGTAGTCAAATCTGTGATTCTGTCCTAGTCAACAACAGTCAAATTCTGCCCTAACCATGAAGTCAATAGTAGTCAAAGTCTGGTCAAACTCTTCCAAAACAGCTCGGTCAAAGGAGAGAGGAACTTGGCCTCTCTTGACAGTCAAACAGCAGCAAAAATAGTCAACATTGGAGCAGTCAAACTTTGTCAAACATAAGTCAACCCTGTGGTCAACACACGTCAACCTGACTAGAAAATCTCAATATCTGTGCCAGAATATGCGGCTTGCCCAAACAGAGATTCTCCCACAAAAATCGCAGTCAAATGAAGTCAAACATGGCTTGGTCAACACTGGTCAAATTTGGCTGAAACAGAAAGTCAACACCCAGTCAAACTATCCTCCAAAAGCTCACAAGTGTGAGATGAAACAAGGCTTCCTGTGATTTGTACAACCCAATTAGATGAGGAGAGAGAATAATGATGTGTTGTGAATGTGCCAAATGAGGTTGGAGGTCTCTTCTATTTATATGAGATGGATGAGGGTCAATTTGTCAACCTTGACCCCAAGTCGACCTTGACAAATTGCACAAGTGTGGGCTTGTCTTCAAAAACATATTTCTCCTTGTCCAAATTCAGTGATCCATGGGTCGATTTTGGTCCTCTCAAAAAGAGGAATTGAATCCAATATTGAATAATCATCTTCTTCAAATGAGCTTCCCAAAGTGGAATTTGGCCCTAGTTGCACATTTTAGCAAGTGCTCATGTTTATTCCACTGTTGGGCCTCATAGTGATTGCTATTCTTCTCATCGTCAAAATGGTTTACAACTCCTGGTACTCTTCCTAAAATTATTGAGTTTTTGGGGCTACCTAAAGGTCGGGGTAGGATGTTGTTTATTTTTGGGTGGTGCTACGGTTTGGATGCCTAATTGCTTGCTTAATATGGAATATTGTGCTCGTTAATTATCCGGATTGACCCCTATAACATGGTCGACCCCTCAAGGAACTTACCTATGACTCTTCCACCATCTGAAGTATGTGAGGCTAGCAAGACACTGTTTGGGTATTGTCCTGGATGCTGCACTTGCCCTGGGTCGCATATATGTGGGATATGTTATAGTATGTGGGTGCTTCACTCGAGGTTGTGAACATTTGGCATTGGCTTTGCATGCAGTGAATTGTTGTCATGGTGGTAACTTCAAATGGTTATGTGGATGTTGTTGTCTCAGTTGCAGTCTTTTTATGTTGAAATTTGGTTACCGGAGGACAGGGAGTTCCCTAAGGCTTTGATCTTTGGCCTAGGGAAAAGTGTCCAAAAAGAATTTAATTTTTCTCCTAAAGTGACTTTATAATTTTATAAAGTCAAATCTAATTTAAAAGTGACTTAAGTGATAAAGTTACTAAAGTCTAATTTTAAAGTGACTTTAATAAAGTCAATGTAAAATTAGAAAGGAAAAGTGACTTTGGAAATAAATGACTAAGTGGGTCTTTATTAAAGTGGGGTGAATTAAAAAATAGAAAGTGAAATTTAAATGAGCATTTAATCTCAGTCCTAGATCTAAATCTGTTTCAGCCATTGGATTTAGGGATTCTCCAAAAGTCACTTAGGGTTAGGTTGAAGGAGGAAAAGGAGGAAAATGTCATTCATTCTTTCATGAGCAGATTGGGAGAAGGAGAGAGAGAGCAAGGGAGATTTCTGGGCAATGAGGAGAAAGAAGCAGCATTTTGGCACACAAACCAAGGCAGCCTTTCAGCAAGTCAGTACAGTAGAGTTGGCACATAGTTCAAGAAAGATTTGGCACGATTTCCAAGGCAGAATCCGTACAGCAGCTTTTGGCACGTTTTCCTAGGCAGCCGTACATTTTTCTGGCACAGATTTCGAGGGAGAAGTTTGCTGTTTTATGGTACGAAAATCAAGGCAGGCCTTACAGCCTGTTGTTGATTGCTGGCACAGAAATCAAGGCAGATTTCCGTACAACAACATTTAATACAGCTGCACGCTTTCCAAGGAGGCCGTATAGCAGCATTTATTGCTGTTTTGCACGCAAAAAGAGGAGGCCGTACAGCAGAAATTAATGCTGTAATTTTTGGGCATGTTTTTCAAGGAAATCCGTACAATGTTTATTGTTAGTTCAGTTTTGCTGTGTGCACGTTTTTCGAGGTGGTTGTGAAGCATGGAAAATGAGATAAATTGTAATGTTTACTTGCTGATTTTTTCTGAATATTTTTCTCACTGTAAAAAGCATTTTTCCAGAAATAAGGAGTTTTCGAACTGGTTTTCTCCAAGAGTTGTAGGGGGTTTTTCTAGGGTCACCTTGACCAAAAATCACTGTGTCAAAATGTGTTGAATGGCTGTTTGTGTCTGCTGATTTTTATTTTTTGCATTTTCCAGCATTCTGAAAAATTTCCAGAATTTGTGTTTTCAGCAAATATTTATTTTCCAGCTTGTTGAATGTAAGGTTATGGGAAAGGGCATTTAACTAATTGGAGAAATAAGGTGAAACTGAAAACCGGGGTGGGAAACAAGAAATTTCTACATGTTAACTCAAATTTTGTTGGTTTTCTCCATATTGCACATGATTCGTTGTTGCTTAAGTTTTTGGGTTGGTTATAAGGTGTTGCATTTCGCCATATCCTCTCTGTCTGATTTTCTGAAGCTCTAGTATAGTGTGTGTGATTTGGTTACTGGTTGTTACTTGGCTAGACTTCTTGGATTCTGGTGGAGGGGCATATTACACACAGATTGAGTCTTGGTAATCCTGGACCGTCTCTGTCTGCGACTCTCCCTGCGTAGATGGTTTCCCCTAGCCGGTGTCGGAAAGTGTTTCCTCGCTTTGGTTTGTCGAATGTCATTTTTTCAAGGTAGCGCTCTGTTTACTGGGATCCTTGATTACCTGACCTATATCTGATTCCTATAAGGTTTTCCTTATTTCGTTTTTCGATGTGGCGATTGCTCTGTCTTCCTTGCGGTTTTTCCCCTTCTAGGTCTGTAGTGCCCCTGCTATACGTTATTTCCATCCTCTTTGTATTTCGAGCTGCATTTATTCCCTCTCAACATTTGGATCTGTTTTGTACCTTTTTAAATTTTCCTCTTTAGGGTGGCGGTATCCTTAACGTTTATTTCCTTGGTTTGGTGACATTGGGATTCCCTACTCCCCCTTTTTCATTTTGCATGACATACTCTCATTTATTGGGAGTAGGTGGGTCTCATTATTTTATGCTCATTCCCCGACACATTTGCGTGTTGGCACATATTTTGGGGTCCTATTTTGTTGATCCCATTTATTGCTGTTGGGCCTCTTAAATGTCTTACCTTATGGCGGATTTGGGTTTGGATTTGCCGAATCTTGTGGCCCTCATTCAAGCCACAATGGAGGTTGAATTGGCGTACTCTTTACACCTGGAAGATGGAACACATGGCATTCTCACCTCGCTTGACTCCATGTTGGTTGGTGATGTGCCCTCAAATCCGACCTCGTTGCATGATGCCTCCATGAGACATGTTGGGATGCTTACACGGGGTCGATGACTCTGGAAGAAACATGCTAAGGAAGTGAAGTCCCTCTATGATCCTAAACTCCTCTATTTCGGGCACAATGTGCTCTTGGATCGCGTCATGAGTTTACAGAAACTGGCTCTTGTTGGTAGGTGGATTTTCTTTGATATGGTAGAAATTAACATGTAGGAGTGGATTGAGAAACATTGGACCCCACTCATCGGCTACTCCCCAAAGGTTTGCATGCTTATGAATAAGTGGTTTAGAATTCACTTCCTGCACTAGGACGATGCGAAGAGAATTCTCAACTTGTCGTGGGTCATGGGTCGCCCTTTCCTTCAGGTGCATCAGTGGTATGTGGGCTTCAACCCACTCAATGAGACGTCGAGGAACCAGTATGTCTGGGTAAAACTCCTTGGTCTACCTTTGGAATTTTGGATGAAGCAAGCTTTTGTAGCTATTGGGAATGTGATTGGGCACTTTGTATACTTGGACCCCAGATGTTTTGGTGCAAATGACAAGAGGATTGCTTGGTTTCTAGTAGAAGCCAATTTTTCTGGAGGACTGCCAATAGATATTATATTAAAATGGGGGCCTATTGTGTGCATCAATGGGTAGATTACTGGGGCATCCCATTCATATGTCTCTTGTGCCATCATACTGGTCATTTACAGGAGAAATGTTCGTTGAAGATCCCTGGCTGCCCTGGTTTGAATCAGGATACAAATTTTCGTGGAAATCGGCTACAGCACCATGGCCACTTCCAGGAGATGCGGCTACTTTCAAGTACCTCCCTCAACCCCTCCCCTCCTGCCCCTGTTGATCATACAACTACTCTCTCCTCACCTGCAAATTCTCCTTCCTCCTCACTAGAACTTAGGGCAAATCGGGATCGCTCGCTTCAAATTCCACTTGGTTTTGCCCCTTATTGCCTCCCCTCCTCCGGGCCCACTTTACAGGCCTCTCCCCCTCCCAATCCTCGTTGTACCTTCTGAAGGTGCCCCAACATTCTGTGAAAATTCCTAGATTTGGAATCCTATTACAGCAACTGGTATTAATTCTTCTAACTGATAAATTAATTATTTAGTTTATGGCTACGGCAACATTGAATTAAACACACTGCAACCTTCACTAAATAAACTGCGGAAACAAAATTGAACAAGAAGAAATCATAGATACATCTGACACAGTTGTTTTTGGATTAATGTCCCCGGAAAAACTCAATGCGGGAAAATTGGTGCAACAACTGAGGATTTATATATTATGTAGTAGTAATTTTTTATTACAATCTTTGGATGTCTTTCCCAGAAATGCAGTTATAGAGAATATCACTGACGAAGAGATTAGTGTGGTTACCTCACACTATCACTGGAAATCCTGGCTGATCCGACCATTGAATGAGCTGCCCCTAACAGCCTCTGTGCTGCCTCTGTGCAGTCCCAGCGTCAACCCTCCTTGGTACAATGTCACCCCTTCTGTAGATCGATTTTTTGTCCAGGAACTTCGATTTCTTCCTCTCGGTCTCACACCTTAGCTCCCGGCTTCTACAATTGATTCCTTCAGCAAATTTTTGGATTCCCTCTTGGCCTCTGCGTAGCCTTGCATGGCTCTGTGTCACCCTCTCTGTTTCTGTGTTGGCTCTGCTGGATCTCTCTCTGCCTTCTTTGTCGATGATTCTTCAATCAAGAAAGATTTCTCTTCGGATACTATCCTTGCCCCTCTCTACAAAGAATCTCTTGATCGAAGTTTCTCCCTGAGCACTGCTCACTAAAGAAATCGATCTCTTGATCCTTTCGGTGTCTGTGTATTTTCCAAATGACAGTTCAAGCCATTCTTAAAGTCTTCTCGTAGAAACTTCAACGACCGACATTAAATATCTAATAAATGACTAAGATTAACTTTTGACTTGATTCGCTTTTCTAGAACATTCACACACATATTCTATTAATTCACTTTAATTATTTTATTTTCCTAAGTTTAGACTTAGGGTCCTTTTAAAATAATTAATTTTTTCAATAAAATACAATCCGGGTGGAATTTTCCAAAATGATTTCTGGGTTATCTGGAATACATGAGTCTAAGCCTCCCTGCAAATTTTGAGACTTAGAGCAAATCCGATGCTACCAGAAATAAACACTCGCTCTTAGCGAGGAATGTGCTCTAGCAATACCCCTTGCCGAGTACTGCTTTGATTTTGCAACATCTCCCTCTGTGCTGCAGATGTCTGACACTGTTGCCCACCAACTCTGCGCAAACGCTGCATCTGTACTGCTGTTGATATTACCACTATCAACACTGCATCCGTACTGCAACTCCCTCTTAAATTATGCATCCATGCTACTACTGACCCTGCCACTGCCAACTACTACTGCACTGCAATATTGTTGCTTATTGCAACTGAAAAACATCCAAAACTAAACAAGTGTTCAACATGATGCATCTCTGTACTGAAGATTTGACTACTACTAGCCTTTGCGTTGTCCCTCTGAAGCTACTGCGTTGTTGTTGACTCTGCGTTGTGCCTTACTGCACTGCTGCCAACTTTGCTTTGCGTTGCTTAGATTCTGGCACTGCTAACTACTGCACTGTCACTTTTGCACTCCTCTGCACCAACTGGCACTTGTCCATCCTGCTGCATCTGATTTGGGCTCCCGTAGCAAGGTATTAATTTGAGAGGTGGACTCCTCAAGGATCTTGCCCATTCTGTAGATCTTTGGGTCTAAAACTCCAAGTCAGTCCACCTCCCTCCTGGAGGTATATGAGCTATCATGGCGAACTCCTCCTCATCAATCCTAGTAGGTGCGACTTGCGGATCATGCTTCTCATCTCTATCTCTCTTCTTGAGAGGACATTGTGTGGCATAATGACCCATTTCGCCACACTAGAAGCATTTGCTCTTGGAAAGGTCCTTCTTCCTCCTGCGCTGCTCTTGTTGCCCCTTTGATGCAAGGGCCACATTATCCTCCTCCTCCTTCGGGCTCTTCCCACTATTGTTGTTGCCCTCAAGTTGACACTTGAGTAAGTCCCTCCTCATCTCTTCTTGTTGAAGAGTAGCCCGCATTGACTCCCAATTCGGAAAATTCTCTCTGCCCAAGATACTTTGGACAAAGACCTGATAGTCTTCGGACACTGAGTTGAGGGCCAATCTGTCCATCTCGATGGCCTGAGGAGCTGATCCCACAACTGACAGCTGATGTTGGTTCTCCTGAGTCTAGATAGGAAAGGATCAATGCGCTCACCTTTCTTCATCCTAGTAGTCTGCATCTTCTCCTCTGCTGCTCGGAAGATACTTGATATAGCTTCTCCAAGGCCTGCCACATTTCTCTAGTTGTTGCTTTGCTAACTATGTGACACACGACATGATCCCTTACTTCGTCCAGGGTCAAGCGCTTTGCCTTAGCCATATTCTTCTTGTATTCCTTCAGAGGATCTGCATCTACTGGAACAACCACCACACCTTTGACGAAGAGCTTCAGATAATGCTCGTCCAGCAGGCATTTGATCCTTGCCTGCCAGATCACATAGTTGAAGGCTTACTCCAACCTGTCTTGATCTCTCAGCCTGCTTGCTGCCATTTCTGCCGATTGAAAAATGTCGAACCTAGCTCCCTCTCTTTCTCCTCTACGCAATGTTGGACTGGCTTACGCACTCCTTGTTGGAGATGGTAGATCTGCCACCCAAAACTGCTGCTCACCTCTCGAAAAATAGAATTCCCTGGCTAGGAATTTTGTGAGGAAGAAAAATTCCCTCAAAGTGTCTCCAGATCTCTCTTTTGATGTTGTTGCACCCACAATCTCTGTTGCGCAGAAAATTGCGTCCCTCCGGCTACTGTTTTGCGCTGATCTGTTTCGTTGCTCCCTATGCCTCTGCCAAACTGCAATCAGAAAAATCTTTCATCTCTATCGACTCACTCAGAGAGAGATTTTCCTTGTTGGTTTTGGCCCTCTTGGCTTGGACTATGCAATCTACTAGGAGATCGATCTGCTGCTTGCACAACTTTTTGATCCCAGCTTCACCAACGCTGGATCTACGGATTTGTTCTTTTGTTCCTCCTGCACTTAGCTATACAAGCTCTGATACCATGTGAAAATTCCTAGATCAGGTATCCTTTTGCAACAACTGGTATTAATTTTTCTAACTAATAAACTAATTATTCAGTTTATTGCTACGACAACACTGAATTAAACATATTGCAACCTTCACTAAATAAACTACGAAAAAATACGAGTGCGGAAACAAAAATGAACAAGAAGAAATCATAGATACATCAAACACAGTTTTTTTTGGACTACTGTTCCCGGAAAAACCCAATGCGGGAAAATCGGTGCAGCAGTTGAGGGTTTATATATTACGCAGTAGTAATTTCTAAATAATCTCTAGATGCCTTTCCCGGCAATCCAATTACAGGGATTATCACTGACGGACAGATTAGTGAGGTTACCTCACACTATCACTGGAAATCCCAGTTGATCTAGCCATTGAATGAGCTGCCCCTGACAGCGTTTGTGTTGTCTCTGCATAGTCCCAACGTCAACCCTCCTGGGTAAAGTGTCACCCCTTTTTTGGATTGATTCGTTGTCCAGGAACTTCGATTTATGCCTCCCGGTCTCACACCTCGGCTCCCGACTTTGCAATCAATTCCTTCAGCAAATTTCCGAATTCCCTCTTGGCCTTTGCATGGCTCTGCGTCACCCTCTCTGGCTTTGCGCTGGCTCTGCTGGATCTCTCTCCACCTTCTCTACTGATGATTCTCCGACCGAGAAAGATTTCTCTTCGGATACTATCCCTGCCCCTTTCTGCAAAGAATCTCTTGATCGAAGTTTCTCCTTGAGCACTGCTCACTAAAAAAATCGATCTCTTGATCCTTTGGATGTTTGTATATTTTCCAAATGACCCTTCAAACGTTTCTTATAGTCTTCTCGTTGAAACTTCAACGGCCAAGATTAAATCTCTAATTAACGACTAAGATTAACTTTTGACTTGATCCACTTTCTCTAGAACATTCACACCCATATTCTATTAATTCACTTTAATTATTTTATTTTCCTAAGTTTAGACTTAGGGTCCTTTTAAAATAATTAATTTTTCAATAAAATACAATCCGAGTGGAATTTTCCAAAATGATTTCTGGGTTATCTGGAATACATGTGTCTAAGCCTCCCTGCAAATTTTGAGACTTAGAGCACATCCGATGCTACCAAAAATCAACACATTCCGCTTTGGTTCCTCACTCGAGCCCCCCACAGATCCCATCTTATACCCCTCGCTTATGGGGTATTACCCTTCCCTGTTCCTCGACCAAGGAGACCTCCTCTGCAGGGCCGACCCCTTGGCCTATTGCCCCTATTACTCCTAATAAACATACTCCTGTGAATGCTTTCTCTCCTGATACTTCGCCTCACAACTCTGTTGGTAGTGATATCGAGGGTTTATTGCAAGATTTGGACCTAAATTTAAAGGCTCTTACTATACAGAAGAAGGATGGCTCCCCCTCTATTCCTTCCATTAGTTCAATGTCAGCTATGAATATCACTGTTCGTCGTAAGGGTGGTCGTGGCTATTGACATTTCTAAGGTAAATCAATTGTCAAATCTTTGGCTTTCGGTTTGGGGGATGGCCTGTGAGAGATTCCTATTATTAAGATTGTTCCTTCTAAGGCCCTTAGAGCTTTTGTGCCCTCACTCTTGACTCCCCCATGAATTTCTTATCATTGAATTTGCGGGGTTTGGGGGATGCCTCAGAGAAATTATCCCTCTGCCATCTTTTTGTCTCGACCCATCCTTCTATCATTTTCATTTAGGAAACTATGGTTTCTCAGGAGAGAGCTTCCTCCGATTTTTTGTCTATTTGCCCTAGCTGGCATCTTGTCGTTGTTGACACAATTGTTTTGTCTAGTGGTCGGGTCACTCTCTGGGATCCACGACAAGTCAAATTAAAGGCTTTTCATTGCTTTGCATGAATCATATTATCTAGTTACACGAGGGGCATTCACTGTCGATTGCATTTCCTCAATCTATATGCTCCATATCGAGACAGTCTCATATTTTGGCGGTGATTGGAGTCTTGTGACATCCTAATGATTCATTCTCTCACTATTTTTGGAGATTTTAATGCTATCTTGACAATGGGTGAAGTCTAGGGTATCTGTAGCCGCCCGAATGCCATGAGTACATATTTTTCGAACATATTCTCTTCCATAATTTGGTTAACATTTGGCCTGCACCTCTCAGCCCTACTTGGTCAAATGGCCAATCTGGTGCATAACACATTGGCAAAAGAATCGACTGGTTTCTAATCAATATCCATGTTCTGGGGCTGATGGGGAACGTGAGGTCGTGGATCTCTTAGGACAGGATATCGAATCACTTACCCATTTTTCTTCGGTGGCGGATGGAGGACGGACAAAACGCTTTACCCTTTAAATTCAACAAGTCTTGGTTGGAATATGAGGAATTCAATGACCTCATTAAGAACACTTGGGCGGAATTGAATGAGACATATTCTACTTTGGCAATGACCCTGCTGCATAACAAATTACAAAGACTAAAAGAGTTTGTCTGAAATTGGGAACACAAGAAAAAGGCCCAAATGAGCGCGGACCTGACTGAGATTGAACTAGAACTGGATACTATTAGTCACACGTTGGATCTGGTCATTCCAGACCTCTCTACTGCAGAAGATTCACGAGTTGGAACAAAAGAAGCACCATATCCTTAATATACAAGAGTCCTTCTGGAGGCTTAAGAGTTGGGCTATTAGGATTCAAGAGGGGGATTGCAATACTCGTTTTTTCCACCAATTTGCTAATTAGTGAAGGAATACTAAATTCTAAAACAATCTGGGAGATGCCCTCTGCCTCTGGGGGGAGAGTTTACAACACTCTAGGTATACAGCAGGAGGTTGTCATTTATTTTGAGAGACTATTTTCCAGGAGGTTTGATGTGGATGTAGAAGACTTCCTTTGGGGGATTGATGCATTCCCTAATATGTTCTCTCCAGACTTGAATGAGAAGGTCTTCGATCGGTCACTCCTGTTGAGATCCTGGAAGTTCTAAAATCATTCTCTAAGTATAAGTGTCTTGGCCCGGATGGGTGCACTGTTAAATTATTTCTTCACTTTGACGTCATAAGCCCTGATCTCCTGAATATGGTGGAAGGATCTTGTTTATCAAGGACGGTTTCAGGTGCCATCGACTCCACCTTCATTGCACTTATTCCCAAGACATCTTTGCCAACTTCTTTCCTGGACTTTCAGCCCATCTCTCTCTATAACATCACTTATAGGCTTATTTCCAAGATCAACACCCGTCGTATTCGTGGAGTTTGTCTTCTCATATATCTCTAGAACAATTTGGTTTCTTGCCCAAGCACTAGATCCATGATGCTATCACCATTGCACAAGAATGTTTACATTCTATACACTCCCGGAAAATGAGGGCATTGGTTATGAAATTAGATGTTCATAAAGCTTACAACTATGTGGACTAGTCATTTCTGAAAATGATCCTCGTCAAGATTGCTCTGTCTAGGGAGAATGTCTGCTGGATCATGGAGTGTATGATATCAGTCAATTATGCAGTCTTGGTGAATGGACTCCCCTCTGATTATTCTAGGGTTGAAAGAGGTTTGTGAGAGGGTTGTTCTCTATCTCCTTTATTGTTCATTTTGGTTATGGAGGCCTGAGAAAGAAGATTAGAAAGGCTCCAGAGGATGGTTGTTTTCATTGACTACATGTTTCACATGCGAGCAACGATTACCACTAACCACTCCTTTTTTGTGGATGATATTCTCACTTTTGGGCAACTCAATTGGGATCAATGGTTAGACCTATATCACAATTTTTCAAGATTTGAGGCGACTTCTCGATTAATTATAAACAACGTCATTACTTATACACTTTGTTGGTGCTCTGGAAGTTATATAGAACATCGTTGACTTATACGGGGTTCATATCTCGCATGCAGATGATCGCTTCACATATCTTGGCTTTAGACTTAAACCTTGTAGCTACGGGTATTACGACTGGTCTTGGATTTTGGAGAAATTTCAGAAGAAATTTTCGAAGTGGGCACACCAATGGCTCTCCCTGGGGGGCAGACTTACTCTTATTCAGTCAGTCTTACAACAACTAGCAGTATATTGGATGCATTTTTTTCGTATTCCTGTGAAGGTTACTCAAAAAATCAAGGCGAATATGGCTCATTTGCTTTGGTTCGGGGCCTGGGGCAAATCCAAATTCCATTTGGCAAGATTTGATACATTGACCAGGAGTAAGGACTCAGGGAGTTGGGGTATATTAGACATCAGGATTTTTGGCCGTGCACTTCTTATGAAGAGTTTGTGGAGATATTTTTTCGGTACTGGAATCTGGCAGGACATCATGAAGGATAAATACTTTAAGTAGAGAGACCTAGTGGAATGCTACAGGACATGCAAACTTGGTGGTAAAAACAGATCATACATCTGGCCTAGCTTCAAAAAGGTCAGTACAATTTTCCTGGCAAATCTGAAATGGTCCTTCAGTTGTGGAAACAAGATCCTGGTGGGTATTGATGATATTCAGGGGTAGATAATTTTGTACAGCTGCCGGAACACACCTCATTTCTTTTACATTCTAGAGGATACTTTTATCTGGACCAGGTCTATAGTTACAGATCGGATACATCTATATACCCTATCTGGAAGGGGGCAGCAGAACTGGGCCTCACTGGGGAGGATGAGGTCAGTTGGAACACATATACACTTCAATTACGGCTGGCTAGATTACGGAGGAAACCAAGTGAGGATTCAATCACTTGGGGTGGCCTCTTGAAAGTTGAGAGATGGGGTTATTATTGTCGCTGACACCTATAACCACATATACGAACTACTGGATTCTCATCCTGGTTGCTGTTGGTTTTCCTCTTTTTGGCATTGACATGTACCTCTCAAGATCATTACTTTTGGCTGCCTTATTTGACACAATCGTATCCTTACACGGGGCAATCTTTCCAAGCGCGACATTATCGGTTCAGGTTGGTGCTCGCTCTGTAAACGTAATCTTTCTACATTGTCCTTTTTCTCAAGCTGTTTGGAATTATGTCGTGGCACATTACCGTGCCCCTACTCCGCTTTCCTTTTCCTCGCTCATCTCTTGTTTTTCCTGGTGGGCCGCTTAGTAAGGAAAGATCAAAGCTCTGCCCTCCTTTACTATATGGGAGATTTGGAAGTCCAGGAATTGTATGGTTTTCAATAATATTGCTCCTCTCTTTCATAGTGTTTGTTCTCACATTACAGTGTGCATAGATTCTTCTTGCAGGGCAACTCCTACACTAAATCTTTCCAGATTCCGAGAGCTATCTTTTCAAACTCAATTTCTTGCAGGGTTTTTTGACAGGGCCGCACAATTCGGCACTTGTGGATGCAGGGCCGTGATCAGGATCAGTCCACACTCCATATATCTTCTACATTGGAATGGTGGTGCTGGCTCCAACACCCAAGCCGAACTATTGACACTTTGGGGACTATTACTATTTGCACAACAGATCCATATACTCCATATACGCATTGCCATATATGGGGATTCAAATGTCATTATTGAGACTGTTAATGATAGAGCAGTTCTCTCTGGTTTATCTCTGTCCAATTGGCTGGAGCGCACTGAATCATTCATGGAGATCACTTTCTCTCATTTCTACAGGCTCTGCAGACACCATGTCAAAAAAGGGGCTGATCGATGCCCCTGGCATCATCCACTATCAGCGGAAAGAGGGTAATGAGATCATAGATGAAGGGGAAGTTGCTCTTGAGTGACTCCATGAGTTCAATTGAGTAATATTCCCTGATCTTATTCTTGGCTATTTTGGTTACTTACACTCTGTAATTTTGACAGTAGATCAGCTCCCGAGCTTGTTATTTTTTGAATTCAGTAAATATGATGGACAATAGCATGCGTAATGAATCATAAAGACTGAAACCTGAAGTCTAGCATGCAGTTTATGTTGAATCATATTTTGGACATATGTATTGGTTTTCTTACATAATAGAATTCAGTGTTTTTTTATTCTTTAAAAAATACATTACCACATCTTTACCATACTGGCGGAGCGGGAGAGAACCTCTAGCTGATATTCACTAGTTCTGTAACTTACCATACTGGGTTAGAGATGCCTCTCGGCGAACCATTAATCAGAAGAGTTGCCAAAGGGCTTGACGAACTTCTTGTGCAGTAGGATCCTGCTAACATTTTACTTTGGTCGTCAAACTTTGAAAGGCATGATTGATCGCTGTAAGAAGTGTAAGAGTTTAAATATTCGAAAAACTTTGGGCATCAAATGAAGGCCACAGTATTCTGTCAAGTTCTGTCACGGATTAGTGACGGCTAGAATCGAACCGCGTTCTACCGTATCCAGATGGAGATATGATCTCTATGGCAGGACGTGGTATAAGGGGCCCTCATTCTGCCCCGGTTACTAACGCATTTTCAGGTATGCAAACGGGAACAAGATTCCTTCAATGCAAATCCAATCACGTCTCTGCAATTTCACGTTTCCAAGCTGTAATTTCAGACTGTATTGAGGTTTCTGAAACGGGAACAAGATTCGTTTCCTGCATATCCATATCACGTCTCTGAAATTTCACGTTTCCAAGCTGTAATTTCAGACTGTAATGAGGTTTCGGAATCCATCCAGATGGACGAAATCGCGATTCCAACAATGCATTAGGCAATTTCAGCTACTTTCATTTGAATAGTAGGAGGCCAAGATTTTCCTCTGAAAAATAATGGAAATTTCTTTGTGATTTTGGCAAAATCCAAGTTATAGCTGTGAAGCTTTGGAGTTTTTCAGAGTGATAATCCATTTCCAAAAAAAATCATCAGTCCTAAAATCCGGTTTTTTTTTTTTTTTATACAGATCACGTCTGTAGACAACGCCATTTTCATTTCGCCCGATTCCGGAGCCCCTCGCCAGAAATGGGGCGACCCTGTAGAATAAGCGGCAGAAGCGACTGGCGAATCTTATGAGCTATCTTCTTAATTGGCGAAGGGTTGTAAATGACTACTTATATTATTAAAAGTTGACTCTGATATAGTTAATAATTAATTATTGGTGGAATAGGTTGGGTGTTGGGTTTTTTTTTTGGGTAGGAGCAATTGTGATCGATATGGTTAATAATTAATTATTTGTGGAATACATTTGGTGGTTAATTGATTAATGAATGAAATAGATTTGGTTGTGGTCATAGGTTGTTATTGAGATACTATTAGAGAGATATTATTATATTATATGTATAAAGTGTTAAGTGAGTCCACTTAATACTTTATACACTTTTCATGGGTTGATTTTTTATTACACGTCTTTGTCCTAGCCAAAAGGAATGTTTAAATGCATGTGCAATGTAACTTTTTATTTTTTAATAGTGAAATATTTAATAATTATGAGAAATTAATTAGTTACTACTACCTTTTATGAAAATGGTCATAGATGAATGACTTACTTAACTAAGTTGAATTTCAAAAATGGATATCTAATATAATGCACTACCAAAACCATTCAATACTTATATATAAAGATTTTTTTAATATTATTTATATTAAAATTATCTTTTAATAAAAATGTAAAGAATAAAAATTTTAAATTTTAAAAATATTTAATAAAAATAAAATTTATAGCTTAAAGATCCGATTAACCCTAGGGATGGAAAAGGTGTCTACATCATTCCCTGTTCCTGTGGGACTCCTTACATTGGTGAGACGGGTCGGTCCATTAATCAAAGGATCTGTGAGCATGCGGCTGATATCAAGCATAGAAGATCTCGCTCATCCGCCTTAGCTGAGCATGCAAAAAAGACTAACCATCATGTTTGCATAGAAGATGCTAAGGTCATTGCTAGAATCGACCATTTCCATCATCGTAAGTTGAGAGAGGCTATTGAAATTGAAAAAAGGCCCGTTAATCTCAATAGAGATGACGGTTGGAATATGAGCAGATGCTGGATTCCTGCCTTATATTCTTGATTTTTATTATTATTTTTATTTATTTATTTAGTTATTTTTACTTTATTTATTTGATTATTAAAAAAAATAAAAATAAATAAAAAAATAAATAAATAATAAAAAATAAAATAAATAAATAAATAAATAAAATAAATAAAAATAAATAAAAATAAAAATAATATTAATATTAATTATTTAATTAATAAAATATTTTTATTTATTTTCATTATTTATTAATTTATATTTTTTTATTTATTTATTAAATTATTATTGTTATTATTATTATTATTTATTTATTTATTTTATTTTTTTGTGATTATTTTTATTTTTATTATTTTTATTTATTTATTTAATTATTCTATTTATTTATTTATTTTGACTCTTTGTTTGACTATTTGATGATGGTTTGTTATAATTAAATCTTATGAATAAGAATTAATTATATTTATTAATTAATAATAATAAATATTTACAAAAATCTACATATATACTCCACGATTGGTTAAATTACTTACCATTATATAAATAATAATAATAAATAAAATTAATAAAAATAAAATAAATAAATAAATATTGGATTATTTACTTTTTCAAAGTCAAACTAGTCGTTATCCTAACAGCTAGTTGAGTCATTTCTACATCTATTTATACTTAATGTCTGGATCTGATCTCTCACATAGTCCTGATGATGAACCACACTGGTTGGTTCGAAACGCGTCGACCTCGTTCTTTTGCATGTGATTACTACCGAAAGAATTTCTACAAATTTACATTATGGATCACAGAAGCTTAGATTCCAAAAAAAAAAAAAAAGCTTAAATATTATTAATATAAAATTTATTTTATTAAAAATAAAAGTAATATAAAGTAATTTGATGTAGATAGATATTTGTGGGCATTTACTTATTTTATTGGTTTAAAGTGTGATTTTTCATTTTGGTAGTTTTATACAATTCAGTTATGACTTTTAAAAATTGATGTACCAATTAGCCTGGTTAGGGCTCACAAAATTTTTAACCTATTCGATTTATAATAAAAATCAAAATTTTATCATAATACTTCATTTTTATTATAATTTTATATTACTTTTTTAAAATCTAAATCATAATTCCAAATCATAATTTTAATTATAGATTTTTTAATCTAACAAATTGCCATTATATCGAGAGGTGTATTTTACAATTTGGACTCACAAATTTTTTAACCTATTCGATTTATAATAAAAATCAAAGTTTGATCATAATACTTCATTTTTATTATAAATTTATATTACATTTCATAATTCCAAATCATAATTTTAATTATAGATTTTTTAATCTAACAAATTGTCATTATGTCTAGAGTTGTATTTTACAATTTAGAATGATGTGTAAGAGTGTCTATTCATCATCAAAGTTGAAATTTTGTTTATATTAACCAAAATTAAAAAATTAAAAAAAGTTATTCAAAATATTTAAATAATATGAGCTTATAATTTTTTTTAAAAATAATTATATAAATAAACAAATAAAAAATCTCTCTATTTACAAATCTTTTTTTGGAATGTAGAATTTGAGTAAAAATTTAAAACTAAAAACATTTACAACTCAAAACATTTATTATAATCCTATAATAAATAGGAAATGAAATTGATCTAGAGTAAATTTATTTTAAACCCTCTTACCAGTAAAATTAAATGGACATATAAATCCTTGACTTGGATTTAGATTTGACAATGTTTACATTCATATGTGTAAAGAATCATAATAACGAATCACATTAATAAATGGTAACGTCAAAGTTATAATGCTTTGTACTTTCGAAAAAAATTATTAATTATTTTATAAAAATAATATTAAAATTAATATAAGATTATTTTAATAATAAATAATATTATTGTTTAGTGTTTTAGTTTAATATCTAATAAAAATTAAATAATAAATATTAATTTAATTTAACATTTAATACAATTGATTTTATTTTTATATTTAAATTTAAATAAAATTGATTTTATATTTATATTTATATTTAATTTATTATAATAAATATGTTGAAGATGTTACTAACTTTTAAAAACAAATTAATATAAAGTAATAAGAAAAAATGAACATTTTTAAGATAAGAATTAATTCTCATGAGTTTTCTATTGAGTCTGGGCGGTGGTCTATTCCCAAGACCTCTTGGGACTATAGAATCTATCAGATTTGCTATTCCAAGCAAGTGGAATATGAGATAAGAACTAATTCCCATAAGCTTCCGAGTGAGTCTGGGTGGTGGTCTATTCCCAAAACCCTTTGGAACTATAAAATTTGTCAGATTTGCTATTTTACGCAGGTGGAAGATGAAAAACACGATTCTGCTACAGATGAAAATCACTTCCTTTTAGTGTGGGCAACTCTTACTCACATTGGCTCTCAATTCCCTACCATGTACCACAATTCCAATCTTCTTGACCTATTAAGCCAACCCACCTATAGAAATTTTGGAGCACTTATTTCCCTTCTCTTTGACCATAGAAACAAGATTTTGAAGAATCAAACTAAGATTCTTTATCCTCTTAAAGTCTGATAGACTCCATTGGTCTTAATGGACGGTAACCACCATCCATTATTATCAATAAATTAATATTAATAGAACTCCATTTTAAATTTAAATTTATTAAATATTTAAAAAGTTAAAAATTATTAATTAAAAATAATAAAATAATACTAAATAAAATTGTTTTAGATTTTTTGTTTTTTAACTGTGAATATGCTTTTTATTTTTATATTACTACATTTATTATCATATTTTTAATTATATATATTAATAAAATAAAATGAAATATGTTAGATCTAAGACTTTTGTGATCCATATTATAGATAAAAGTACTTTCGGAAAAATCACATCTAAATTAAAATATAAATATTTAAAAATTAGAAAATAATAATATGTGTATGTAAAATTGAAATAAAACCTATTAATAATTGAATACCTACCTATTAAGAATAGAAGTTTGCACCAACTATCAACATATTATTTTTTGAAGTAACAAAATTGACCAATAATAACACATAATTACCTAGCTTGCTATCAAAAAAACAACATATTTTTAAATAATTTTACAAGGTAGATTAGTTACTTTATATTTTTTTAATATAAAATTTTTCAACATATTTTAAATAATTTTATAAAGTAGTTTAATTATTTTATATTATTTTAATATAAAAACGTTGAAATTGTAAATTTAAACTATGTAATTGGTACAATAAGATGTTTTATTTATACATTAAAAAATGATAATTTAAATAATAATAATAACAAATAAAAAGTCATGGAGGAAGATTAAGATGATTCAAAAGCAATTCATAATCTACAACTTTAAGATATAAGGGAAATACTCCCTATGCTATCCTCTTGATCGAATCTGGTTTGTCCCCCCTATTGAAATGTTTAGATATTTGATGTATAAGAAGAAGCTTGACAACATGGAATAAAAAAGGCTCCCTAAAATTGCTTGTAATTGTAGTCAAAACCCTCACTTTGGCCTCAAATGTGGGTGGCATAAGGATGCCCAGTCCTAATTCAACCATTGGGGAATTAAGGATGAGCTAAGTATGGGAAGCAAAGATAATATCAAAAATACTATTACCTCCAAGTTTAAGGACAAGATGTGGGAGGATCAGGAGTTAGAGGGTAAAAGGAAGCTAAGATACTATAAGGAAGTGATCAACCCCACCCTTGATAATCAGACTTATTTCTATGGGTTATCCAGCAATAAGAAAAAAATGGGTTGTGGTTTATTTCCAAGACCCATTGGAACTACAGAATCTCTCAGATTTGCTATTTTAGATGAAAAGTACTTCCTCATGAAAAGCACTTCCTCTACCGAGCTCTTACTCACATTGGCTCTCAATTCCCTACCATCTGTCACACTTCCAATCTTCTTAGCACCTATAGCGATCTTGGAGCACTTATTTGATTTTGAAGAATCAACCTTAGATTCTTTCTCTTCTCTTAAATTCCAATAGACTACATTGGTCTTAACAGAGTATAACCATCATTATCATCACACACACATATATATATATATATATATTTAAAAAACAAATTTTAAACTCTTAAATTTATTTAAATATATTTTCAATTCCTAATATAAATAAAATAAAAATCTATAAATAAAATGAAAATTTATGAAAGATTCCATAAACTTTGTATATATTTGAAAGTGGAAAAGCAGATTTAATATCTTTTCTTAGTCCAATATCTTTGGAACCTATTCGTGCACAGACTTCGTTGGAAGGGTTTGCAACTTTTGGTGGAATAAGTACTAATGCCACACATATAGAAAAAGGTTGTGCCGTGAGGCCACGAGAGTTACATGCCGACAATCTCTCATTGTCCCACGATGTCTCTGATTCTCTCTGGCAAAGTAGTTAGCATGTGCGCTCGAAGGGTGAAACAGAAGGCACGTGTGCAGGAAGACTGAAATTGATCCAACGCTCAAGCTAGATAAACTACTCTTTGGATTAGATGCATGCAAGTTTATATAGATCTAAAAATTTTATCTATCAAATTTCAGAATATTATCAAAATCTTTTACTATATTATTATCCAAATTTATATCTACCATTAAATAAACTATTTTATTTTTTAAATAAAATTGCATGGAAGTTTACATGGATCTGGAGAAGTTTAATAATTTTGCATTCTCTTGGGGGTGATAATGGAAGTCAGAGTTCTAATTCATTTTAAATTTGATTGAATTTTAGATCAGTCATTTTAATAATTATGCAGTAATTCTGTTTGGGTGATAACGGAAGTCAGAGTTCTAATTCATTCTAAATTTGATTGGATTTTAGATCGGGACTGGCCGAATCGTTTGCGATATCGAAATGCCCACCAAATTCGGGTAAGATTTTAACCAAAAGAAGTACTTTTACTAAAAGACAACTTAATCCTAGGTCGCGCATTTAATTAAATTCCTGCCAGTTGCAGATTACGTCGGGGAAGTACAGGTGGTTCCTCAACTCACTCTCCACCAAAATTGACCCTTGTATGATGGAAAGTGCAAATAACTAACCCAATCAGCAGGCGAGTTGAAATAATAAATGACGGAGCAGTTTAATTTCCTCGGTCAGAATTTGATGGATATAATTTATTCGCGTAGTCTAAGGAAATGGAGTTTTTACCCCCAAAAATATGGGAAATTAGGGTATAATTTTGATTAAATTTGTCAGAAATTTTTGGTATTAAGCTTTAAGACGTGATCAGGATTTTTTTAGAGTGCTGAATCCATTTCCATAATAAAAAGAAATGATTCAAACACTTCCACAGTCTGATTTTTTGAAAACAAAATGGTTCCCAATCAAATTCTCACCAATTTGCATACAACACTTCAATTTTTATCATATTGCTAATTTTTATCGTTAAAGATGTGATCAGGACTTTTTTAGAGTGCTGAATCCATTTCCATAATAAAAAGAAATGATTCAAACACTTTCACTGTCTGATCTTTTGAAAACAAAATGGCTCCCAATCAAATTCTCACCAATTTGCAGACAACACTTCAATTTTTATCATATTGCTAATTTTTATCGTTAAAGATGTACTTTTGAATGCATAAATATATTTAATGTTGTCAAAATTCATGAACACTAGTTTTAAAAGAAAGGAGTTGTCTAAGGATGCAACAGAATAGTTGGGACTGCAGTTTTTCGCCGATAATTTTGTTTTCAAAAAATCAGGTAGTTGGAGTGTTTGAATTATATTTTTGATGGTGAAAATGGATTCGACACCATCAAAAACCCTTAGGGCACCCAAAATACTAAAGTTTAACCAATGTAACCCAGATTTTCAAAAGGAGTTGTCTGCAGAGGCAATAGAATAGCCGGGACCATCATTTTTGGCCGATAATTTTGTTTGTGTTTGAATTGCATTTTTGATGGTGGAAATGGATTCAACACCATCAAAAATCTTTAGGGCACCAAAAACACTGAAGTTTAACCACTGTAACCTAGATTTTCAAAAGGAGTTGAATAGCCTAGACTGCAGTTTTTTACTAGTAATTTTTTTTTTCAAAAAATCAGATAGTTGGAATGTTTGGATTGCATTTTTGATGGTGGAAATGAATTCAGCACCATCAAAAACCCTAAGAGCACCCAAAATATTGAAGTCTAACTACTGTAACCCAGAGTTAAAAAAATCTTTGCCTAAATTTTTCATATCTTACCAGAATTTCTAGAATATTCTGTGGGATTTTTAGACAACGGATTTTCAAAAATCTTTACCAATATTAAAAAAAAAAATAGTTTAAATAAAAGACAATTTAGCCTTGAAAATTTAGATATTTTCAGACATATTTTTGAAAAAATCTGATTAAAATTTTTAAAAATCTAAATTATTCTGGTCAATTATAAATTTATACACAGATTAAAACACTTCCCAATCAAGATCCTATCAAAAAGTTACAATCTAGATGAATTTGTAACCTAATCACAAAACAACTCCATTTTAAATACTCACTCAAAATTTCCAATAAATACTCCCCAAATTTAAAAATAAAAAAATAAAAAAAAATCAAACATCTCTTAATTAAACTAAAAAAAAATTACAACCAAACCTATTCCATGAAAGCATGAAGAATTGATTATAACACATGAATCTATGGCCCGTCACTAAACAGAAACCCTACCCCTAAAACAAGAATCTCTACAATGACTCAGGTCTGACATATACAGTTGCACCACGTTTCCAAAAAGTATTTAAATGTTACCATATGGAAAAAGGTCAAAACAGCAAGAAAGAAAAGAAACAATGGTTCCATTGCCAGAAAATCGCAGAGAACATACCGTAAACATGACCAGTGAGGTCTCTGTATCGAATATGCCGTTTGCCTCCAGTTTCATGGAGGCGCGCAAGAAGCAGACTTGCATAGAGAGATATCATGGCTGCCACAACCAGTCCCAAGGTACCTGCTATCCATCCCAAGGGAACCATAATAATTCCTGAATATCCCAATGCATAAGCGCTGTTAACTCCTGCTATCAAAACAAATCCTGCTTGGTACCATGGATCTGCAACAATCATATATATTCATTTAAAATATGACTCATTTAAAAATTGTAAAATATCCTAATTCAACCTTCTGTAATCTATATTATGAATTTGATACCATGGATCTGCAACTATCATATTTATTCATTTAAAATATTGTAAAATATCTGGTTTTTGTAATTTAATGGTTTTTATAAGTTGTTTTTATAAAATAGTTTTCTGTAAGTTGTTTTTTAAAAGCGAGCTTAATGGTTAAAAGCATGTATTTCTTCCTAAAAGGTTATAACTTTAAAATCAGAGAGGAATAGAGTATATATGCCTTGGTAAACTTAACAGTCAAATCACTCACTGTTAAGAGATAGGTACTTTTGTGCCATAAACAAGGGTGTGATTCATCATCAAAACAAGATGGAAAATCAGATCGTGGCATGTATTTCTTCCTAACAGGTTATAGCGTCAAAATCATAAAGTAAAGTATGTATGCCTTTGTAGATTTAGAATCAAATCACTCACTGCTAAGAGGTAGGTACTTTTGTACCACCCACCAGAATGTGATTCATCATCAAAACAAGATGGAAAATCAGATCGTGACATCAAATTAAATAAAAATAACTATTGAAAAAACTTTGTTTCTCAAAATACTATGAGATTTACCAAAATTTTACAAGATTTACCATGAGCTACAAGATGCTGGGTTGGCTTGGACTGTGTAGAATCAATATGAAAACGCTGTTCCTCCATGTCTGAAACTTTAATCAGCTTGTTGCTGGTATGGACCTTCTTCAGTCAAATGGGTAGCGATGCTAAACCTGAATGGGATCCGTTGGAGGGTGATAATGCTCCTTCTATGCTTTGTTTTGCATTGAACTATCTCTATTTATAGAAACAGCTACGTGGGACCTCACTGGTATCTGTTTTGCTTATAGTTTACGCCCTTGTCAGGTGTTTACATAGGGTTGGCCACTCTTTTAGCGGAATTGACATGAAATTTTATTGATGAGTCGTGTCTACTTTATGTTTTGCATTAATTTAATTTTGTTATTCGTTATTTTCAAGATGGTTCTGATATTGGGTTTTTGAAATTTAATTTTGTTATTCGTTATTTTCAAGATGATTTTGAGAGGGTTTTTGGAAATTTAATATATTATCATTATAATTTAGGATATTTAATTTGAAATTAAGGAATAATATTTTAAATTAATTCATAGTTATTGAAAGTATGGTTGTGATTAGGCATTTTATGTATAAAAAGAAGTTATATTTGAAGAGGTTTTTTAAAATGGAGTTGTTTACAAAGGTGAGGAATTGTTTTGATGACTAAAAGTGGTTAAAATCCGAGTAAAAAAAAAAGAAATTTTGGTGGAAATGGATTTAGCACCATCAAAAACTTCTAGGGCATCCAAAATATTGAAGTTTGATAGATATAACCTGGATTTACAAAAAATCTCACATGGATTTCCATGAATTTCAGGACAAAAAAAGCTTTTAAAATTGCTTTTAACTTTAGTGGAAACCTCCACCTTAGGTTCAAGTCAAGCTAGCATAAAGATGTCTAGTTTTGGTTCGACCATTGGAAAATCCACTAGGAGATCAACTTGTAGAAGTCTGATGGGTGAACTCTTCAGAATTGAAGTGTCCAAGTAAAAAAATCAGTTTAAACAACACAAATCAAGATTTGACCACAACTTTTTTTGGTAGTAAAAAAATAAGTTTAAACAACACAAATCAAGATTTGACCTAAAATTTTGGGAGAAACTCCAAAACAACTCCAATAATAAAATAAAGCATTTCAACTAAAATGAAAATAACAACTTTCCAAAGAAATCCGAAAATAAAAATGAGAATAACCACTTTTACCCTTCTAATAAAATTAACTTTATTCTTAAAAATAAAAAAACATTTAAATTAGAATTATAATAGTAATTTTAGAGATAATCAAGTTTACTATAAAATTAAATTTCACTTAAAATTATTATGGAAAAAATATTTGATTGTAATGAGTGATGGGGTGTTATTTATTTATTTTTAAGGTCATGCCTAAGCCGACACACTAAATTGTGTATGAGACCCCCTTGTTTGTAGGATAAGGGCCTACCTCCTAGCAACAATTTGGCTACTAAATTCTAAGGATCCAATGGTTCTTACCTCAAGTGGTATGGATTGTGGCTTGTCACCTCATCCATCAAGGTTCAAGTCTCTAGAGGCATGTTGTAGCCCGTATTGATTAGGCTCAAGGAGTAGGCACTCCCAGGGAGATTTCACTCTGTCTGTGGTATGGGAGTAAGGAGATTGACATATTATACCTCTTCTAAATTTGAACCTGGAAGGAGTTGTCACAAATGAAGAAACCAACAAATTTAGTTTTTTTTTTTAATTATTATTATTATTAACTTTTTGCTCACTAAAAAATATTACATGGATAACCAATCCTTTACCACCTTGTCCCACCATCTAAATTTGAACCTATGACCTTTAATAAAAAGACACATGTTATTAACTATTTATCCCACTCAAGTTGTACAACTTGGGATGGGGAAGGAGTTGTCACAAATGAAGAAACCATAAAATTTAGTTTTTTTTTTTTGTTTATTAACTTCTTGCTCACTAAAAAATATTACATGGATAACCAATCCTTTACCACCTTGTCCCACCAGTAAGGAAACCAGACCATTGGTGGAGAAAGAGATATTTTGACAAATTTAACAAAAAAGGGCATTGGTTGAACCAATTTCTACTAACATCTATACTTTGATAAGATATACATTAACATGTCGAGCATAAGCAATGAAATATGGCTTGCAAAAACTGTAAAATGATAACATGTAATTGCCTAGATGAGAAATTAAACCAACAAAATTGTAGGCCATGAGAGCTATTAAGGAAGAGGTGGAGGTGTCAATGGGCTCAACTTGGGTTCTTGTGAAGAATGACCTTTTCCATGATGAAAAATGGCTTTGATCCAAGCTAGCCTAAGAGCCATATCCCTATGTTCGAGGCCCATATCTTTGTGCTTTATTTGGAACTCGTCCAACTGCAACATAATTTCTCTTTTAACCTCATTACGCTCTAGAAGAACATTTCTAAGAAGTGCCTTGATGTTCCAAAACCTCTCCACTTGAGAGGAAAACCCATAAATCTCCTCTTCTTATAGATTCTTCAATTGAAAAATTCTAAGACCTCTAAACCAAGACCAATACCCTTCCAAGACTAAGTTTGACCTCTCCTGATGATGTGCTTCCTTTTTCCAATTCAAACCTAGTCAAATCTCTTCCAGCAGCACAACTTCGACCACCAACTTCAGAATTTTGACGTCTACTGCAGGTCTAAAATTTTTAGCCGCCTGCAATTGCTACTGCATCCATATGTGGGAGCAAAATTTAGCCTTCCAATGCCTCCCAACAACTTCGCTTGACTTGCTTCCTTGTCTAAGGCTAGTAGGTGACCTATTAGGCCCTTCTTCCAGCAGCTTTGATCTTCTTCCAACAGATAGATAATTTCGACCTCAAAGCAGCATACCCTACCCTTCCTCCTTCACACTTGTGAGAGACAATTAGCCCAAAAACTTCCTTTCTTCGTACGCCTTCTTCTTCGTACGCCTTCTTGTGCTTCTCCCTTGCTTGGATGAGTGAGAAGTGAATTGTTTCCAAGGAGGTAGAGTTCCCTCCTTTATATGGGTTTCTTAAGGTGGACATGGCTCCTCAAAATAGGTCGACTTCTTCGCTGCAACATTGACTTGGTCTTGGATGGTATTTTGACACTTAAATACAAAAATAATTTTATTTACAAGTTAGAATGTGTCCAATGGGGTCTTAAACTTATGACAATGACTCTTTTGACTTCTTGACCTAGGACAAACCCTAGAAGCACTCAATGGGTGCTGACCTCTAAAATAAAATACCTTGAGCATGAAACCCATGCTAAAAAATTACAATAATAATTTTTATTTCATTTTACAAAATACAAGAATCAAAAGTACATTTCATATTTATGAAGACCGAACCTAGTTACACATTTTTCAATACTCCCTCTTAACTAGGGAGGTGTTCATAAATGATACATGGACATTCTCAATCTGAATATATATGATAAGAAGAGTAAGACCGATAACCCATTTGCTTAGCGTCAAAACAACCAAAATTGTGATATAGCAAGGCCTTGACTAACAACTCTATCTCTCCACAAGATCTGAGCACAATGATGGCGAGACCAATGAATTATAAACACCATCATCATTGTCTCTCAAGGCACATACCCCACCTGGGCGTTGACAGAGTATGTCCTTCTAGAACTATTCTTATCTTGGATATTCAGTCCTCAAATAATATCGATCGTCGACTACTCTTATCTTGGATGCCCTACCTCATCTTCAAAGAGTATTGAATGTTATATGCTTACCCAATCCTCCATTCTTTCTTCCTAAGTGAAGACAAGAATGATGTGCCTATGTCTTCCTCTCAACTAGGGAGGATATATCAACTAGACCAAGATTGTCTCTCAAATACAAAAGCTTCTTATTAGGAAGATATTTTGTTAATATTTCAACTACTTGCTCATCGGTGAAGATATACCATAGTTGTAACACACCATCTTGTACTAGATTTCGAATGTAGTGATACTTGTTTATATGCATTGTATTTCCATGAAACATTGGGTCTTCAAACAACCTTATACAACTGGTGTTATCACAATGTATCATTGTAGGGTCCATTGGTCCTTCAAACAAGTCGGACAACAACTTCCTCAACGAGACAACTAATCTACTTACTTCACAGGCTATAATATATTTAGCTTCAAAACTACTCAAATCAATCGATTCTTGCTTTATGCTTATCCATGAGACCATGGAGGATCCCAAACTAAAACATCCTCATGTGGTCCTTCCATCCTACTAACTGCCTCCCTAGTTGGAAAATGTATATCCAATTAGGTGGACATCATTCCTCCTATCATATTTTAGGCAGTAGTGGATTGTTCCTTGCAAATATCTCATAATGTGTTTGGATGTTATCCAATGATCATGCTTCGGATCAACTTGGAACTGACTTAGGACATTTACTGCAAAACATATGTTTGGTCGAGCATACACCAAGTACATCAGTGAGGCAATCAATTGTTGATACCTGGTCGGATCGACTGGGCTCGATTCAGAACTCCTTAGCCTTTTCAAGTTTGTGATCATGGGGTTGTCATAAGTTTTCAATCCATCATGTCAAACCTCTTCAACATCTGTAACAACCTTGGTAAAAATTTATGTAAAATTATAAAAGACCACAGTTGATGGGACACGTTTTCCAAGATGAATGTTTGGAAAAACATCCTAGTGGGTGTTCATTTTGGTTTATTATGGCTAAGGAAATTGACAAAGACAATGATTAAAGCTTTAGAAAGGAAACATGGCATTTATTGACATTTATTTATGAAAATAATGTAAATTAAGATAAAAAGAAGGTGAAATGTCACAGGTTGTATGTGAGAAAGAAAATGAAGGAAAATTATGGAAAATGAAGAAAATAGAGGAATCATTGATAAAAAGGATTCTGAGGATCAGTGGGCAAGACTTGGTCAGTTCAGCTTTGGAGCTCTCATTATTCTCTCTCTCTCTCTCTCTCTCACACACACACATACTCTTGAGCACTTAGAGTATTCTTGGAGCACTCTTGGAGAGTGTAGCATACTTGGAGATTTGGATCAAGAAGGAAAAGGAAGAGCAAGAAATCACAAGAGGACATTGGGATCAACATCTACAACAGGTTCTAAGTGTAGGTACTGAGTTGCATGTATGATTTCCGCACTAGTTTTGGCATGCATGGTATTGCATGTGGTTTCTTGGTCATGACCTATCATTGGCATGGAGGATTGCCTGGATTGACAATAGATTTTCCTAGCCTTGCCATTCCTGGAAATCCATGGTATTGTGGGTTTATTTCCATTGATTGTTTTCTGGTTGGTTCTCATGATTCCTTTAGTCGTGGGTTGATTTATTAGTTCCTAGAAGCCTTGGTTGGACAAACGCTCTAGAAGCCCAATGGACAACTGTGGGTTGAGTTACTAGTCCTGGAAGCCTTGGTTGGACAAATATTTTGGAAGCCCTAGGTGGGTTGAGTTACTAGTCATGGAAGGCCTGGTTGGACAAACACTCTGGAAGCCCTGTAACAGTTGGGGTTGAGTTACTAGTCCTGGAAGCCCTAGTTGGAACAAACACTCTGAAGCTCTGGAATATCTTGGATAGATACCAATCCCCGATGGTTAGTGATGTCTGACCGTGAGGTGGAATCATTGGTTTGGGGTTGAGACGGTTTGGTCTCTAAAGCTCTGGTTTGGTGTTGATTGATGTGTTTGATAAATTCCCACATTCATGCTTGGAATTTGGCACGGGGGGTGATTGGATGAAGTGAGATTTGGCTCAGCCAATATATGGTCGGGTGGAACATGGAAGTCCCATTTCCGTTTGGTTTTTACATTCAGTAATGAAGAGACCATTACTCTGGTATTTGGAATGAAAATGCATTAGTATATGTATGGATTTATTTGTTGTTGTATCCATTGTATTTCTGTAATTATTATGCTGGTTATAAGAATGTATTCGACGAGTGATGATGTATGGCTCTATCCATGTTTTTACCTGTAAATGAATACACAATGTATCTATGGTCAGATAGATTGTATTGTATCTTATGATGTAGGGGAGAAATTCTTATTAGCGATTCTCGTATAAGTATGAGACCCCTTTGTTTAAATATATTGTTTATACATGTAGATGCAATGTTTGTGACATGCTTGAAAAAATTCTTGTCATGGTCGGGAGAGGTCCAGATGAGTTCCTGATGATGTGAAAGCTTCCATGCCTTTGTTTTAATGTTATTTATCATTTCTTACAGTTTCATGAAGTTCTAGGTAGTGACTTGGGATCTGGGGCTAAAAAGGTGGCATAAATATCGAAGTTGCAGGCACAAAACTAACCAAACCGGGCCCTGGCCGATAAATTTCCTTGGCATGCCCAAGGCTATATGTTTCTAGTTGCTCCCTTGCCATTACATGCTCATAGCTATGGCCCAAAAGGGTAAAAAATTAGTCCCCCTTCAAGGTTCAGGGGTCTCGGAGGTTGAATTACCTCCTGGAGGTGTTGATAATGTTGTGTAAGGTTTATTTGTCATGTTTCCATCGGTTCCACTTCCTCAATGTCATCTAGTAGGTTGAATCTCATTTAGTAGCCTCTCGTCACATGTTTACCCCGGTTGGTCGGTTACTTGGGTAGATGTGGGAACAGGGTGTTACAGAGTGGTATTAGAGCATGGTTCAACTCTAAGACTGGATGGGTGGTGTTTTGATCATGCGTTTATGTTGGTTGCATGCATGTGTAGTATGCGTGTGGTATATGTGTGATTGTTACATACACATGGTGTTGGTCATGGTTACAGTGGTGTCGTCATGGGAAAGTTTTTGGTGTCTTTGGGACATGTGTCGTCATGTGTGTAGGACTTGTTATGTGTTGTTCATGCTTGTGTATTGTTCGTGCAGGCTTGCTTACATATTGTTACATATTGTACATGCATTGATTGCTTATGCTAGGGTTACATATTAGTCGTGCTTCAGTGTTATCTGAGTATGCTTGCTTGTGTGATGTCATATGTTGAACATGCATTGGTCTTTCATGATTGGTTATACATGTCGAGTGGGTGCACATGGTCAAGTTTTCATTGGTTTGATTGAGGTTGTTGTCCATAAGGACATTGTATGCAATTAGTTCATCATGATCGTATTAGTATGCTATGATGCTAATGTGCTGGATGAGATAGAGCATGAGATGAAAATCATTAAAGTGACGTTGCAACAATGGACTTTGTGGGGAACTCAATCATAAAATTTGATTTTGAGAATGTTGAGAAAATTGAACCTAAAATCTTACAATAACAAAAATACTTTCACAACGGAAGATTGCTCTGCGCCTGCTCTAATGGCCCGCGCAGCCACTGCATGAGCGCTGCCCACGGCCCTCCGTGCTGCAGCTTCGGCCCTCACGGCCTTTGGAGCGCTCGATCCAGCCAAGACCAGATTGGATCTGTCCTTCAGGCACCCGATCCCGCCTCTGGCCTCTCCAGAGCTGCGCCTTCTGATCTGTGGCTCGACATTTGCTGGATCTGCTGCCTAGACCCTTAGCTGCGCTTTGGTTCTGGCTCTGCTCGATCTCGGAAATGCCTTTCTTGTCTGGAGCAGGAAAAGCGAGTTCCTGATCTGGACTATGGAGACCCAAGGCTCGCCTCTCGGGCCCTCTCAGTCTGCTCCTCCGGATGAATCTGCCGCCTTCTCTTCCTTGATTGCATCGTTGCCTAAGAAGAAGAAGCCTGACGCATCAAAGTTCGTTAAGAAGCTCGATGATGTACCAGAGGTAAACCTACCTCCTGAGGGACCGATCCAGGTTGCCTTATCTCTAGTAGATCGTGCCCTGGTGGGTCAATTTATGGGTCTCTGGCCCTCTCCTAAATCAACCGAAAACTGGGTCGTCAGGAATTGGATTCCGCTGATCAAGAATAAAGTCACTTCTTACTTTCTTGGAAGAGGCTACTTCCTGTTCGAATTCAACACCAAGGAGGATAAAGACCTGATCTTCAGGAACAGACCCTATTTCATGGGACCTCAGGGCCTCTACCTCAACAAATGGACCCCAGACTTTGATCCGGCTGTGGACGTACCGTCGGCTGTCCCCGTTTGGGTTAGGCTCCCCAACCTTCCGGTACACTGTTGGAACTGGGACTCCCTCAAACATATTGGCAACTCATTGGGCAAATTCATAGACAGAGCCAACAACAACGATCAATATGATTGCGCCCGGATCTGTGTCGAGGTAGATCTTGAGGTGGGTCTTCCGGAGGCCATCAAACTAAAGGTTGGAAGCTAGACGCATGTTCAAGTCCTGGACTACGAACAGCTCCCTTTCAAATGTCGCAAATGTCACATATACGGCCATTTTGCTAGAGGATGCCCGAATAAAAGCGATCCAGAAAAAGGAAAGGAGGAAGGATGGAACCAAGTCAAAAGGCCAAAGACAAACCACAAGAAATCCGGGGCACAAGGATCTCAACCTGCCGCTGCCCAAAATGTATCCTCGTCAAGAAGTCAAGAAAATAGGTTCGAGATCCTAAGCTCTGCGGAAGAAGCCCCCAGGGAAGAGGAGAGGCCCGTCAAACCAGCAGAAAAATCGACCTCAGCAGGAACAAGACCCGAAGAGAGCATCATGGCAAGGGACAAAGAAAAGCAAACAGAAGCCTCTGAGGAGGAACATGACTCAGAAGAGTCTGAGGAAGAAGGAGAAATCGGAGACACGCAGACTTCGGTCAGAAGATCTGCAAGGGGCCGGAAATCTGCAAGAGAAAAGAGAGATCAGGAAACCTACAAAGACAAACTCCAGGGTAGTCAGCCCACGTTGGAAAAACTCCTCAGCAAGAATATGAAAACGGTTAAAAATCAAGTTCATGGCTCCAGGGGAGCCTCCCATCAAAGAAATAAATGATGAAGACCATCTCCTGGAACTGCAGAGGAATGGGGAGTAAAGTAAAAGAAGAAGCAATAAGAAGCCTAATAAGAAGAGAAAATCCGGACATTCTTCTGATCCAGGAGACTAAAATGGAGGACAAGGAGTTCCTCCAAATCAGCAAAAAGTTTTGGAAGGGAAGCAGCGGACTAGCAGTATCATCAAGGGGAGCCTCTGGAGGTTTGGGCTCTCTCTGGAACCCCCTCAAGTTCAGACTGGTCTCAGAGGTGCACAATAGTCATTGGCTTTTCTTGAAGCTACATTCAGTAGAAACAAGGGAGGCTATCTGCCTGTTCAATGTCTATGTTCCTAATAATATAGGGGAGAAAAGGGAGTGCTGGGACTCCATTAGACAACTGGCGGAGACTGAGAATCTTGGAAACCTCATTATAGCAGGTGACCTAAACACAACCCTACGCTCGGTGGAAAAGCGAGGAGGCACAATCGTAAGGGACCCAGCAAGGGAGTGGGTGGAAGACCTTATGCAGGACTGGGACCTGCTCGATATCCCTCCAGATAACGGTAAGTACACCTGGACCAATAAAAGAATAGGCCCTGGTCATATTGCTGCTAGACTTGATAGATGTTTGGTGCAGAGTTCTTTTCTTTTGCTTGGATTAGAATCCAGGTTACACATCCTTCCTTGCAGTGTCTCAGATCATAAACCCATTATGTTAGAGATGTCAGGACCCAAGGATCTGGGTCCCATCCCTTTCAGGTTCAACGCTCTTTGGGTTAAGGAGCCCGAGTTTATTAACTTGGTTCAAGATAGCTGGAAAATGCCAGTGAAGGGTTCTCCCTTCTTCATCTGGGAAGAAAAGCTTAGAAGGTTAAAAGCTGCCCTCAAAACATGGGCCAAAGCTCTCCCCACCCCTGCTCAAGAGAGAAAGCAGGCCCAAGACAATCTTATTCAGCATCAAGCCCAAAGTGAGGATGTAGAAATTACCGCTGAAGTTTTAGACAAGGAGGAGGTGCTTCAACAAATCTACCACAAAGCCTGCCTCTCAGAGGAAGAGCATTGGAGACAAAAATCCAGGAGTTTATGGCTCAAAGCGGGTGATAGAAATTCTGCCTTCTTCCATAAACAAGCTCAAGCAAGGAAAAGTTTTAATTCTATAGCAGAAATTAAAGAGGGCAATATGATCCACAAAGACAATGAGAGCATAAAGAAGGCAGCCTTCAACCACTTCCAAAACCTCTACAAAGAAGAGGGAGAGTCTGATCCAAATTCCAAATTTTTGGAAGCGATACCTTCAAGGATCTCCCCCTCTATTAATCAGCAGCTCGAAGCAAAGATCTCCATCCAAGAAATAAAAGAGGCCCTGGACAGTATGGAGCCTGACAAAGCCCCAGGCCCGGATGGCTTCACGGCCAGATTCCTTCAAGCTTGCTGGCAGATTGTGGAGAAATATCTCTTCAAGATGATCCTGAAATCACAAAGTTGCCAAAAAATTGGGGGCAGCACTAACTCTGCCTTCCTTGCCCTTATTCCCAAGGAAAAGGGTGCAAAAGAATTCAATCGGTTTCGTCCAATCTCACTCTGCAACATTGGATACAAACTAATCACAAAGGTAATAGCAAACAGGCTAGCAGACATCCTTCCAATGATCATACCTGAGAATCAAGGAGGATTTGTTCAGGGGAGACAGATTGTCGATAACTACATCCTGGTGCAAGAGGCGATCCATTTGAGTCAACTTCGTAAAGAAAAGGGTATGGTAATTAAATTAGACCTGGAAAATGCCTTCGATCGTGTCAGGCATAGTTTCCTCTGGGAAGTTTTGAAAAAGTTTGGCTTTGGACTAGGTTTTGTAAATTGGATTCGAGCTAGTATTGCCGACCCATGGATAGCCCCCTTGGTGAATGGGAGAGCAGCTGGCTTTTTCAAAGCATCAAGAGGGCTCAGGCAAGGCTGCCCCCTCTCACCGCTGCTTTTCATTCTTCAAGTCTCTGCCCTAAGCTTCTTCCTAGATCAGAAATTGGAAGATCAGGAGATATTGGGGCTTAATATAGCCAGAGGTGTGAAAAATGTAAACCACACACTTTTCGCAGATGATACCCTTCTGTTGGGGGCTGCCACAGCTCGATCTACCATAAGGTTTAAGGAAGTTCTCGATGATTTCAGTGATGCTACAGGAAGCAGCCTAAACAAAGGCAAATGTAAAGCCTACTGCTGGAACATTTCTGCTCACACCCTCTCTGCCATATCCAGAATTCTGGACTTTGCTGCCACCCTCAGCTGGTCCTCCTTCATATACTTGGGTCTTCCCATCTTTCGCAACCTGGTTTATAGCAGAGATTGGGCCCCTCTTTTGGACAAATTCAAGACAAAATTTCAAGCCTGGGGCTTCTCTTGGTTAAACCTTGCAGGCAAACTTGTTCTAATCAAATCAGTATTAAGCAGTCTCCCCATATTCCAATTTTCTGTGCTCTTAGCACCCTCTGGCATCATAAAGAAAATGGAAGCCTACATCCGCAAGTTTTTCTGGAAAGGGGGCAAAATAAATGACAGGAAAATTCCGCTCATCAGCTGGGAGAAAATCTGTATGCCTTTGATGGAAGGAGGACTGAACATCAAAGATCTCTGCTCTCAAAATATTGCCATGGGGGCCAAGCTCTACTGGCGAATCATCGCTCCACACCCAGGCTGGGCGCAAATAGCCCTCTGGAAAAAATATCTCATGGGAAACAGAAAAAGATCTTTGGATAACCCACTGCCCACAACAGGAACGCACTTGGTTAAGCGTTGTCACAAAGCAGTGGCTCTCATCAAAGACAAATCTTTTTGGATACCGGGCAATGGTAAAAACGTCAAGATCTGGGATGATATTATAATGATGCATCCACCCTTAGCATCGATTCCCTCATTGCAAGCGCTGAGACAGTGGATGGATCGCGCTGGGTTTATTACACTGTGGGACATCTCACAGTTCTCTGACAGATTCTGGCAGCGCTGGCGCCTACCTCCCGTGCCTCCAGAGCTTGCGCAGGCCAGACAACATCTATTAACACTGCTACATGGTAAATCGCCCCTACGTTCAGGCAAACTCGATGCACGGGGCTGGGGATCCGGTTTAGGTATCTACACAGTAGCGCAGGGGTATAAGTGTTTACAAGAGCGGCCCTATGTCGCCCCCAATCCAACTGTGTGGAAGGCGCTGTGGCAGCACAAATCTTTGCCAAAGGTCGACTTCTTTTGCTGGCTGCTTTGCCATAAAGCGATCTTAACAGAAGACAAGCTTAAGAAAAAAGGCTTCCAAGGCCCTTCCAGATGCCACTTATGCTGCGAAACGGAAGAGAGTGCTCAGCACATTATTCTGGAATGTAAATTCTCTAGAGCAATTTGGCAGATTCTTTTGAATTATTGGAAAACAAAGTTTAATCTTCCTGTCTCTATCTCAGACTTATTTGCTAATTGGCACAGCTGCTATCCAGGGACTCTTCCAAAAAACGAAAGATTTAAAGCAGCATGGTTTTCCTTGCCAAAATTCATATGCTGGCAAATTTGGCTAGAGAGAAACAGAAGAATTTTTAGAGATGAAAAACTAAATCCTCAGCTCATCATCATCAAAGTAAAAAACCTCTGGAAAGAAAACTTGGGTGAACAGTTAACGAAAGCCAACCTAAATCAAAAGGACCTAGATTGGGGTGCCTCAATGGGTCTTCATTTCTCTGATGAAACAAGGCAGCAAAAGAACATAAAAGAGTGGCAATTCAGAGGAAACAAGCAAGAACTTTCAGACTTGATCACCAGTCAAGACAGACACTGCTTATTCTTCGATGGGGCTGCGAAAGGCAATCTCGGTCTCGCTGGGGCAGGAGGAATTATAAAGAACAAGGAGGGCAGAACAATGTTCAAGTATGCTTGGGGCCTCGGGCACGCAACCAGCATCCAAGCTGAATCCTTGGCACTTCTGCAGGGGCTCAAGCAAGCAAAGGCCACCGGTATTTCAGATTTAAGTGTCATAGGAGATTCTCAGTCTATCATCAAAGTACTAGTGGAAAACTCCTTTCCTACAGATCTTCGACTGGCCAGAGCGATCTTAAGAATTCGAAACATGTTGAAAGCTTTTCGAACTGCAAGCTTTCTCCATGTTTTGAGAGAAAACAATAAAGAGGCAGATTTGGAAGCCAACAAGGCGGTGTTGCTTTCAGAAGGCTCCCTTTTGATAGACGAAACTGAGGAGTGGGACTCCATCCCATAAAGCTGCAATGTTTTTTCGTCTTATTTTACAACAGTTTGTGTGTTTATATAAGTTAGGAAAAATAACAAATATAGAATATCTAGCCATGTGTAAAAACGATGGAATCCCAAAACTTGGGACCTATGACCAGACAAAGGCAGAAAGACTAAGGGCTAGGCCCGACATATTGTAATCGTGGATGGCATTTGGCCACGCTCTAATATAAATTCATAACCGCTCTTGTAAAAAAAAACAATGGACTTTGTGGTAAGAGTAGATCGTTATACAAGTTTGTATGCTTCGCATGCAGGTATGTGATTCATGGTTGTTGTAAGTGTTATCACTCTAATAATTCTTAATTTGTGAGATTTTGATTTAAAGTCTAAGAAAATTAGAGGTAACCACAGACCAAATTTTAAACTCTAAGATCTAGCCTTCTTAGGGTTCAGAGAGGGCTCTCTCTTTAAGATTTAACTTTGTTTTGATTATAAAATATTAGGCTAGTTATGATTGTGCAAATTGGTTTTGATTTGGTGGGAAAAATCACTTAATGAGATGGATAGTGGGAAATCTGTTTGTCCATTGGGCTAAGGAGTCAAAAGTCAAGCAGACAGAACTAGGATCAAGGTCAAAAAGTCAAGTTTTCAGAGCAAGATAGACAAGTCTTTGAAGATCTTGGAAGGCTAATTTGGTGAAGTGGTTTGATCGGGATAAAGAGCAATGACGGATTCTTTGATCCGGATAAAGAAGGATTAGAAAGAGGTCATTTGAAAGAGGGAGAAATTAAGGGTTCCCTACTCTGGAAATCAGTAGAAAACATAGAAATGATAAACAGTAAAGATAGGGTGCTTTTAACAAATCCTGAAATAATACTACTGTTTAATCATTCAAATTTAGAATACATAATGGATGCATGAAAACATGAGAAGATAAACAATGACAAGTAGAAAGTACTTCACTTCAATGTCTCATCACATGAATCCTGACATATGATGCTAGATGATTTGATCCAGTTTGCTAATCGAACTTTGCAACAAAAAGCCTTCAAGTACAAAAAAACGACTATAGAAATCTTAGGAAATTTATTCCACAATAATACTTCAAAGAGTGAAGTCTTTATACAAAAATGTTAACAAAATATCCTATAATTCTTCTAGGAATTATCTAAGGAAAAATAAAATATCTTTATAACAAAATAGAGACAACTACTTAACAAATCAGCAAGCTGTCCTATTTATCCAAAAAAAATATAAAACTGTTTGTGGATTAGGTGCAACTGGCTGCCTTAGTGTCCTCTTTGCTGGAAAAGATATTTCAAATCTATTTTGAAATATTATCTTATTTATCTTATACTCTTTCACTCTGATTCTCTTTATCTCTGATACTCTTTAACCTTTGTAAAAACTGCCTTACTGCAGTAATAAATTTTGTTTTGACTGTGAAAAATTCAGCCAACTGTTTTATCCTTTAATCTGCAATTTGACTTTTACAGTAAGTCAGTGAGTGATTTCCAAGCTTCATCATTAGGAATTTGTATCTTTTTCAGCTTCCTGAAGTTTTCATCTGCCTTAGTATATTTAGCAAGTATTGGTTTTATGACAAATAAGTGTTTTATCTCATGCTGAAGATAAAACAAGTCTTCAAAACTTCTTTGTAAGACCTTCCCTGTAGGAATACCTTTCCATCTTGTTTTTTCAACCTACTCCTTTGCATACTCTTTGATTTTCTTATTGTAATCTTCCTGTGGCATGAGTTTATCATTAATGACTAAAATGTTATGCAAACTTCTTTGAATCAGATTTTCAAATTTAACCACAAACTTGGTTATGACTATGTTCATATTTTCACATTTCTCTTCAAGTTGTTTCATAAGATTCTTCTTTGAAAGGACTTTATTTATTTCAAGGATTGTCTCTGTCGTATGAGTGATTTCTATATCTTCCAATTCTTGTTTGTTTTTACTGTTGAGAAACTTTATCAATTCTATGGCTTGCTCAGGTTTGTCACCTAGCTCATCTTTTGATTTCTGAATCTCTGCTTGTGCTGCCTTCAGTAAATCCGTCTGTTCATATATTACTTGGATTGAGGGCCAAACATCATTGATGGCTTCAATGATTTTACTCCATAACTGATTCTTCACATAAGAAACTGGTTCTTTCAATGTCAAATCTTTTTGTAGATTCTTCAACTCAATATTTAATCTCTTAGCCCTTTGTTCATGAGTTTTAGCGTTGATTTGAGCTAGCTTTTTGGTATCTTCAAGATTGTCACTCACTTTCTTAAATATGTTAATCTCATTTGTTTGAAGTGACATTTACTCCATGGCTTTAACTAATTTACTAGCCTCATCTGTTGGCTGCACTGTTGATGTAGATGACTCTTTGGTTGGAGTTGTGGATGATGTCACTGGCACTGTAGTAGCCAGTGGTTCTTTTGGTGCCAACTCTTCTACCAGAGTTAAAGGCACAACAGTAGTAACCATGGGAATTACTGTAGGAGTTTCCTGTGTTTTTGTAGTTTCTCTTTCATGGACAAGCTTGTCCATTTGAATCTCCATCTCTTTTATCTGTCTTGTTAATTGAAAAATTAAATTCATCATGTCATCCTTCTGGCTTTGCTCTTGTACTATTTCTCTGGCTTGTGGATGTTCAGTTGGTGGAAGCTTAAGATGTTTCCTCAATGCTGCAATATCTTCATTTTTCTTCTTCACTAACTGTTTTGCTGCTTTAACATTTGCAGGATCATATCCTACTTGGATAACCAACCATTCTAAAGACTTAGTCCTAAGATCTTTAGCATATGATGAGGCCTTGTCAACCTTCATTTAATCTCTAATGTTTATGATTGTATTCTGAAGCTTGTTGATACTCATAGCCTTGGTAGTTATGGTAGAATATAACATCTCTGAACTTTGCCTATGAAACTCAATCTTATCTAGTGCATGAATACTTTCTGTGGGCACTTCAAGATCAACTTTCTTGTAGTCTGCAACTGTCTTAGGATTCTTGACTGTTGGTTAGAGCACTGACATAATCAAATTTTTATTTGAATAGTCAAAAGATGATAAAAGTATGTTTTGAATGCCCGATGTTTGCTTTAAATACTAAGAATATATCTCATTCTTGATTTATTCATTCTTTGTCTTAATCTGCTTATATTTTTCCTTGATATCAAGATCTTTTTCTTGTGCTATTTGTGAGGAAGATGCCTCCAAATTCTGTTGTTTCTCTATGACTTGAGTATTTGAATTATTAGGATTTCCTTCATTTAAAATCTCTATTGTTGGCTCATTTGTATTGAATGTAGCAACATCTTTATTTGTCACTGGAACATCTGCGTCTTCTACTTCTATGGTCACTTTTCCTTTATCAACTGAATTGACTTTAGGATTTTTATTGTATCTAATTTTAAACCTTGTCTCAGTTGTTGTCTCAGCAATATATGTACCTTCTTCTCTAACTCTCTTAGTAGGTTTTTCTCCTTGATTTTCAGTTTGCAAGGTGTGACTAGTATCACCCTATTTAACTGCATCTACCAAAGTGTTTTCTAGCTACTTAGTTTGATTGACATATTTTTCAATCTCTGGTTTTTTCTCATGAATATAAGGTGTTAGTTTGCACTTAACCCTCAATTTTCTTAATATTCCTTGGGGATCATAGTTCCATGAGAAGATCTCTTCAAATCTATACTCAAGCAATTGCTTTGCTACTTCTTGTTCTGCATATCTGTGATTACAAATAAATGGCCCCACCTAATTCTTTAACTTAAATTGGGTCTTCTTCTTGGCTGCTAGGAAGTTGATAGAATTAGAATTTAAGATTTGCCTGATATACTCCAAGGCAAAGAATCTCATTGGTACATTTTTAGGTAGTTTTTAGGGTAATATATTAGACCCAAAAGCTTTGATTTCTGTATGTTTTTAATATAAGTACCAATATCCAGTTCTAGTGTGCTCTGATAGCTGTAGAACTTTCTTCATTTCATCACTGATTCTTGGCTATTATGTGTTGGTCAAAATATTTATCAATGGGTGGACAAATTTATCTGTAAACTCAGCATAAGTGAATTCTGAGGACTCTTTTCTAATCAAAGAAGTCCAAAAGATGACTGAAAGTGGATTTTCTTCTATATCAAGCTTCTAGAGGGTCATTGGAAATTTATCTGCTTGAAAATACAAGAACATATGGAAGAGAAAGGATGTATATCTAAATACTCCTTTAGTTGGAAATTTGACAAGTTGATCATGGATATTGTCAGCTATATACTCAGCATAATTGAAAATGATAGAAGGAGGCTGTCCTTGTGCAAAAGTAGATAGAAACCCTAGGATGGACTCATCAGTATTCTCATTTGTAAAGTATCCTAAGATAAATGACAACATGGAAATGACATGCCTAGACCCTTCTGGAAATCTTGAAGTGGAATATGGAGGGTTGATTTGAGGAATTTCAACATGTAAAGGCATGAACACTTGAAAAATCTGAAACCTTTTGGGAAAATCAAGAACAATGTACAAATTTGTTAGTGCTTCTATTGACAAAGGAACTGATTTGGGATCATGTTTGAGTTGTAACATCTGGTTTATGGACTTAGCAGTAATTGTAAACAATACCTCTTTGTTTGCATTCATCGTTGCTCTATGTTCAAGTGAATAATAGCTATGACATAACCTAATAACCTCTGGGCATTGATGAGTGACTGGAACAACATATTTGGGTAGGTTTGATTCCCAAATTTGGACTTCTTCAACCTGATCTAAGGACTTTTCATAACTCCAGCAGTGGAGGTCTAACAAATTAAATTCAACTACTGGATCTACTATTTTATAGTCTACATCTGCTAAATGTGTGTGTTCAATGTCTACAACAGGAGGTTGTAGAGGATTTACAATGATTGCAGTCTTGGATGACATAGCTGGATTGGATTTTGACATTATTAGGTTTTCTGGATAGCTGAAACTCTACTTTTAGGCTTTATGGATTATTATGTAAGATTAGATGGTTTACAGAAGTTATTTTTACTTTGACAGAGGTTCTTTAGATAAAATAAGCACAACTTGTTTCTTTCCTTGGATTTAAACCTTCAATTTTGGTTTTCAACTAGATTTCAGACTCTCATAGGTTTATGAATAAGAAACAAGGGTTTCTTATACTTTTTTCAGTGAATATTGGGTTAAAATTGATTGAAATTGGGCGTAGAGGGTTAGGGTTACCTGCAGAGGATTTCTGGGAAATTTAGGAGTCTTATAAGGTCTGCAAAGGCTAAATAAACTTGATTTTTTCCTTTAAAACTGAATGCAGTATTTAAAACAGGGTTTTATCAAATTGTGATAGGAATTTAGCTCTTTTCAGGGAACTATAAGCTTTCTTTGGGTAAATACACTTTTATTGGGCTCAATTGTTTTTAGATAATTCTTTTCAAATGATAATAGGCTTGATTTTATCGGAAAATACTTGTTTGTGCAGGTATTGGTCATTTTAAATAGGTTCTTGGGCGTTTGGACTGGTCTTGATCTCTTTTGAAGGTTTTTGGAAGTTTTTTGAAGTCTTTTAACAGCAAATACGAGCTTTTGCAGGTTCTGGGCTTTGAAACAATGCACAGGCTTCATTATTTTCAAACTGGAGGACGACTACAGTCAAATGGCGTAGGAAAAGGGCTTAATGGCGCAATTTAGAAGTTTATTGAACGTTTTTAGGTCTAAACTAGCCTACATTAAATGGCAATCACATCGAATAAAGGGCGGTTTTGGTCTTCAAAGGCGAAAACCATCGGCAGTTTATTGTGTTGGATTTGGGCGGTATGTGGTTTTGGTTGGATCGAATGCGATCCAATAGGACTTGGCCGCGTGGAGGAGAGAGAAAGAGGTAAAACCACCTATTTTGCGTTGTTTGAAATATGTTTTGGTCGCACAATTTAATTTGTGATATGGTCTTTGGATCATCGGATTTGAGAGGGCCAATGCGAACGACTGAGATTATTTCTTGAGTTGCTCAATGGAAGGAGGTGGGGTCCAAGGTTTTATTATGTGGTGGAGTTATTTTTTAACGTTACAAATATTTATTTATAACGAAAAAACATTATATTATGCGATTGGCGGGGTAATGTTACATAGCATATAAAACACTAACCAATGTCTCATAACCAATGGCGCGGGATTATTTATATATGAATTTAAAACATTAACAAATATTTTAAAACCATAGGGAGCGGGGTTAAATTATATAATATGTTTAAACCTATAGTGAAAAAGAGCGGGGGTTTATATTTAACATGTGGGATAAATAAACATAGGTTTAAACTTTAAATAGTGGGTCTTGGGGATATTTACATATAATGGATTTAATAATATATATGGGAGGGTTATTATATAAGGGATTAATACTTTAAGTCATAAATTAATATGAAAATGAAAATGAATGAAATGAATTAAAATACATAGTATTTAAACTAAGTAAAGTGTAAAATAGGCAATTAAGCATAATTTGTCCCATTTTGATTTTTTTTTTTTACACATGAACTTAGGATAAAATGCATTTTATGGTTTTTTGAGTGTTTTTTGAATGAAAATGAAATTAATTAAGTAGGGTTTTTACTTTTACTAAGCAAAAAAGTGTTTTACTTAGGAAAATGGATCATAGTTTTGGAAAAGAGTAAATATGCTGATGAAATGGGTTTTATGTAGGGAATCCAATATTTTTAACCAATCAGTCATTAAGCCTTGGGTCCAGTCCCAATAGAAGTCAGAGAAATTCTCTGAGCCTATTTAACTGAAGGTTTAGAATACTGGATCATTGTGGGGGAGGGGAAATTAGTAATTTTTGCCTGATGATGCTTTATTACATGTCTTGCACAACTGCTTTCTACCTACTCATCATTATTCTAACATTTTTTACTTCATTTGCATGGGTGCATTTAAGCTTGCAACCCTAGATCCATTTTTCTTTCAAAGCTTAAATATATCTAAGTCTAACCTTATTTCATTCGAGGGCTCAAATTAAACTGTTGAGCTCCTCATTTATTCTCGAACTATCTATTGATTTGTCAAGTTTAAACTGTTTGACATATCTTTGTTCTCTATCTAAAACATTAAATTCAAAACATGAAAAGTTAAGATTAAATTATTTAACTGATCATGGATTATGGTATTTTGAATAATTTTCACATAATCATTATTCTTGCAGTAAAAATAAATACTAGTGGCATTTTGACTTGCTCACTTTCATGTCTTATTTTATCTCTTTTTCTTTTGGGGTCTATTCTTTTTTAAGTCCTTTGATCTTTCTTTTAGGACTTTTACCCTCTTTTCATTTATTATTATTATTTTCAAATATGGGAAAACAACTTGCAAAAATCAAGGTATGTACATATTTACAAGACTATCAAAGTCAATTAAAAAATTATGAACCCTATTACTATAGGACCCTAACAGGGGATGGCATTTCCTGGTGAAATGTCAAGAAATTTATGACTAGTAGCCTTTGAATTTTGACTGTGATGACTGTGTAAGTGTCTTTTGATTTCTGTCTTTATTCATACTTATGATATTTTACCTCTCAAAGCTTAGGGCCTTCTCTCCAGGCTTCAACTTTGCTAGGAAAACATCCAATCCAATCTAAAATCTGCAATGAATATGTACAATGGTCAAAGTAAATAAAACTAACTATTTGTTATCTCTGAGGAGTAGTAGTGCTTTAGCATTCTGCCATTTATTGGTCCATCTAGCATATCTGATCCATCCATTTCTTTCAAAAAGAAAGCATTATTACCTCTGTAACCATAAATCACATAAGGTCCTTTCTATAGAAAATCAAATTTTCCATGTTTACCCTTCTCTTCTCTTCTTGAATCCCATTTTAACACTTTGTCTCCAATTTAGAAATCATCTTCTTTACTCTTTTTGTCAAAAAATTTCTTTATTTTATTCTGGATAACTTGAGACTTAATGTAAACCTCTTCTCTTGTTTGTTGCAAATGAATGGTTTGATTTATCCTTCTTTGTATATCAGTTGGTTCAACTTGTAATTCTTGGATAATCTTCATTACTGGTACTCCTATGGAAGATGGAAAAAAAACATCCATTCCATAGACGAGCTGGTAAGGAGATGTACCAACAGATTTTTTTGTTTTAAGTCTATCTGCCCATAAGGCATTGAATAAATTCTTGTTCCGAGTCTTTTTGTTATCTTCAAGTAACTTTTTGATGATGTTTACAAGGCTCTTATTTGAAGATTCAGCTAGGCCATTACCTTGTGGGTAATATGCAATAGAACGACCTAGGGTAATGTGATATTTATGGAAAAAGTCAATCATATTTTTAGATTTAAATGTAGCTGCATTGTCAGTAATAATATTTTGGGGACATCCAAATCTTGAAAGTATGTTGCTTTCTAAAAATGAGATAATGATTGTATCTGTGGCTTGCCTAGAGGGCATGGCTTCAATCCACTTGGTAAAATAATCAGTGGCTGACTGATGGAGGGTGAATTTCTCCAATGAAGTCAAGACCCCATTGTTGAAATGACATTTCAGTTGAAATGGGTTTTAAGGGCAGGGGTAACAGTTTTTTCTTACCCTCAAATATTTGACACTTGTGATAGGAGGTCACATACCTTTTAACATCTGCAAACAAAGTAGGCCAGTGAAAACCAGCTCTCAGGATTTTGTCTGCAGAAGTATTCCAGTAGAGATGTCCTCCACAGTCACCTGCATGAAATTATTGTAATACTTTGTCAGCTTCTTCTTGTAACAAACAATTTAATAAAATCCCACTATGATCTTTCCAAAAAAGTACATTATCTAATATACAAAATCTTACTACCTTTAGTTTTAAGAATCTAGCTTTTGTTCTTGATAATCCAGGAGGAGCTTGTAAGTTTAGTAATACAAATATGATATCTGCATACCATGGTGAATCTGAAAAGGCTTCACTGATCTCTGGAGTCGCCATCTCCTCCTAATCATCTACTTGGGCAATAAAATTTATGTTTAGGGCATGAAAATTTGATTCAGCCATGACGGATGATGGATCTGATAAAATTTATGTTGGACTAAAATTTGGTTGTATCTTGAAAATCCATCTAAAAGTGAAATCCTAGAAGATCCAACTACCCTTTGTAAAATGTGATCCATTTTTTATAAAGGATAATTATCTTTTAAGGATACTTTATTTAGATTTCTAAAATCAACACATAATCTAATCTCTCCTGTCTTTTTTCTGGTTGGAACTAAATTAGAAACCAATCAGAATATCTGATTGGTGCAATTATCTGTGCATCGTACATTCTTTTTACCTCTTTTTCAATCAAGGGCATCAAAACAGGGTTGATCCTCCTTAAATTTTGTTTAAAAGGCTTTTGGTCTTCTTTTATAGGGATTTTATGTTGAATTATGTTGATGTCATAGGATTTTAGGTCCTCATAACTCCAAGAAAAAACATCTTGAAATTCCTTAAAAGAGCAATATATTTTTCTTTTTCTTGTTGAGGTAAGGCTTTGGAAAGTTTGATCATCTTGGGTTTTAACTCCGTGCCGATGTTGCATTCCTCAATATCAGATCTAAGTGGCTCGATTTTGGGTTTTCTAGCAACATCATTTGAGTTAAATAAGTCTTCTAAAGGAGTTAAACCTTTTGGTAAGAAATTATCTTTGAGATTTAATATATCAGATTCATCATCAATTGTCTCATCAATTTCTACTTTCTCTAATTTATCTATACCTGATTGACTAAACTTAGTTGGTCTAGCAAACTTTACTTTATTTACATCTATATTATTCAAATCAATTTCACCATCTAAATCCCGATCTAATGTACAATCAATATCTATTTTACAGTTTTGAAATTCACCTTCATTATTCATAAAATGGTAAATTTGTTGGTCTTGTGAGAAAATCTGCTAATATTTGAGGTTATTTGGAATTATTGGTCTGTGTTTTACTTCTGTAGTATATTTATGATTGGGCTGAAAAGGTAAATTACAAGTACTAGCAAAAGTTGTTAAGGAGTGTGCTTGTAAATTTTTCTTTTTTGGTATTGCAAAGAAATTACATTCCAACAAATTATCAATCAAATCTAATACAATCTCTCTATATCAGCATAGTCTAGGATTGTAAACAGAATATTCACCATTAATTTGTTTTACAATCAACTCTGAATCTCCCATTATTGCTATTATTTTACCTCCTAATTTTTTGATAATCTAGAGTCCTAAAATGAGAGCTTCATACTCAGCCATATTGTTAGTGCATTTAAAATTCAGTCTGAAAGCATGGCCTTCTGCATGATTCTTTTCAATATTAGTTATCCAAACTCCTGTTTCTACTCCTAGTTTGTTTACAGAACCATCAAAATCTAAATGCCATAAAGATTCATGAAAGATATTGTCATTATTTTGTATTTTATTTTTGTCCTTTAGTTCAGTTTTGATTTCATTATCAGTTTCAAAATTACATAAGATGAAAGAATCTAGATCAGTAGGTGTAGCATAAATTGGGTAATTTATTGATCTTGTTGCACTACTTACCTTATATTTCATCAATGTTTCCCTATAAAGTTTCTTTGGTTGACCAAAGACTGATATAGTAGCATATGACATGTCCAATTGTAGAGATCCCTGTAATTTTGCTCCCCAAGAGCGAGATAATAACATTCCATATTTGGGTGGGATATCAGCTACTACAATGTCTATGAGTATACTCTTACCACGATATTGAACTAATGTTACACACAAATCTTTAATTAAACCTAGGCATTTAACTTTGCTTGAATCAAATGATAATAAACCTTTGTAAGGCCTTGTAATGTCTAAATTCAGAGTTTCCATTATTGATTTGGGCATTAGATTGTGTGAAGCTCCTGAATCTAACATTGCATTGTGTAAAATTTGGTCATGTACAGTTAAACTGATGTAAAATGGAGGAACTGCTCCATCTTGATGCTTTCCATTCACATCAGGGCCAAAAATCAACTCTGGTTGATCGTCATTCAAGTTTACAAAGTCTTCTCCATCATTCATGTTTAATGTTTCTGTGATAGTTGTTTTATACAAATCATGTTTTACTATTTCTGTCAAAGGAATTGGTATTTTTAATTTTGCAATTTCAGTTTGTATATTGAATGAAGGTTGTGATTTACTAATTTGAATGAACTCTTCCTTAGTAACTGTAGTTTGAGTGGGTTTATCTTGTTTTTCTACAGTTATGTTTTCATTTTCTGTTTGAGTTTCTTGTGTATTACTGCTCCTAGTTTTCTTTTCAGGAATGGTTTGAGAGGCAGTAGATGTTTTTTCAGATTTTGAATTGTCAGAAGCTGTTTTTGCAGTGGCAGCTTTTGGATCTGCTGATTTTGGATCAGCAGTGGATGTTTTGGATTCTAAATTTGTTGTTTTAGCAGAATTAGTTGTTTTAACAACAACAGATTTTTGTGAATCTTTTGTTGTTTGATTAACTTCATATGTTATGTCAACAATATTAGGACTTGGTGAAATTTTGGGGCTGGAAATTTTTTGGGATGAATTAGAGTTTTGCCTATTTTCCCTAGGGAGAATTTGTACAACTTTTGTTGTTGAGGCTTCTACTATTTTCTTATTTTCAGTTTGTGCAAATTTTTTAGTAGAAGTTTCAATGTTTTTCTTACTTCTAAGGTTATATTGCTTATGTACTTCGTTTATAGCAAAATCATAACCTTGTTTGTAGTCAAATGATTCACCTGAATCTAATTGAAGTTGTTGCGTTTCAAATAACTCTTGGTCTTCCTGAGTGATAAAGATAGTGTTATCTTCATTTATACCCATTAGATTTATGGTATCTCAATCATCTACATTTTTTTGAGAACTTTCAGCATAGTTCTCCTGAAATGGGGGTCTTATTGTCTGATCTGGAGCTGATTCTTTTGATTTTCCTAAATTTGTATTTTTCTAAAGTTCAGATTCCTGATTTGTTGTTGATTATCCCATTGAGGTCTTCTTTCTATGTTGTCTAGTCTATCCACATTCTCTCTAAAGTCTTAGCTAACTGATCTATTTTTCCATCTGAACTAGAAGCTTCTTCTTTCATGGTCACTCTCCTCTCATTCCTTAATCTAGATTTTTTAGCTAAAATGTTTACTTCTACACTAAAAACATATGTTTGCATTCTTTATAATGTTTCAAAATTTCTTTCCCTCAACTGATAAGCCATGTCTGTGTCAAATCCATCAGGGAATTTGAGTAGGACATAATCAGCAGTGGGTTTGAGATTGGCTGGGATTGAATTGTAAACACTATTGTATCTAGTGCAGTAGTCCTGGACTGATTCATTAGGAGCTCTTTTGATGGCATCAAATTCATATAGTATTTGGAGTGGATTTTTCTTCTTTTCCCATTTATTAAAAAATAATCTATGAAAGACTGATAAATCAACAATACTACCAACATTAAGGCCTTTAAACCATTTTTTAACTTCCCCTGTTAATGTTTGTGCAAAGAGTCTCATTTGTACATCAGAATCATCTATTTCATGGAGCTCAAAGTAATATGTCATTTTATTTATATGCTGCTGGGCTGTGTAATGAGTAGTAGCATCAAATTGTGGAATCTTACTTTGGTAATCCTGATACATATCATGTAACTGTCCTGGAAGAACTAGGGGAGCATACCTAGCAGCCATAGCTTGAATTTTAGCTTGGATAGGAGGTATATTGGAAGTGCTTGGGGTTGAACTAGTAGTACTAGCTGATATAGTTGAAAAGCAATTGATGAAACTGCAATATAGGATGGTGAACTAGAAAAAGTGGTAGATGAACTGAAGGATGAAGTGGAGGTGCTCGGAAATGAAACTGGGATATATAAGGAACTACTAGGAAATGAGAATGATGAGTTTAAATTTGTAGAAGATAAATTGGGGGATGTAGTTGATGTAGGGGATGATGGAAAAAATATTCTAGGTTGTAAGGGCTGTTTAGGGATAAATGGATCTATAGATTGGATAGTAGTGGAAATTATAGATGATGTAGTGGTATCTAAATGAGAAATAGAAGGCTTAGATGTATATGCTAACAATTGAGCTAATTCAATAGCTTCATCAATTTCCTTAAGAATAGTAGCGTTTATCTCTTCAAGTTTATCCTGAGCTTTAACTGTTTTTAATTTAGAATATTCTGTAATATTTTCTTGTTTTTTCTCAAGAAATGAAATGAAAACAGGGTCTATAACAACAGTTTTTAAATCAGATTCTGATTTACTTCTGAATAAAGAATTTTCAAATTTTATGTCAAACTCTATGTATTGTAAACTTACTAACTCTTTTGGTAATGAATTGGCTCTATCTAAGCAAATTTTAGCACCTAAATCTTCCACTGGTTTATTATTTTTTCCAATTCTATTCGGATTGTCTATTATAACAATAGGTTTAGGATCCGGGTTAGACCTGGTATAGTAAATTTTCCTAAAAGCCAGAATTATAGTTTTTTTATAAAATGATACAACTTATAAAACAGTTTTAAAGGCAAAAAGATAATGAAATTTTTTTCCTTAGGACCTATATTAAGACTGAGGATAGGTTAATTCCCCTGTATGGTCACCAGTATGTTATCACTCTAATAATTCTTAAGTTGTGAGATTTTGATTTAAAGTATAAGAAAATTAGAGGTAACCACATACCAACTTTTAAACTCTAAGATCTAGTATTTTTAGGGTTCAAAGAGGGCTCTTTGTTTAAGATTTAACTTTGTTTTGATCATAAAATATTAGGCTAGTTATGATTGTGAAAATTGGTTTTGAGTTGGTTTGGTTTGGTGGGAAAAATCACTTAATGAGATGGATAGTGGGAAATATGTTTGTCCATTGGGCTAAGGAGTCAAAAGTCAAGCAGATAGAACTAAGATCAAGGTCAAAAAGTCAAATTTTTTCAGGGCAAGATAGACAAGTCTTTGAAGATCTTGGAAGGTTGATTTGGTGAAGTTATTTGATCGGGATAAAGAGAAATGAAGGATTCTTTGATCCGGATAAAGGAGTATACATAGGTCATTCGAAAGAGGGAGCAATTAAGGGTTCCCTACTTTGGAAATCAACAGAAAACATAGAAATGATAAACAGTAAAGACAGGGTGCTTTTAACAAATCCTGAAATAATACTCCTGTTTAGTCATTCAAATTTAGAATACATAATGGATGCATGAAAACATGAGAAGATAAACAATGACAAGTAGAAAGTACTTCACTTCAATGACTCATCACATGAACCCTGAAATATCATGCTAGACGATCTGATCCAGTCTGCTACTCGAAATTTGCAACAAAAAGCCTTCAAGTACAACAAAAATGACTATAGAAATCTTCAGCAATTTATTCCACAGCAATACTTCAAAGAGTGAAGTATTTATACAAAAATGTTTACAAAATATCCTAGAATGCTTCTAGGAATTATCTAAGGAAAAATAAAATATCTTTACAACAAAATAGAGACATCTGCTTAACAAATCAACATGATGTCCTATTTATCCAAATAAAATAGAAAACTGTTTGTGGATTAGGTGCAGCTGGCTGCCTTAGTGTCCTCTTTGCTGGTAAAGATATTTCAAATCTATTTTGAAATATTATCTTCTTTATGTTATACTCTTTCACTATGATTCTCTTTATCTCTGATACTCTTTAACCTTTGTAAAAAATGCCTTACTGCAGTAATAAATTTTGTTTTGACTGTGAAAAATTCAGCCAACTGTTTTATCCTTTAATCTGCAATTTGAATTTTAAAGTAAGTTAGTGAGTGATTTCCAAGCTTCATCATTAGGAATTTGTATCTTTTTCATCTTCCTGAAGTTTTCATCTGCCTCAGTATATCTAGAAAATGTTGGTTTTATGACAAATAAGTGTTTTATCTCATGCTAAAGATAAAACAAGTCTTCAAAACTTCTTTGTAAGACCTTCCCTGTAGGAATACCTTGCCATCCTGTTTTTTCAACCTGCTCCTTTTTATACTCTCTGATGTTCTTATTGTAATCTTTCTGTGGCATGAGTTTATCATTAATGACCAAAATGTTAGGTAAACTTTTTTGCCTCAAAATTTCAAATTTAACCATAAACTTGGTTATGGCTATGTTCATATTTTCACATTTCTCTTCAAGATGTTTCATCAGATTCTTCTTTGAAAGGACTTTCCTTATTTCAAGGATTATCTCTATCCTATCAATGATTTCTATTTCTTCCAACTCTTGTTTGTTTTTACTGTTGAGAAACTTTATCAATTCTATGGCTTGCTCAGGTTTTTCACCTAGCTCATATTTTGATTTCTGAATCTCTGCTTGTGCTGCTTTCAGTATATCCCTCTGTTCATATATTACCTGGATTGAGGGCCAAACATCATTGATGGCTTCAATGATTTTACTCCATAACTGATTCTTCACATAAGAAACTGGTTCGACTTTCAATGTCAAATCTTTTTGTAGATTCTTCAACTCAGTATTTAATCTGTTAGCCCTTTGTTCATGAGTTTTAGCGTTGATTTGAGCTAGCTTTTTGGTGTCTTCAAGATTGTCAATCACTTTCTTCAATCTGTTAATCTCATTTGTTTGAAGTGACATTTCCTCCATGGCTTTAAATAATTTAATAGCCTCATCTGTTGGCTGCACTGTTGATGTAGATGACTCTGTGGCTGAAGTTGTGGATGATGTCATTGGCACTATAGTAGCCAGTGGTTCTTTTGGTGCCAAATCTTTTTCCAGAGTTGAAGGCACATCAGTAGTAACCATGGGAATTACCGTAGGAGTTTCCTGTGTTTTTTTAGTTTCTCTTTCATGGAAAAGCTTGTCGATTTGAATCTTCATTTCTTTTATCTGTCCTGTTAATTGAAATATTAAATTCATCATGTCATCCTTCTGGATTTTCTCTTGTACTATTTCTATAGCTTGTGGATGTTCAGTTGGTGGAAGCTTAAGCTATTTCCTCAGTGCTGCAATATCTTCATTTTTCTTCTTCACTAACTGTTCTGCTGCTTTAACATTTGTAGGATCATATCTTACTGGGATAACCAACTCTTCTAAATAATTAATCCTAAGATCTTTAGCATATGATGAGGCTTTGTCAACCTTCATTTGATCTTTCATGTTTATGATTGTATTCTGAAGCTTGTTGATACTCATAGTCTTGGTAGTTATGGTAGAATATAACATCTCTGAACTTTGCCTATGAAACTCAATCTTATCTAGTGCATGAATACTTTCTGTGGGCACTTCAAGTTCAACTTTCTTGTAGTCTGCAACTGTCTTAGGATTCTTGACTGTTGGTTGGAGAACTGACATAATCAAATTTTTATTTGAATAGTCAAAAGCTGATAAAAGTCTGTTTTGAATGCCTGGTGTTTGCTTCAAATACTAAGAATATATCTCATTCTTGATTTATTCATTCTTTGTCTGAATCTGCTTATATTTTTCCCTGATATCAAGATATTTTTCTTGTGCTGTTTGTGAGGAAGATGCCTCCAAATTCTACTGTTTCTCTATGACCTGAGTATTTTAATTATCAGGATTTCCTTCATTTAAAATCTCTGTTGCTGGCTCATTTGTATTGACTGTAGCAACATCTTTATTTGTCATTGGAACATCTATGCCTTCTACTTCTATGGTCACTTCTCCTTTATCAACTGAATTGACTTTAGGCTTTATATTGTATCTAATTTTAAACCTTGTCTCAGTTGTTGTCTTAGCAGTATATGTACCTTATTCTCTAACTCTCTTAGTAGTTTTTTCTCCTTGATTTGTAGTTTGCAAGGTGTGACATGCCTCAACCACAAGCTATTGACTCATCCCGAGTAAATCTTTCCCTGCTGTCGTGGCTTCTGGTGGTCTGTCGGCTTCCGGTGCTGGCTTAGTTTCTCTTGTTGCTTCACCCTATCCCAAAAAAGGCCCCAACTCGGGAACCTTGCTCAATGTTTATGCTCTGAGTTCTAATCTTTTTGTAGATTCTTCAACTCAGTATTTAATCTGTTAGCCCTTTGTTCATGAGTTTTAGCGTTGATTTGAGCTAGCTTTTTGGTGTCTTCAAGATTGTCAATAAATTTCTTCAATCTGTTAATCTCATTTGTTTGAAGTGACATTTCCTCCATGGCTTTAACTAATATACTAGCCTCATATGTTGGCTACAATGTTGATGTAGATGACTATGTGGCTGAAGTTGTGGATGATGTCACTAGCATTGTAGTAGCTAGTGGTTATTTTGGTGCCAACTCTTTTGCTAGAGTTGAAGGGACATCAATAGTAACCATGGGAATTATTGTAGGAGTTTCCTGTGTTTTTGTAGTTTCTCTTTCATGGACAAGCTTGTCCATTTGAATCTCCATTTATTTTATCTGTCCTGTTAATTGAAAAATTAAATTCATCATGTCATCCTTCTAGATTTTCTCTTGTACTATTTCTCTGGCTTGTGGATGTTTAGTTGGTGGAAGCTTAAGCTGTTTCCTCAATGCTGCAATATCTTCATTTTTGTTCTTCACTAATTGTTCTGCTGCTTTAACATTTGTAGGATCATATACTACTTGGATAACCAAATATTCTAAAGACTCAATCCTAAGATCTTTAGCATATGATGAGGATTTGTCAACCTTCATTTGATCTCTCATGTTTATGACTGTATTCTGAAGCTTGTTGATACTCATAGCCTTGGTAGTTATGGTAGAATACAACATCTCTGAACTTTGCCTATGAAACTCAATCTGATATAGTGCATGAATACTTTCTGTGGGCACTTCAAGATAAACTTTCTCGTAGTATGCAACAGTCTTAGGAGTCTTGATTGTTGTTTGGAGCACTAACATAATCAACTTTTTAGTTGAATAGTCAAAAGCTGATAAAAGTCTGTTTTGAATGCCTGGTGTTTGCTTCAAATACTGAGAATATATCTCATTCTTGATTTCTTCATTCTTTGTCTTAATCTTCTTATATTTTTCCCTGATATCAAGATATTTTTCTTGTGCTATTTGTGAGGAAGATGCCTCCAAATTCTGCTATTTCTCTATGACCTGAGTATTCGAATTATCAGGATTTCCTTCATTTAAAATCTTTGTTGCTGGCTCATTTGTATTGACTGTAACAACATCTTTATTTGTCACTGGAACATTGGTGTCTTCTACTTCTATGGTCACTTTTCCTTTATCAACTGAATTGACTTTAGGATTTTTATTATATCTAATTTTAAACCTTGTCTCAGTTGTTGTCTTAGCAGTATATGTACCTTCTTCTCTAACTCTCTTAGTAGCTTTTTCTCCTTGATTTGCAGTTTGCAAGGTGTGACTAGTATCACCCTGTTTAACTGCATCTACCAAAGTGTTTTCTAGCCACTCAGTTTGATTGACATATTTTTCAATCTCTAGTTTTTTCTCATGAATATAAGGTGTTAGTTTGCACTTAACCCTCATTTTGCTTAATATTCCTTGTGGATCATAGTTCCATGAGAAGCTCTCTTCAAATCTATACTCAAGCAATTGTTTTGCTGCTTCTTGTTCTGCATCTATGTGATTACAAATAAATGGCCCCACTTGATTCTTTAACTTAAATTGGGTCTTCTTCTTGGCTGCTAGGAAGTTGATAGAATCAGAATTTAAGATTTTCCTGATATACTCTGAGGCAAAGATTCTCATTGGTACATATTTAGGTAGTTTGTAGGGTAACAGATTAGACCCAAAAACTCTGATTTCTGTATGTTTTTGATATAAGTACCAATCTCCAGTTCTAGTGTGCTCTGATAGCTGTAGAACTTTCTTCATTTCATCACTGATTCTTGGCTGTTCTTTGTTGGTGAACATATTTATCAATGGGTGGAAAAAGTTATCTGTAAAATCAGCATAAGTGAACTCTGAGGACTCTTTTATGATCAAAGAAGTCCAAAAGATGACTGAAAGTGAATTTTCTTCTATATCAAGCTTCTGGAGGGTCATTGGAAATTTGTCTGCTTGAAAATACAAGAACATATGGAAGCGAAAGGATGTATATCTAAATACTCCTTCAGTTGGAAATTTGACAAGCTGATCATGGATATTGTTAGCTATATAGTCAACATAATTGAAAATGATAGGAGGCTATCCTAGTGCAAAAGTATATAGAAACCCTAGGATGGACTCATCAGTATGCTCATCTGTAAAGTATCCTAGGATAAATGAAAACATGGAAATGACATGCCTAGACCCTTCTAGAAATATTGAAGTGGAATATGGAGGGTTGATTTGAGGAATTTCAACATGTAAAGGCATGAACACTTGAAAAATATGAAACCTTTTGTGAAAATCAAGACCAATGTACAACTTTGTTAGTGCTTCTATTGACAAAGGAACTGATTTGGGATCATGTTTGAGTTGTAACATCTGGTTTATGGACTCAGTAGTAATTGTAAACAATACCTCTTTGTTTGCATTCATAATTGCTCTATGTTCAGGTGAATAATAGCTATTACATAACCTAATAACCTCTGGGCATTGATGAGTGACTGGAACAACATATTTGGGTAGGTTTGATTCCCAAATTTGGACTTCTTCAACATGATCTAAGGACTTTTCATAACTTCAGCAATGGAGGTCTAAAAAATTAAATTTAACCACTGGATTTGTTATTTTATAGTCTACATCTGCTAAAGGTGTGTGTTCAATATCTACAACAGGAGGTTGTAGAGGATTTACAATGATTGCAGTCTTGGATGACATAGCTGGATTGGATTTTGACATTTTTAGGTTTTCTGGATAGCTGAAACTCTGTTTTTAGGCTTTCTGGATTCTTTTGTAAGATTAGATCGTTTACATAAGTGATTTTTACTTTGACAGAGGTTCTTTAGATAAAATAGGCACAACTTGTTTCTTTCCTTAGATTTCAACCTTCAATTTTGGTTTTCAATTGATTTTAAACTCTCACAGGTTTATGAAATAAGAAACAAGGGTTTCTTATACTTCTTTTAGTGAATATTGGGTTAAAATTGATTGAAATTGGGCGTAGAGGGTTAGGGTTACCTGCAGAGGATTTCTGGGAAATTTAGGAGTCTTATAAGGTCTACAAAGGCTAAATAAACTTGAATTTTTCCTTTAAAACTGAATGATGTATTTAAAACAAGGTTTTATCAAATTGTGACAGGAATTTAGCTCTTTTCAGGGAACTATAAGCTTTCTTTGGGTAAATACACTTTTATTGGGACAATTATTTTTAGACAATTCTTTTCAAATGATAATAGGCTTTATTTTATCGGAAAATACCTGTTTGTGCAGGTATTGGTCATTTTAAACAGGTTCATGGGCGTTTGGATTGGTCCTGATCTCTTTTGAAGGTTTCTGGAAGCTTTTTGAAGTCTTTTAACAACAAATACGAGCTTTTGCAGGTTCTGGGCTTTGAAACAATGCACAGGCTTTGTTCTTCTCAAACTAGAGGACGAATACTGTCAAATGGGATAGGAAAAGGGCTTAATGGCGCAATTTAGAAGTTTATTGAACATTTTCAGGTTTAAACTAGCCTGCATTAAATGGCAGTCACATCGAATAACGGGCGGTTTTGGTCTTCAAAGGCGAAAACCATCGACGGTTTATTGCATTGGATGTGGGCGGTATGTGGTTTTGGTTGGATCGAATGCGATCCAATAGGACTTGGCCGCATGGAGGAGGGAGAAAGAGGTAAAACCACCTATTTCGCGTTGTTTGAAATATGTTTTGATGGGGCAATTTAATTAAATTGCGATATGGTCTTTGGATCGTCGGATTTGGGAGGGCCAATGTGAACAACTGAGATTAGTTCTTGAGTTGCTTGGTGGCAGGAGGTGGGGTCCAAGGTTTTATTATGCGGCGGAATTATTTTTTAACGTTACAAATATTTATTTATAATGACAAAACATTATATTATGCGATTGGCGGGGTAATGTTACATAACATATAAAACACTAACCAATGTCTCGTAACCAATGGCGCGGGATTATTTATATATGAATATAAAATATTGACAAATGTTTTAAAACCATAGGGAGCGGGGTTAAATTATATAATATGTTTAAACCTATAGGGAAAAAGAGTGGGGGTTTATATTTAACATGTGGGATAAATAAACATAGGTTTAAACTTTAAATAGTGGGTCTTGGGGATATTTACATATAATGGATTTAATAATATATACGGGAGGGTTATTATATAAGGGATTAATACTTTAAGTCATAAATTAATATGAAAATGAAAATGAATGAAATGTTTTAAAATACATAGTATTTAAACTAAGTAAAGTGTAAAATAAACAATTAAGCATAATTTGTCTCGTTTTGATTTTTTTTTTTCTACACATGAACTTAGGATAACATGCATTTTATGGTTTTTTGAATGAAAATGAAATTAATTAAGTAGGGTTTTTACTTCTACTAAGAAAAAAAGTGTTTTACTTAGGAAAAGGGATCATAGTTTTGGAAAAGGGTAAATATGCTGATGAAATGGGTTTTATGTAGGGAATCCAATATTTTTAACCAATCAATCATTAAGCCTTGGGCCCGGTCCCAACAGAAGTCAGAGAAATTCTCTGAGCCTCTTTAACTAAAGGTTTAGAATATTGGATCATTGTGGGGGAGGGGAAATTATTAATTTTTGCCCGATGATGCCTTATTACATGTCTTGCACTACTTCTTTTTACCTACCAATAATTATTCTAACATTTTTTACTTCATTTGCATGGGTGCATTTAATCTTGCAATCCTAAATCCATTTTTATTTTAAAGCATAAATCTATCTAAGTCTAACCTTATTTCATCCAAGGGCTCATATTAAATTGTTGAGCTCCTCATTTATTCTCTAACTATCTACTGATTTGTCAAGTTTAAACTATTTGACATATCTGTATTCTCTATCTAAAATATGAAATTCAAAACATGAAAAGTTAAGATTAAACTATTTAACTGATCATGGATTATGGCATTTTGAACAATTTGCACATAATCATTATTCTTGTAGTAAAAATAAATAGTAGTCGCATTTTGACTTGCTCACTTTCAGATCTTATTTTATCTCTTTTTTTTTGGGGTCTATTCTTTTCTAAGTCCTTTGATCTTTCTTTTAGGACTTTTACCCTCTTTTCATTTATTATTATTATTTTCAAATATGGGAAAACAACTTGCAGAAAGCAAGGTATGTACATATTTACAAGACTATCAAAGTCAATTAAAAAATTATGAACCCTATTATTATAGGACCCTAACAGTAAGCATTAGGGTTACTTATATGCTTGTCATTCTATTATTATGGTTACATATGTGATAAATTCTAGTTGATCAATTTAGTCATATGAATTATGGTTATGTGTATGCCTCTCATCCTATTGATTTTATGGTTACATAAATGATAAATGTTAGTAATTAGTGTGATCATATGTACATGTGTTGGTTAGTTAGGAATGGTATTAACTTGATCATTATGTTATATGATTAAATTGTTTATGTTATATGTTAATTAACTTGATAACTATGCTATATGTTGTTGATGAATATGTTATGTGTCATTGATGAATATGTTATATGGTAACTTGTAGTTAGCTTGATGATTAGGTTACATGTTGTTGATGAGCATGATATATAGCTTGTTGTTGTTGTATGCTAGTAACTTGATGATTAGGGTTATTTCATTAAGATCTTGATGTTATATGTATCATATTTCTTTGTATTGGCTTATGCATATGGTTAGGGTTATTGTGTTTATGTATGAGTCGATATATTTGTGATATTGTATTGTACTAATCTAGGCTGACTATGCATATGTGATTTTTATGGATGAATTCCAATTGTTTATGAGTTTATGATGTGAACATGTTAGTTAGTTACTTTTATGGATATCCTGATCTTATTTATGTTGAGTTGAGGTGTTGTGAAGTTATATTGTGCTAATCTAGATTGATTGTGCAAACAATATAGCCTCCCTTGGATACATTAAGATATGATTTGCTTATGTCGCCTACGTTGTACTTGAAAGTTTGATTATTTCATCTATATGTTGTTTGCATGTTTTATTAGTTCTATGATATGAGTTTGTGTCTATGAGATTGCATGAAGTATTGATTGGGTCTTAAGATGGTTGCACTAACACACTATGTGGTGAGATAGTTGATATTTACTTGAGTGCAACTGTGTGCTAGATGTAGTATTATGACTTTGACTACTGTTTGATTTCGACATGGTTGTTAGTCTTGGAAAATGTTGATTTAAAAAGTTGATAGATATGATTTCTTGATATTTGGAACATGTAATTGACATGTGTGAACAGTTGTAGGGAAACATGCTTGGTATTAACACGAAAAGGTAATAGTTGAATTTTTAATATAACTAACAACAAGGTGATGTGATAGCATATAGTAAGACTCAATAGTAGTAAGGTAAGTTAACTGGTATATTGTTATATTGATTTATGTGTTGACATTTATGTAATATGATGTAGGGTATTGCATGAAAAAAGAGATTTCCATGATATTAAAGAAGACTCAGGTTGAGATTTCACTTAGAGGCACTAGGAATCATGGAGATTGAGTCATGGTTTTTGTTGTAAAGTCTTGTGCTTTTGGTCTTTTGTGATTTGGTTGCAATTGATTTGCGGTTTTGATTGTGTCTAGTCTATGGCCATATCACTTGTTTTGTGTCTTATTGCTATTGGTTTTCCATGGTCTCCTTCTTTGTTCTTGTGATTGTCTTTTATGTTTTGAGAGACTTGGAAATTGGTTGGGGAAAGAGGAATTTAATGGAGCTCTGGAAGAGCTGAATGAAATCCAATAGGTAATGTAAGGCTTGAATGGAGCTCAGTGCATGAGTAACGAAACATAAGATAAGAATATGACAACCAAATGGATTGGTTGAGTCCATTGTGGTTATTGGACGGTGGCAGGACAATCATGATAAATGTAAGGTAAATGGATCTGAGAAATTAGATGCCTTGGCTATGTTGGGAACTGTTGTTCTCAATATTGTGCACATTGGGCATGGATAAAAGAATTTCTCTCAACCTAAACCTTCTGATATCTATTAATCATGTTGTGATCATAATTATGATGATTTCTATAGATGTATATATGCATGTATGTATGTATCTATCTGATGAGATCATGATTATTTTATTTTGATGTTTATATATGTATATATGTATGTATGCCCTTAATTGAAAAGTTCATCATGGATCGTGATGGTTTTATGTTTATGGTTTATATGTATATATGTATGTATGTATGACGTTGTCTGACAAGATCATGAATGTTTTATGCTAATGATTATATGTATGTACGTATGTATGTATGTCAGATTGTATGGCAGGGTTTTCAAGGATCATTCTTGTGGAGGAATGATTTCTTATATAGGTGAATGGCATGAAGAGCGTTGGCAAAAAAGGAGCTCTCTGGGCAAGACCAAGGTTTAGGTTTGAGGCCAACAAGGTTTCCGCAGTAGTCTAGAACAACGACGAAATTTTCACCCTACTCCAAGGAGTAGGGCATCTCACCCGAGGTGTACCGTGACCTTAATAAGATCAGAGGCTAGATCATTGAGTTTAAGGAAAGATTACAAACACAGACAATAGCTATGAGTATTTAGAAGCCACATATATATCTCAACTATAAGAAATAGCTATCATTCATTAGGACATGATTAGAGTGTTGAATTACAATTTAAATTAGGCATACATTCATCATACCAAAGTAAACATCAACCAACTCATGATATACAACACAACAACAACCTGATTTCATTAATTAGATCAAAACCTCATACATGTACTCCGCGGAGTCTATTACAATTATGGTCAGTAAAAAAGACTTCACACAGAGCTCTCTTGAGGCTCTGCTTCCTCTCGGCCTCTCATCGGACTAACTCACTAAATACCAAACTGATTGACTCCCTGCCTATTTGTTTCTCATAGACTGACATTGTCAATCCTTGCTTCTTTTGCGCTCGTCTGCTCCCTTAGGCTCTGCTGCCTTCCACTTCTTCTTTATCACTGGGAGTTCTATTGATTTCTCTTGTCTCCCATCTCTGCCATTTGCGCTGTTCTTTACTTATGCCCCACTACCCGTCTTCTATCTTTTCACAACCGTGACAACTCCCTGTCTACCTTGGTTGCGTTTGGCCACCTATCCTCCAGCTCTCCACAACTCCAAAACTGTTCTATACAAAAAAAAAGGCCCCAACATGCCTCAACCACAAGCTATTGACTCGTCCTGAGTCAATATTTCCTTGCTGTTGTGGCTTTTGGTGGTCCGTTGGCTTCCAGTGCTGGCCTAGTTTGTCTTGTTGCTTCGCCCTCTCCCAAAAAATGACCCAACTCGGGAACCTTGCTCAATGTTTACACTCTGAGTTCTATAAACTCAACTTATTCCTTGTTGCCACTCTTTTAGCATAGGCTCTGTTTTAGTGACGATCTTGTCGGCCTCAGTCGCATCCACCACCTGCGTCAATTTTCTGAACACTTCCTGTATCTTTGTTTTTTCTTCAGCTGCTAATTGTTGTATTGCCTCGGCCCTTTGTTTCACAGGTTGCCTCAGGTCACTGAGAAGCTACTTCGTTGACGCTGAGTGTTATTCAATTGCCTGAAGTTTGGTTTTAAGTGCATCTTCTTGGTCATACAGTTTTGTTCTGCTGACTGGATCTTTGGCTCCTCTGATCTTAAGGAAAAATTTCTGGAGTTTCTACGAAACTGGTTGTGCTTTCATTGTCAGGGAATTTTAGCATTCATGTAGCTGCTCTAGTAAGATGTATGCTTTATTGACCGTAGAGGGTTTCCTTAGTGTCATGCATTTGTTTCTTCCTCTCTGCTATTTTCTCAGCATATAAAATGGAGGGATTTGGCAATGCTGGCTCGGCTGCAAGCACCTCCTTCAATTCTTGGTTTTCTCTGCTCAGGCTCGTGCATGCCATCTTTACTTGAATGGATCTTTCGACCATTGAGCATGCTGAAATATCTTCTGGTGTTTTTCTATCCTGGGCAACGATGGTCATCCATAGGTCTTTAAAGTCCTTTGTTACTTGCTCCAACTATTTTTGTAGGGTATCTTTCTCACCTCGGAGTTGATTGCGCTCATCAGTAAGTGCAATCACTTGGTGTTGTTGCTGCTCGAATCTCTGTTGGAGGTCATTATGAAGATCTTCTGCTTCTTGTGTTGCCATCTGGATGATACTGAATGTTTGGCTAGCTCCCCAACTCTGCAGGTTCTCAGTGCTCGACATATCCTGGGTCGGATGTCTCTCCCTAAGCAGTTGCCCACTAGTGATTGATCTTTCAGAATGTCCCTGTGCAGACTAGTAGATGGTACAAACTGTTGCAATACTAGATTGGATTGCTGGAAAGGGTTTAGCTCTGGTTGGGTGGGCGTTGTATCAGAAATGAAGGACCCTTCCTGGATTAATAACTCTAGAAATGTGCCCTCTCCCACCATGGTTTGGTCAACCTTGGGTACTCCATCCGTACCCAAGCTAACTTCTGCCTCGATATCAACATTTTTATGGTCCCTGGTGGTATCAGATCTAAAATGGTTGCTGAGGTGGATGGATTATGGGTGGGGTGGTCCTTGGACATGAATGAGGTGAGCGACGATGAATTATGTGTATGTAGTGGCGATGATGTTTGGATGTTCAGGACGGATGATGGATCGAATACATGTAGCGCAGAGGTGGTTTGGGTGGCAACCTCTGGCTCTTCTTGAATCAGCATGCTTGTCACCATAGGCTGGGGCTGGTCTTCTCCCGTGAGATCAACTACCTATTTAGGTGTCATGGTTCGTGCTTTCCTTGATTTGGGTGCAGTTACTGAGGCTTGGTCGCCTTGGTCTTGTAGATTGGAGTGTCTGTGGTCAGCGAAGGGGAATTGAATGTGGTGTATGGTAGAGCAGTAATGATGGGGTTGGTTGTGGATGGGGATGTAAAATTTCAATGTCTGAAACTGAGAAAAAGTATGAAACACAGTAGATGTGCTTGTAAGATTTTCTATTACCTTATTGAATCCTTTTACCCGTGTGTCGAGTTGGTCTAATAGTGGTTGTAGTTGCAGTTGTGAGATCCTTTGCACCGCTTCTTCCAGTGTCTCTCGCGGGAGTGATATTGGTAGCATTGCCTCAAACGAGTAATGTGGGATCCTGCTTCTGATCTCCGTCGCCGCTCCTGGCCATGAAGAAACCTCTGTGTGGAAGGCTTCCTCCTCTGTTTGGAACTTCAATGGCTTCTTAAGGAAGGTACTTTCATCCACACAACTTGGTCGGATATAGGTTCTATTGTGGGTCACCCCAAACCATATCTGTGGAGAGTATCTATCTAATATACTCCTTGGAACCCTTTGTTGGCTCCCAACCACGTCGATCATCTGTCTGTACCAGACTGTAAAATCTTTCTCATTGACTTCTTTAGTACTTGAGTCACCTGATACTCTCCACGGCGTGAACCTTAGGGCAATTGGTTGGTCATGAGTAAATTATGCAAGATGTCTTATCCCTGGGTGACTCCACTTCCACATTGCGAAGGCCATAATCAGATAACCATAGATGAATCCCATGGCTCGCCTATAGTTGTCTTCACAAGCCTTAAGAAATTCATTTAGAAAGAATGTGCACCCGCTCAGCTGTGCCCCTTGAATGTAGTGCTTTGCGACTGAGATTGTGTCTAGGGTGTATTCCCCTTAAGTGTAGTGCCTCATTGTTTTCCCAGCTATCAAATAGCAGGAAAATTTTACCATTGGGTTGTTTATGAGGTCGATTTTTTCTCCCTTTCCTCCTCTTCTTGTTTCATACTTCTTGTAGTAATCACAATCCCCGGTCTTTTTACATCTCTTGGACACATTTTGGAAGGCCATTGAGCTGTCGTTTCTTTCCACTGATAATCCTGTAAGTCTATGTATGTCCTCTACATGGATTGGGATCTCCCTCCCAAGCCATAATTATCCATTTTTAATTCTCCTCATCAAGAACTTTGTGCATTGCATTGCTGCTCCCGTCGTCCCAAATACTGAGAGGCTCCTGAGGTGCAGGATAGTTGACCTCTGAATGCCTCTAAAATCTGGGTTCATCTTTGTTGCTTCACCTCCTCCCTCCGTTACATAATTTTGGATGTACACTTTCCTTTTCATGGCTGGGAACTGGTATGAGTCTATGAAGTTTGTATCTATCAACAATGCATTATCGTATTTGCCTATCAACGACTCCATCCTTTGAATTCTTCCATCGAGCTCGAGCTCGATGACTGAGGTTGCTATCTTTTTCATTTTCTTCCTTCTGTTGTATACTTGAATTGTTGTTACTGGTCCACTGCTGTGAACTTTTGCTACCGGTTTGCTTCTTCGAACTTTTGTTGTTGATCGAATTCTTTGAACTTCTGCTACTGAAATCGAGCTTGACATTATAACTGTTTCTTTTCTGATAACTCAAAATTTTCTGGCATTCTGGTGCTTTCTTCCTTCATGCAGGTTAAGTAATGTTACTTGCAGAATGATGTTGATATGACCCCATAACTAATTGATTCTTGCTGTCTTTCCCGCGAGTTTAATCGTGTGATTAGTTACCGGGGTGAGGTGTAGTATAACAGTGCTGATGCTGGCTTCGGGAGTCGGGTAGACATGATGGGTAATAATTATGGCTTAATATGGAAACTTTATTACGGTATGGGGGTTACTAATTATGGCAGTTATTTTTCAAATTCGGGTGATCCTACAGACTGAAAACGGTATGATGGGTCATTATGAGAGAATGATATTTGACACACTTAGGCTATATGACATTGTAGACTCCCCCCCCGACCACAATTGGTTGCGATGTGGTCTCCACATCCCAACATGGACGATTTCCGTTTTGCGTGACTGTGTGGGCTTCTTATTGAGGATTCCTACTCTCATGGCCTGAAAAGATTAAAATATAATTATTCTATGGCTCGTATTGGTTGCAAGAGAGTTATTGACTCTATCTACGCTACTCTACCCTACTGATTGCTCTCGGGTGCGAGATTTATTAAAAAAAAATTGTGGTGCTTACTCGTGATAGGGTTTCAGGCATGCGCCATTCACCCATCCTTGAAGTATTTCTTCATCTAGTTGATCCAGTCTGACCACACTTGAATATTTTATCTCTATGACATAATACAGTCCCATCCAGTGAATTCTAATTTTCTTTGGGAACTTCTGTAATTTGATGTCGTAGAGCAGTACTTTTCCGCCAATAATGAATGTTTTATGCTTGATGTGACGGTAATGCCAGGATTTTTTTCTCTCTTTCTGTACTGATTGATGGAAATCGGCCAGAAATCTATCTTCTTCAAGCCCCTATAGTTCATGGAGGCGTGCATAGATGGAGTCTTCCTCTTTCATGTGTGTTTTTGAAGCAATTAAGAGACTTGGTATGATAAACTCAGCTTGTATTACTGCCTCTTTCTTGTATACCAACTGGAATGGAGTCTAATTATGTAGTCTCTTTATGGTTGTCCTGTATGCCCAAAACGTGGTTGGTATCCTTTCATCCCAACCATCACAGTTAGCGTTGCATATCTTTGTTAGTCCTTTTTCCAAGATTTTGTTGAATTCCTCGACGGTTCCATTCGTTTGTGGGTGGTACGAGCTTATTTTGTGGTGTTGTATCATAAATTTGTCCAACAATGATTTAACTATAGCATTCATGAAATGCGTGCCTTGATCGCTTGTTAGGATCTTGGGATAGCCGAATATGCTAATGATGTTCTAGAAAATAAATCTGGCTCTTGTGTCTGCTATGCAATCCCTTACAGGTGCCACTTCTGCCCATCTTGTGAGATAGTTAGTTGTAGTGATTATATATATTGCTTGTGAGTGTCGAGCCATTGGTGCAATTGATCCTATGAAGTTGACGACCCATTTCTCAAATTCCTACATAGCCCTCACGGGTTGCAGTGGTAACTCATCATAGTGTGATGGTAGTCCTGTTCTCTAGCAGACATTGCATTTTTTCACATATGCTTTGCTATCTTTGTGCACTGTGGGCCACCATAACCCTGCATGTAGTATCTTCCCCACGGTGGGTTTTGTGCCGACATGGCCTCCCGCAACCCCGCTGTGACACTCCCACAAGATGTCTTCTCTTTCACGATCTATGACACATCTTCGCAAGATATGATCCAGTCCCATTTTGTATAACTGCCCTGCAATGAGTTGATATTCGGCCGCTTTAACTACTAGATGCATTTTTTGAGTTCCCGTGTATTTTGCTAGGCATTATCCTGTGGTCAAGTATGTCGCTATTTGTTCTAGATAATTTGGGATGGATTCTACTCTGAAGAGATCAACATCCAAAAACTGGTCATCAAGGGATCCCCCTTTTTCCCTGTTCTCCAATCTTGATAAGTGGTCAGGACCAACGTTTAGCCTTCCTGGTTTTACTATTACTTCAAAAGTGAACTCCTGGAATAGTAGGAGCCATCTATAGATTCTTCCTTCAAGTACAGGTTTTTTTACCAGACATTTCAATGCCGAGTGATCTATGAAGAACTTGAATGTGCCTCCCAATAAGTAGTGATGAAATTTCTGTAGAGAGTATACCATAGCAAGAGCCTCTCTTTCTGTTTTTGTATAGTTCCTTTCAGCTGTTGACAACTTCCTACTTGCGAAGTACACTGGATGATCTATGGAGGTTTCTCCTGGTTGAGCTAACACCGCTCCCAAAGAAATTCTTGAGGCATTAATGTGGACATGAAACTGTTTATCCCAATTGGGATGGGCCAAAATGGGTGCACTTGCTAGTTTTTCTTTCAATGTGTCTAGTGCCTTAGTGCATTTATCGTTCCATATAAATTGTTTCGACTTCTGCAACAATTTTTCTAGTGGTGATATGATTTTTACGTAGTTGCGGATGAGCCTCCTGTATTATCTTGTGTGTCCCAGTAGTGACCTCAACTGTTTTACAACCTTTGGTGCTTCTATTTTCACAATGACTGCTACCTTTGCTGGGTCCACACATACACCTTGTTTTCAAACGACATGTCCCAAAAGTGTTCCAAAAGGTACTGCAAAGATTCACTTCTTGAGGTTGATAGAATTTTGAAGTTGTCTGCACCTATCAAAAATTATTCTGAGCATAGTTGCATAGTTCTTTAGTAGAATGTAAACTGTCCAATCATCCATGTATACTTCTAGGAACTTATGGATATAGTCTCTGAATGTTGCTATTACTATCCGTGAAAACATAGCTGGTGCATTCTTTAGTCCAAAAGGCATGACATGGTAGGAAAATGATCCCCATTCTGTTGTGAAAATATTTTTCCTTTTGTCTTCTTCTGCTATTCTCACTTGATGATATCCTGAGAATCCATCTGTGAATGAGCATGCTTTGTTTCCCGCTACATTGTCAAGAACCTCATCACTAAATGGAGTTGGAAATGGATCATGAATGCATGCATTATTGAGACTTCTGTAGTCCACACATACTCTAATTTATGATTTCTCCTTTTTACTTTGTAGTACAATTGGGCTCAACCATTCTTCATCCTCAACTAGAAAAATCAAGCCTGCCTTCAACATTTTGTCTATCTCTGCTTTAACATTTTATTTTACTCTCGGATTTAGGCAGTAAGGCTTATGTTTTACTGGCCTCGCATCTAGTTTTAAGACTATGCACATCTCCCCCAGATCTCCTTTTATCCCTCTGAGCTCCGCCACTGAAGACGGGAACAAGTCTTCGTATTCTTGTAGCAGGTCAAAGATTTCCTTTGTTGTCTCTGTATCCCAATAATCTCCGATACATGCAATCTTGGGCTTCTCTGCGCTTCCAATATTTTTCTTCTTTGTCTTCAAAGGTAACAGGTGTAGTCCCTCTATAGTTGGTTCTTCTTGTATTTCCTGTTGTCCCTCCTTCTCTTCAAAGTATATATGTCGAAGATTCTCTAAATCATTATCGTCTATCTCCCGAACTATCCTTTTACATGATACTGATTCTTTGACTTTCTGCTATGATAAATATATCTCTTCATCCTCCTGAAGCTCTGTAAATAAAAATATTCTTTTAATTGCTTGAAGGGTATTTGTAACTTGTTTTGTATCTCCCTTGAAAGAAAAACAATGTGTAAATGTTTGCGCAACTGTTTCCCAGGTACCAGTTCCTTACTTCTTCTCTTCTGTCAGGTACCAAGCCTGTGGAATGGTGTCCAGTGAATTTATAAATTTGTGCACCCATAAAGATTCTGGATATCCTTCTTTACTCCACTTATACTCGCAACTACTTAGATGTGCTAGGGGGTCAGAATTCTCTTGGTACTTCTCTCTGAATTGCGGTCCTGAAGCCTCATGGAATCTAGTTCTTAATGCTCTGGAAATATCTTCCCATCGTGAAAGAGAGTTGTGATGGGTAGCCCACCACCTTTCTGACATGGATTGTAGTGATATGTCCATAAGAGGGACTCTATGTTCTACTGATACTTTTTCTTCCATGTTGGTAATGAATGTATTCATAGCATGCATATTTGAAAGAGTTGGATATCCTCTTACCTCTATACCAATACAGTTGACTCCCTGAATGTTGGCGCATCTTCTGGTGTTGATTTCATATCCTCCCTGCTTCCAATCATCCCATCCTACTTCTGACCCTAAGTCGGAACTCTGAATGCTTCTACAGCTTACGGTCCCTCCTATTGTAGGATTAATATAATCTTCTCACCTTCCTGCCGTCATCTAGTAGAGTTGATCTAGAAGCTGTGCATCTTCTCTGTTGTCAACAGTCTCTATGTATCAAGGTCCTTGATATGGGTTCAATGGCTGAACTACTCTGACCTCACCATCTTCGAATATTATTAATTCCTTCTTTAAATCAATCACTGCATAATTCTCAAAGGCCCAATCTATCCCCAGCAAAGTAGGATAGGGATCCTTGTCACCCATGATGTCTTTTACTTCAAAGTTTATATAGGTCTTTACTCCAGCAACATCAACTTCGACATCTTCCAGCCTTCCTATTGGTACAATACAGTATTGATTTTCCATTATGAGCTGTATTGGTGAGTATGTCAGCTTTGGTTTCCCCAATGCTTCCCACGTCTTTCGGGGTAGAATGTTGACATCTAATCCAAGATCAAGCATTGTATCTCTGATTTGGAATCCTGTAACTTGGGTGTTTACACAGAACTCCTTTCCAGTCCTTCTCTTACTTATTTTTACCCTTCTTATGTATTTTTCTGTTGAATTACCTGAGTTTCCAGGTTCTGCTGCTCCTTTCACGACCATTTCTAGATTTTTCTTTAGTTGTTCCAACATTGGTCCATTGTTCACAATTTTCAGGAACAATCAGAACCATTCCTCTATCAGTGTGATTATATGGATTTCCTTTTCTCCTTCGCTGGATTGTTGTGGAAGTTCCATACTCTGATGTCTCCCTATCTGTGAAAATGTTTCTAGTGCTTCTTTAAAATACTGCTTCTGTCGATCTGGGCTGAAAGCTTTCTTTGGAGATGCAGGTTTGATTAGCTTTATCGGGTCCATGTCTCAAGCATCCTCTCTTGTTTTCTTCCCTCCCCATGTTACTATAGCTACAATTTGCATGGGCTGAGCTTCTACTGTTATTGGTTCTGCATTAACTAGGTTAGCTCCCCTTTGTCTGGCTCTCTCTTGCCATCTCTTAATCAGATTTGGGAAGTCTTTAGTTGCATGTGCATTGATTCTGAATTGAGAGCACCATGGTCTCTTGGGTAGCGGACATTATCTCGCTACGTGCCCTTCCTGATAACAATTATAACACCTCACTGATCCCTTTCCTCCAGTTTTGTTACCTCTCATTCCTCCTCCTCTCCCCCTTGGAGTTTCATTTACTCTATAAGTCGACCTGTCCAATCGTTCTGTCAATGCATCGAGGGCTATACATTGCTCCGTATTTTGCGTTGTAGAGGCACAAAATTCACAGTAGATATTGTTTGGAACATTAGAATATTTTTGAAGAATTGGACACAGTCGTGGAGGATGACCTATACCTTTGCGTATTTCGCAGCATTCGACTATTGTTTGATTCTGTTGATTAGGGAACCCCAGGAAGTGGGGTTGCGGTTGGTATAGCCCTTGAGTATTTATATGCGCAACTCCACCAAATGGTGAGGCCCCCTGTGTTTCAGCTGCCGAAGTTCCAACGGTTGCTCCTCGCAACCTCAGACATTCTGTGCCAATGTGTCCTTCCATCAAGCAGTGTGTGCACCACACGTTGGGCCTTACAGGTCATACTGGTTGAATGTCTTTCAGCTTCTCCGTTAAACTGGATATTTGATATTGTAGTCCCATTATGGATGGATCTTGTACTGCTGCTCCTCCTCTGAACTCCTGCGGGTAGCCCTGAAGGGTATCAATCTTTTGTTGCGTCAATGGTGTCCTTGTCAACGGTAGGAGTGCTTTGATGAACCAATCCCGTTGGTGATTTGGATCGATTGGGTAACTTAGCTTTCCAATCACGTCTTTAAATATTATCATCAAATCCCAGGCTATTTCTCCTACCCACTGTTTGATTTCCCATAGCCCAGACAATCCTTATTGATTTGTCTGAGGCAATTTGAATTCTTGGAAAAATTATTTCTTAACATCATCTATCGCTGGGTTCTGGTGTGCTTTTGACCATTTAATGAACCAGCGCAAAGCTATTTCTCTCAGTGTGGTTTGAAAATCAATTAACTTGATTGCATCTAGTGTTTTTTGAGCTCTCCAAATTGCTTTGCAGAGATACCAGTGCTGCTCTACATCTTCATTACCGTTTCTAAAATATTCTGGGTATTGGGTGAACGATCCCGCCATCTTTCCTTGTTTTGGTGGTACTAAAACAAAACCTCTGCTTCCCGGTTGAGAGATTGTACTACCAACATTGTTTCTAGTAGATATCTATACTGTGGATTTAGTACTACTCGACTTGCTAAACTCCCGTAACTTAACAAAGAACTTATCAGGTGGATGATAGAGTACTAGGGGAAGGTTAGGACTAGTGCTACTTGAAACTTGGGGAATAGGATTATCTTGCGTTATGGGTGCCAAAATCTCTTGGAATAGTTGCTCCATCGCAACATGCAGCTCCACATCAGACTCCTCCTCGGGGCGCGCATCCTCCTCATTGGAATTTTCTCCCTTTTCTCTTCGGGCTGGGCTCCTATAAAATTTCCTAACTTCCTTAATGGTCTCTCCCATTCCTTGGGATCCCATCTAGCCTTCTCTTTCCTCTGTTATCTGTGATGCCTTTTCCTTGTTCTATCGATTCTTCTCCTGCTTCTCAAACTCTTTCATCGCCCTTTCCCGCCACTTCTCAGCAATCTGTGCCCTTCGATGTGCTCTCCGCTCTCTTAACCTACTGGAGGTTTCGACATCCATATCCCTATTCCCCCCCTTTTATTTACTCGTAGCATATTTCCCTCATTTCCTTCCCCCAGTACTGGAGGTTTAGGTCTCCATCTCAGGGTTTTGGAGCGACATTAGTCCCTCATCCAACGTTAGAGATTTAATCCACAACAGGATTTATTTCAACAATTCTCCCCGCAACCCAAATCTAAATATGTCTTTGGATTTTGTAAAAGATTGGTAACACTCGACTAAAAAATATACAATGTACCCTTCCAAGCTAGATTGTACCCAAAAATCCACTGCTCGGGTTAGATCTGTATCTAACCAATGGAGTGCTACTAGATCTGTGTGCATCCAATTGTGACAAAGTCTACACGATCCTCCTGGGAGTGACTTGATCTGAAGTCTTCGCAACCAGTTGTAAATCTCTTCGGGAAACTTTCCCCAGAAAATTTCATACAATTCACTCGCAGATTCAGAAAAGAAGACTCGATCTTTAACAGTCTTTTCCCTCTGTTGTCAAAGTTCCGCTTGTTGCGATATGAACTGATCTATGTTCTTGTACCACCAGTTTCGTAGTTCCTTCTCATAGATCCTCGATACCATGATCTAACTTCTAAATAATTTTTCAGGTCCTGGCAACGAAAATATTTGTTTGCAAAAAAGGAGGTCTCTAGGCAAGACCCAGGTTCAGGTTTGAGGCCAACAAGGCTTCCGCAGTAGTCTAGAACAACATCGGAATTTTAACCTTGCTCCAGGGAGTAGGGCATCTCACTCGAGACGTGTCGTTACCTTAATAAGATTAGAGGCTAGATCATTGAGTTTAAGGAAAGATTACAAACATAGAAAATAGCTATGAGCATTTAGAAGCCACATATATATCTCAACTCTAAGAAATAGCTATCATTCATCAGGACATGATTAGAGCGCTGAATTAAAATTAAATTAGGCATACATTCACCATACCAAAGTAAACATCAACCAACTCATGATATACAACACAACAACAAACCGATTTCATTAACTAGATCAAAACAACATACATGTACTCCGTAGAGTCTATTACAATTCGGGTTAGTACAAAAGACTTCACACAGAGCTCTCCTAAGGCTTTGCTTCGTCTTGGCCTCTCGCCATACTAACTCACTAAATACCAAACTGACTGACTCCCTGCCTATTTGTTTCTCATCGACTGACACTGTCAGTCCTTGATTTTGCGCTTGTCTTCTCCCTTGCGCTCCACTACCTTCTGCTTCTTCTTTATCACTAGGAATTCTACTGATTGCTCTTGTTTCCCATCTCTGCCATTTGCGTTGTTCTTTGCCTATGCCCCGCCACTTGTCTTCTATCTTTCCGCAATCGTGAAAGCTCCCTGTACCTTGGTTGCATTCCGCCACCTGTCCTCCAGCTCTCCGCAATTCCAAAACTGTTCTATCCAAAAAAAAAGGCCCCAAAAAAGAGGTTCTTGGTCTTATGAGGAATCAAGTGGGAAGAGTAACTATGACAGATATATGAGTTCAGTATCATGTGGACATGAATTTATATCCTATTCTTGTATTATGCTTATGTTTATGTTATGGACATGTAATGTTGAGGGGTACATCAGAGAAGTGAAAGTAGTGTGATCTGTGACATGCCAGGATAAACATGGATCGTGGAAGTACACTAGAAGCAAGGTTGCTTTGTGAGTCAGTGTGTGGTCTATGGATGTGAAAAATTATTGCTTTGTATATGTTGTGCATGTTCTCCATTTAGTGATTGTACCTATGGTGATGTGTAAATGTTTCATATGTACCTATGATGTTGTATGCCTATTGTATATATGGTGTTGTGTGTATATTTCATATGCAGTGATAGGGATAGATGGTGTTATGTACATGTTGGATATGCGGTGTTGGGTACATATTGTACTATTTACATGTTGGGTATTCAGTGTTGTGTGCATACGGTGTTGTGCGCATGTTATATATGCGGTGTTGTGTCTGTATGGTGCTATGAACATGTTGAATATGAAGTGCTATGTACATATGGTGTTGTGTGCATGTTGTGCATATGGTGCTATGTACATATGGTGTGGTGTGCATGATTGTACAAGTGGTACTGTGTGCATGTGGTGGTGTTTACATGTTGTACATGTAGTGTTGTGTGCAGGTGGTGCCATGTACATGTCATGCATGCAGCGTTGTGTACATGTGGTGCCGTGTACATGCCATGCATGTGGTGCCGTGTACATGCCGTGCATGTGGCGCTGTGCACATTTTGTATTGTACACATTGTACAGGTGGTGCGGTGTGCATTTGGCACTATGTACATGTTAAGCAGGTGGTGCCATGTACAAGTGATATTATGCACACATGGTGCAGGTAGTGTTGTGTACATGTTGTGCATATGGTACTAGTATACATGTGGTATTGTGTGCATGTCGTACATGTTGTGTTGCAGGCATACGGTATTATGTATGTGCATGGTGTAGTTGTGGTATTGTGACATGTGTATTCATTGTGTTGTACTTTATATATGTATATGTATGGTGTTGTGTTGTACAACGGATGTAGGTGTATGTATTGTGTTTAATCATACATTGGGTGTAGGTTTATGTGTTTTATGTCAGCGTAGGCGTATATATTGTGTTGTGTTGTACACCAGATGTATGTGTTTGTACATGTATTGTGTTTTACATCGGGTATAGGTGTATGTATTCTGTTGTGTTGTACACCGATGTATGTGTATTTACATGTATTATGTTGTACACCAGATATAAGTATATGTATTGTGTTGTGTTGTACACTGGGTGTGGGTGTATGTATTGTGTGGTGTAAATGTCTTGTGTGGATGTACGTGTTGTACATTGTGTGTATGTGTATGTAAGTGAAGATCAGGGCACTGGGTGCTTATTGGGTGTGGCAACCAATCCAGTGTGTGTACAGAAAGAGAAAAGATAGAAGTACAAACCAATGAAGGACAAGTATCGATATTTTACTTCAGTTATATTATGAATGTGATATGTGATTCTAAATTATGATGGTTACATGTGATTTATGATTATGGTTTATGATGATTGCATGTGATTTATGATTTTATCTATGTTGGTTGCATTTTGAGCTAACCATATATGATATGTTTATACATGATGATTTGATCAAACAACTAGTTTGACTTGTGTGATAGGAAGTAAACAGAAGTGCAAGTTTACCTTATTGATGAGCTACCAATGAGGTATTATTTGAGTTTATTTCAATTCGTTTTGAGTCTAATGGGAACTATGTGCTTGGTATAGGAATCACGGAAATGTTTGGTTGGGTGGTTGAAACTGACTGCAAGAATTAGCAGCAACAACAAAAGGAATTGGAACATGCAACAATATGCTGCTAAAGCACTTCAGGAGTAGGGCCATTGTGGGACATTGGTACCCAATAACGTCCATTTATTTCCATGAGCATGCTATGACCGGTATGATGGTTTTGAGGTAGGTATATGCCTTGGTTTTTTGACCTTCTGATGTGAGGAAGCCTTGCCAAGGGATGAACTACCTGGGATGGGGGTGCCAGTAGAACTTGGAAGGTGTGACTACACAAAAGGAGGTGACCGAATCGCCCGAGGGACTGCGTAACAAAGAAGGGAAGGTCGTGGATATATTTGTATTGGTCATTAGCATTTCCAGATGGAATCAAATTCACATTGGGAGTGTGCCCTGGAACAATGAACCAATAACTGTTCACTGAGGATACATTAGTGCAGGATTGTAGTGCTAGATATTGGATGCAACTTTGACTTTGGAAGTGGATTCTGAAATTCCTGGAAAGGAGGTGAATCATGGTATTACTTTGAGGGTGGATGCGTGAGCCTATGTATTCCCTTTTTGCTGATATGGGCATCGTATACTTTTATTTTTTGGTTGAGAAAATGTGTATATGTGTATATTATTGTAAAAATTGTATCGAGTCGGATTTATAACTCTCCATAAATAGTATGGCTATTTTTTGGTTGAATAAAGTGTGTATGAATATATATGTGGTTGTTATTGTAAATATCATAATGAGTTGTGTTTTAAAGCTCCAGTACGCAGTATGTTTGTCATGATGGTTTTTGCTTTTGAGCAAGTTATTCATTGTAAATATTGCAATGAGCTGTGCTACAAAGCTCCATAGGAAGTATGTTTTTTTTTAGTAGTTTACTGGTTTGTAGGTGTCATTAAATAGTGGGGACGGTGTTCCCCCATAGGGGAGGGTTCTGTAACATCCCTAGTAAAAATTCATGTAAAAATATAAAATATCACGGTTGATGGTACACGTATTCCAAGCTGAATGTTGGGAAAAAATCCTAGTGGGTGTTCACTTTGGTTTATTATGGCTAAGGAAATTGGCAAAGACAATGAATAAGGCTTTAGAAAGGAAAAGTGACATTTATTGGCATTTATTTATGAAAATAATGGAAATTAGGAGAAAAGAAAGGTGAAAGGTCACAAGTTGAATGTGAGGAGGAAAATGAAAGAAAATTATGGAAAATGAAGAAAATAGTGTTAGGTCCCTATATTACTAGTGTAGTCCCTTATTGTTGTTAGTGTAGCCCCTTATTGTTATTTTTGTACCCCTGTAACCCCAATATTGTTATTATTGTGCCCTTACATTATTATTGTTAGGTCAGCTAGGATTATATTGTGACCCCATGGACTCCTATACATAGAAGGAGGTTTTGTCATTTGTATCATCCAAGAATTGTTCATTTATGTAATGTAAAGGATTTTCCCCCTCGAATTGGCTTATTTCTAAGGCGTTGATCTCTATTTTCTTTTATTTTTGGAGCTGGTTTCATAACATTTGGTATTAGAGCTTTGGATTCTAGGGTTTCACTGCTCCAAAATTTCATCGTGGAATTTTCCCTATAAATTTTTTTCTACGAAGGTTCAGAAGCTGAAAATTTTACAAAGTGAAGCCAAAATCCTGAGGAACTTTGTGAAAGAATTTCAGATCTTGGTTCGCAATATTTTCAGAGATATGAGTTTTGGAAGTTATGGTTTTTTTAGGCTCCCGAATTTCACCTAAACAGGTCATCGTGGAATTTTCGCTATAATTTTTTTTCTACGAAGGTTCAGAAGCTGAATTTTTATAGAGTGAAGCCGAAATCCCGAGGAACGGTGTGTAAAATTTTCAGATCTTGATTCACAATATTTTTAGAGATATGATCTGTGGAAGTTAGGGTTTTTTCAGCCTTAGGAATTTCATCTCAAAGAGGTGAACGTGGGAAAATAATCATAACTCTCTCTCTGAGAATAAAATTGGAATTCTGTAAAAAGTGGCCACAAGTACACAGACTATAGTTTCATGTCTATCAATTTCAGATCCAAAGGAGGAAACAATGACACGTGGCACACCGTACAAGTTCATTGTACTGAACCAATCCATAATTAGGTCATTGTTGGATATTGGGCATAAATTTGTCTTGAAGAATCCAAATCAGGTCAGACTTGTGGCATTTGAAAGAAGATTCAGAGGGATACTATAGGACCGAATTTCAAATATTGAAGATCCTAAATCATAGAGATAATTCAGTTTCAATATCGAGCTCCTCAAAAGCAAGAAAAATGTGTGTATTTTTTTTTCTTTCGAATTGCATAAGTCTTGTTTGAAGAATCAGTTTGAATTGATTCCAAGGGCATATTGTAGAATAAATATCAGTATTGGGTTCTAAAATTCCCCCTAAAAATAATTCAACACCCACTAAGCCTTCAGAAGGCTCTACTATTACTCATGAAGATGAAGAAATGCAACATGACATATCAAAATTATAAGAGCAAGTGCACCAAATTTCGCTCTCGCAAAGAGCAGCAAAAATTGTAGTACTAGAGGTGGAATATCTGGGTCATATTTTATCTCACGAGGGTGTTAAGGTAGACCCTAAAAAAATTAAATCCATTAAGGAATGGAAAGTCTCCACAACCATAAAGCAGTTGCGAGGATTTCTTGGGTTAACAGGGTATTATCGCAAGTTTGTTAAGAATTATGGGAGAATAGTAGCACCTCTAACAACATTATTGAAGAAATATGCATTTTCATGGACTCTTGAAGTAACTAAGGCCTTTGAACATCTTAAAGAGGCAATGTTCCTAGCACCGGTCTTAACTATGCCAGAATTCACAAAAACCTTTATTGTGAAATGTGATGCCTCAGGAAATGGAATTGGTGTTGTTTTAATGCAAGAAGGAAGACCCATTTCTTTTGAAATTCATCTAATCAAAGGAAAGTATTTACAAAAAGATATTATGAGAAGTAAATGTTAGAAATAATACATGAACTAAGGAAATGACGACATTACCTAATGGGAAGACACTTCAAGGTAAAAATTGATCATGATAGTCTTAAACACTTTTTGGAATAGAGAATATCTTCAGAAGAGTAGCAAAAATGGGTCAAAAAAATGTTGGGTTATGACTTTGAAATCATCTACAAAAAAGGGAAGCTAAATGTTGTTGCAGATGCACTATCAAGAAAGAACGAAGAGGTGGAAGCATTGCTTTGTGCCATTTCTATTATCCAACCAGATTGGATAACCGAAGCAAGGGATGAATGGAAGAAGGACAAAGAAGTGTGGACACTCATTCAAAAGTTGCAGCAAGATCCTAGTACATATGATACATTTAGTTGGAAAAATGATTCCTTATAAATTAAATATAAACTTATATCTTTGTAAGAATTCCCAACTAATACAAAATATTCTTTTGGAATTGCACACTTCTCCTTTAGGAGGACACTTAGGATTTTTAAAAACTTACCACGGGGTGAAGAAAGATTTTTCTGGGATGGCCTTAAATGTGATATTCAAAAGTTTGTGGTGGAATGTTTGGTTTGCCATCAGAATAAAGTTGAGACTTCTACAACCTCTATCCATTCCAAGTCAACGTTGGGAAGATATTTCAATGGATTTTATCACAGGTTTACCTAAGTCCAAAGGAAAGAGTGTCATCATGGTGGTAGTTGATAGACTTACCAAGTATGCACACTTTGTGCATTATCTCATCCATTTAAAGCAAGTACAGTTGCCACTACATTTATGGACACAATTCAAAAGCTACATGGAAACCCAAGGGTTATTGTGAGCGATAGAGATCCCATTTTTATTGGAAATTTTTGGATGGAGTTATTTTCTTGTTTGGGTACTCAACTAGCTCATAGCTCATCTTATCCACAATCAAGTTAAGTCAAACTAAGACAATGAATAAATGTTTTGGAAGAGTATCTTTGTTTTTTGTTGTTTTATCGGTAAATTAGCACAATGGGTCAATGGTTACCTCTCGTTGAATTGTGGTATAACACTTCATTCCATACTGCAGCAAACATGACCCCATTTATGACACTTTATGGATATCATCCACTGTCCATCACATCATATTTAAGTGAAAATTCTAAGTTTCAAGCAGTGGAATGTCACATCGAGCATCAACAACAAGTTCTCCAACTCTTAAAGGATAACCTAAATTTGGAAAAAAATCGAATGAAACAACAGGCAGATCAACATCGCGGTGAGAGAAGTTTTGATGTAGGAGATTGGGTATTTTTATCGCTACAGCCATGCAAACACATGTCCCTCAAGAAATCTAAGAAGGATAATAAATTATTGCCAAAGTAATATGGTCCTTACAAGGTGTTGCAAAAGATTGGTAATATGGAATACAAATTGGATCTTCCTGCTTCTTCGCGAGTGCATCCAGTTTTCCATGTTTAATGCTTAAAGAAGGTTATAGGTGAAAAACTTCCAGTTCAAACAATATTGCCAGAACTTGATGAGGAAGGAAAAATCATATTGGAACCTGAATAAGTCACAAAAACAAGAACTTGATAGCTACGAAATCGATCAATTTCAGAGTATCTCATTAAGTGGAAGAACTTACCCACTGAAGATTCTATATGGGAGGATGAGAATTTTATACAGAAGTACCCAGAGCTACTCAAGCATTTAGTACACCACTTTTTTGAAGGATAGGGGCATGCTAGGTCTCTATATTACTAGTGTAGTCCCTTATTGTTGTTAGTGTAGCCCCCCTATTGTTATTTTTGTACCCCTGTAACCCCAATATTGCTATTATTGTGCCCTTACATTATTATTGTTAGGTCGGTTAGGATTATATTGTGACCCCATGGACTCCTATATGTAGAAGGAGGTTTTGTCATTTGTATCATCCAAGAATTGTTCATTTATGTAATGTAAAGGAGGTTTCCCCCTCGAAGTGGCTTATTTCTAAGGTGTTGATCTCTCTTTTCTTCTATTTTTGGAGCAGGTTTCATAACAAATATAGGCATCATTGATAAAAAGGCTTATGAGGATCAATGGGAAAGACTTGGTCAGTTCAGTTTTGGAGCTCTCATTATTCTCTCTCTCTCATCTCTTGAGCACTTAGAATATTCCTGGAGCACTCTTGTAGAGTGTGGCATACTTGGATATTTGGATCAAGAAGGAAAATGAAGAGCATGAAAGCACAAGAGGACATCGAGATCAACATCTGCTGCAGGTTATGAGTGCAGGTACCAAGTTTCATGTATGATTTCCGCACTATTTTTGACATGCACGATATTGCATGTGGTTTCTTGGTTATGACCTGTCATTGGCATGAAGGATTTCCTGGATTGACAAATGATTTTCCTAGCCTTTCCATTTCCTGGACAACCATGGTATTGTGGGTTTATTTCCATTGATTATTTTATGGTTGGTTCTCATGATTCCTTTAGTTGTGGGTTGAGTTATTAGTTCCTGGAAGCCTTGGTTGGAAAAACGATTTGGAAGCCCAACGAACAACTCTGGGTTGTGTTACTAATCCTGGAAGCCTTGGTTGGAAAAATTCTCTGGAATCCCTAAGTGGGTTGATTTACTAGTCCTGAAAGCACTGGTTAGACAAACGCTCTGGAAGGCCTATAACAGTTGGGATTGAGTTACTAGTTCTGAAAGCCCTGGTTGGAACAAACACTCTAGAGACTTGGAACAAATCTGATAAAGTCCAATACATGATGGTTAGTGATGTATGACCGTGAGGTGGAATCAATGGTTTGGGTTTGAGATGGTTTTGTCTATGGAGCCCTGGTTTGCTGTTGATTGATGTGTTTGATAAAGTCTCACATTCATGTTTGGAATATGGCACAGGGGTGATTGGATGAAGTGAGACTTGGGTCATCCAATCTATGGTCAGGTGGAATGTGGAAGTCCCATCTCCAATTGGTTTTTACATTTAGTAATGAAGAGCTCATTCATGTGGTATTCAATATGAAAATATATTATTTTATGTATGGATTTATTTGTTGTTGTATCCATTGTATTTTTGTTGTTATTATGCTAGTTATAAGCATGCATTCGATCAACGATGATGTATGAATATATCCATGTTTTTACCTGTAAATGAATACATAATGCATGTATGGTCAAATAGATTTTATTGTAGCTTATGATGTAGGGGAGAAATGCTTCTTAGTGATTCTCAGATAATTATAAGACCCCTTTGTTTAAATATGTTGTTTATACCTGTAGATGCAATGTTTGTGACGAGTTTGACGAAATGCTTGTCATTGACGGGAGGGGTCCATATGAGTTCCTGATGATGTGAATTCTTCCACACCTTTGTTTTAATTTTATTTATCATCTCCTACAGTTTCATGAAGTTCTGGGCAGTGACCTGGGTTATGGGGCTAAAAAGGTGAAAGAAATCCCAGAGTTGCACGCACAAAATTGACCAAACTGGGCCTTGGCCACTACCTTGCCTTGGCATGCCCATGGCTATATGTTGCTAGCCACTCCCTTGCCCTTATATGCCCGCGGCTATGGCTCAAAAGGGTCAAAAATCAACCCTTGTTCAAGGTTAAGGGGTTTGGGAGGTTGGTTACCTCCTGAAGGTGTTGTTGATGTTGTGTAAGGTTTTTTTGTCATGTTTCTGTCAGTTCCATTTCCTCAAGGTCATATAGGAGGTTGAATCTCATTTAGTAGCCTCTCATCACATGTTTACCCCGGTTGGCCGATTACTTGGTTAGATGTGGGAAGAGGGTCTTACAACATCTCAATCACATACTTTCCTTGACCTAGATAAATATCATCAGGTCTCTGTCAAAATTCCAGTCCCAAATAATAGTGCATCATCCCAAGATCCTTCATATCGAATTCTACGGCTAGCTACTTCTTGAATTCTTGGATTCGACCTTCTACACCTATCAAGGGAAGATAATCCAAATATAGAATAATGATTATGGGATAATCCCTCACAACCTTGATATAGAGATTCATATTAGCATAACTCTCTGTGAACCCCAATGTTTGTAGGTATGCATCCATCCTTGCACACCATGCCCTTGGTGCTTGCTTAAGGCCATATAATTCCTTCTTCAACTTGCAAACATATGCCTCTCTATATTTGACTTCAAATCCCAAGGGTTGATCTATATAGACTTCTCCATCAATTGTGCCATTCAGGAATGCAGTCTTGACATCCATTTGATGAATATTCCATCCCACAGATGCTGCCAAAAAGACCAGTGAGAATATATTTGTATATCTTGATGTAGGTGAAAATGTATCTTCATAACCGATGCCTTCTTGTTGGGATAAGCCTCTGGACACAAATCTTGCCTTATATTTATCAATAATTCCATCTTCTGCCTGTTTAATCTTGTAGATCCACTTGGAAGTTACAAAAAATTTGTCTTCAGGCCTAGGTACGATCTCCCAAACTCCATTTTTCACCATCGATTAATATTCTTCATTCATGGCATCTTTCCATTCTTGATGATTGAAAAATTCTTCAAAGGTGGATGGCTCTACTTCTATTAGTTTTGTCATATATGCTGCATACCGAGAATATCTTTATGGCTTTTTACTTTCTCTAAATGTGCATTTAGCTGCTCCATGTCCCTCTGCATCTAATAGAGTAGATTTAAACCAATTATGTCTCTTTTGTTAGAAAATCATAAAGGAAAAAAGATTTTTTTATTCTTGATAATTACTTGTGATGTTTCTTGTTATTATGTTTCTTTATATCTTATTTCTTTTAGTTCATCAAGAAACTACCAAAGAAGCAACACATAAAACAATAGACACCAGATGTAGGCACTATGCCAGAGAAAAACCCCCCTTAAGGGGAAAAACCAGTCAATATAATTCTTCCTTTCAATATTATTATTTGAGACTCTTCACACTAGACATATACCAAACCTTCCCTCCACACCAAGTTAGCCACCCAGATCTTCGACCCCTTTCCAACAACTTCAACTAGGCAGCAACTTCCAGCAACATATGACTTCTGGTAGCAACAAAACTTGGAAGACTTCAATCTCCCAATCTATGGCATGAAATAGAGAGAGAGGCACCAAAATTTCGTTTTTCTTCTTCTCCTTATACTTCCCCAAACTCACACTTCTTTCGGCTTCCCGACAACAAACTTCAAACTTTTCCTAGCTACAAGAGATATTAAAAATGTTGCGTGAGAGTATGCTTCAAATGAATTTGATTTTCTTGTATTTATAGGATTCATGTGAGGTCGAATAGGTGTCTCTTTGGCCAACATGATCCCATTTAGGCCCAATTGGTGCGGAGGTCACATAATTCATATTTTACTCAATATTAAACCTTTTACATGATTCAAAATCCCAAGAAGGGTCTCTTTAAATGTACAATAACTCTATTAACTCAAAATAAATCCTAGAAGTCCTCAATGGGGACTTTTTGACCTAAAACAAGGTGACCCAAGCATGAAAATCATGCTTTAATAAGTCATAATAATAATAATAATTATTATTTTATTTATTCTTTTGACAAGTACATTACAAGGTGACTCAAGTACATTAAATGAGGACCAAACCCAGTTACATTTTCCAACACTCTCTCTTAACTAGGCAGGTATTCATCATATATAATTACAATTGAAGATCTCACACTATATGAACGATGAAGAAGTTTAGGCACAACAATGCCATGGACTAGATTCCTGACCAGGGCAATCTATCCATTGGTCTCTCAACAATTTAGGCAACGTAATGCCATGGACTAGATTCTTGACCAGGGAAATATATCCATGTGGGATTAAGATGGACTCAAGCTTTCATCCCCTTTAGGTACCATCAAGCTTACTTTCTGACCATCAACCCAGGAATCCAGGTGTGTATCCAAAATCAGATCTCTTTAATCAACACAACCTTTCCAACCTCGGGACCTAGACATCAACACAAAGTGTCAGCCATATTTCGTCCTAGGAAATGCTTTACTCACAAAGCCTCAACACTCCTTGATCCAACATATCATTGATGTCCAATATCTCCCAATCAAACTGATTGGTAACCAACATGGTATCAAAGCCTTTGAGAGATTCACCTTTACAAACACAACACCAATCAATAATATACTTTCACATGTACATAAACAAATACAAACCTACGGGGTTTTTATGACAAGATCTACAAGATAAATTTCAAAATTCATATGATATAATTTCCAATAGAGATTTATACAAATCCTATATTTCATACAAGAGAATCAATTAAAGTCAATCATAACTTAGTCATCAATATGAACAAATTCTACTAGAGTTAGTTACAAACCCTATATTTTCAATCAACCATCAAAACCAATCAAAACTCAGATTTCATCAATCTTAAACAAATCATATTGTCATTATTCATCATAGATTTTCACTTTTACCGTGGTTCAACTTCAAAACTCTATAATTTCATTCTCACAACCTCAACAATCATTATATAAATATACCTCAGATTGTCATATCACACATACTAGATAATTTAAATACTGCTAGGGTTTAGCTACAAAACCCTAGATTTCCAAATATCATTATCTTGGAATCTCAGACATGGATTTATATTAAATCGTAACTCAACACATGTATCTAGGAATTCATTATCATGCAAAGGTATATCACATGTGCGACAACATTAATACATTAGACATACATTGACCTAGACCAAGCTAGGGTTTCAACCAAAAAGGACATATCTTCATATACCTAGGGTTTCATCATTAAGAAAATATATTTCATATCATAGATAAACCAAACATATCAATAAAATTTTTGATTAGAATAGGTTTTGGTTAGAAAAACACACACATACCAAGAAAATCATTTCTGATATATTATAAGGGTATTTCTTACACATTCCACCAAACCATAAAGAGTTGGGATTTCAATAGAAAACCCAAAATTACCAGAACTTCAAAGGTTCGAGATTTTAGACCTTATCATTTAACCCTAACAAGTTATCTTTTCATGATCATACCAAAATCCCAAACATGACATCACCAACAAAAACTTTAAATAACATTTGACAATAACCCTAAGTAGTTTAGGGTTTCATACATTCACATTATCATACCCTTTGGTTAGGGTTTTCCAGAACCTGTCTAGGGTTCTACCAAATCAGATATGAGTGGGGTGCGTAGATTTATCAAGTGATGAATCACCCAAAATAAGAATAAATATGATTCACTATAGCTAGACGAAAATGTGAAGTTAGGTTACACTTTTTGCCCTTTTTTGAGAAAGAAATATAATTTTTAGAAGTTTTTCAACTTTCGGCAAGCCAAAACAATTTTTCTATTTAGAATTTCATTTTACATCAAAAATAAAACTTGTCAAAATTTTTATTAGCTTTCTATTACTTATTTTTTGGAATTTTTTTATTCACATTTGATATGTCAACTTAGCAATTATTTGAGTGTGTGTTCTTTTAAAATCAATAGATTTATAAAAACTCACGTTTTTTAGCACTAGCGTATTCTTTGTTTTGACATTTTTGAAAAAGAAAAAATTGTTGCAACAATATAGACATACTCTATCTCGATATTGTTATATTTACGAAACCAACTGATGCATATCATAATTACTAATTTTTTTTGAACTTAACCAATATGAAAAAACTGCAAATTTTGAATATGTTTAGCATATCGACAAGTTTCTCAACATATTAGTTAAAAGCTAAAACTCTAAAACCTACTCATTACATAAGACAAACCAATCTAATGAACCATAATTTTTTCATATTTTTTACAGTGTATTTTGGAAGATACATAATTTTGATTTCATTGAATCATATGACTTTTAGAAATTTTTGGCACACATTTTATTAGAAAATTAATTAAAATTAGTAAATATCTATGAAATTCCATAAAATTTATATCTGCTAAAAGTAGATTCGATTATGCAAATGCTGGTATTGGTTCTAAAAGTAAATTCATCAAATTTGATAGACTTTAACCATTATGAAGTTGGAAAAAGGTGATCAGAGTTGAGTTGTTGTAGAGTTGCAGCCATGTTGATTCGGCCGAAATTTTCTAATAATTCAGCCGAACTTGTGTCTAACGTCGTGGGCCGTTGAAATAAATGGGAGACGAGTTCGGCCAAATTATTTTAAAAGTTTGTCTGAAAATTAGTCTCTAATATCAGTCGACTGCAAAAATAAAACGATGAAACCCTAAAATAAAAAGTTTTGCCAGACAATATAAATAAACAGAGTCAAAAAATTATTTTCACACACTTTCTTCATTTGGACTAAATTTTTAAACAAAATCTTTTGGGTTGAATTTTTAAAGGAATTTTTTTGAGCTTAATTTTTAAAGGAAATTTTTTTGGCAAAGTTTTTAAAGTGAGTTTTTTTTTTAAAGTAAGTGTTTTGGGCTGAATTTTTAAAGTGTGTGTTTTTTTTTTAAGTAAGTCTTTTGTTCTGAATTTTTAACGTGAATCTTTTTGTCCAAATTTTGAAAGCGGTTTTTTTTGTCCAAATTTTGAAAGTGAGATTTTTTCTAAATTTTGGAAGTGAGATTTTTTGCAGGATTTTGAAATTGACTAAATTATCATGGGAAATCAAAGAAATTGCAAGAGAAAATAAGATCGAACAAGAGACATTGAGGCTCGTAGCGAATACACGAGAAACTATTACAAAAAAAGAAAAGAAAAACACTTAAATACTGAAAGGGAAAATCAACCTCAACTAGAAGTTGAAGTAGGTATGTAAATGTAAATATTATAAATGATATTTAAAATTTAACTAGTGTATTGTGAAATTTAATTTTTATTTGATGAACTAATTTGAAAAATATTTTGCAATGTAAAGAGAGAGAGATATTCCTCATAACATTGAAGATGAGATTGAAAATCAGATATCATTAACGCAGTTGAATCCAAAAAAATGATATCTAATATAATGCACTGTGAAAACCCCTCAATACTTAGAGATTGAAAATGTTGAAAGACAAAGTGAAAAAAATAATGAGCCAATGATTGATGATTTTTTTAAACATGTTGAAAGAAATTCAAGTGAAGAAATTGAATCACCAAGTCTATGTCTATATGTCATGTGTATGATTGAAATATACATATTTATTAATTTCAATTTCATTCAAACTCTATTTTTTAATTTAATTATTTATTGAATATTTCTACCTATTTACATTTAGTTCTCATATGTACAGATGAAATCAATATCGATGATGAGATGTTAGAAAATGTTGAAACTGACACATATGGAGATAAAAAAGTTGGCTATGTTATACGAAATCATGTTAAGCTCATTATTGATAAATTCTTCAAAGACGAAAATGTGGCAGTTCAAGCCCAAAGTTTGAGAGGTTTCTTAACATCAAAGAAATTAAAAGAAGCGAAAACTCTATTGGGTATTCGAAAATCAATGAAAGATAAAAAAGTGAAGGAAAATATGATTCAAAATATAAATAGTGCACTAAAATAAATTGGAAGTTCTAGAAAGAAAAGTGATATAGATGCACGTGGAGCAATAAAAATGGCAGTGGTTTCATCAAGCACTAAAGAAAATCGTTTGGTAAAATCTATGGCAAAATCATTAGGGACCTCACAAAGTACATTGCAAAAACATAGGAAATTTCGATTTCAAATAGGTGTAAATGATGAGATCAATTTTTGGACAGTTATTTGTAGGAAACCATAGAAATATAGACTTGGAGAAGATGTTAAAAAAAATAATATATGAATATTGGATGAAAAATTCACGTGTTTCACCAAAAGCAAGGGATGTGATGCGACGAAGAATAACACAAAATCAATATGAAGAACATGCAAAACATATATTGGACACCACTCAGATAGAGTTGTTCAATAATTTCATAGAAGAGAATCGTGGAATTAATGTCTGAATTAGTACTTTTGTGCAACAAAAACTGTGCTATGTTAAACCTATTACTCTACGTGACACTTGTTGTTGTCGTTATCATGTGGAATTTCAGTTATATTATAACACATTCCTTAATATTGGTAAATTTTTTTGGAAAAATTCACCTCCTCCTTCCACTATCCATGATTTCATATTCCAAATTCTATGTGCAAGAGAAAGTCATGAATTATTTTACCAAAGAAATGTGTTGGTGGTAAAAAATGTGATCATTGTGGAAATTTTACTTTATTTCACAAAAAACATCTTATTGATATAAATGATCAATCATTCTCCAACATCAAAGTGAAATGGAAGAGATGTGAATATATTCATACATCGATTGGTTCAAGTAGTAGTACAAGTACTAAAAGGATTGATTTACAAGAAGAAATTTTTTTTGTGATAGATTTTTTGAAGAAGTTTGAGGCAGAAATTTATAAATACACTAAGCATTCACATAGAGCTTGATGGCAGGACCTGCAATTCAAAAAATCTCGTGAAATTTTCCACTAGGGACCATTTTGTCAATAGTTGATTTTGCAGAGAATTACTCACTTGTTGTAAAAAATGAAATGCAAAGTGAATATTATTATTCTGACCAAGTCTCTATGCTTGTCCATATTCTATATAGACATGCTAAACAAAAATTTTATCATATAGAAAACACCAGGGAAAATCGACATGTTATTAAAGAATATCACTTTTATATCAATGATGATTGTATACATGATACTCATTTTGTACAACATTGTTTTGATAAGATTTATGACTCAATGAAAGGTCATGGAATAAAATTCAATGAACATTGGATATGATCAGATGGATGAGCATGTAAATTCAGATATTCACGATCATTCTTTTGGTTGTGTCGTCTTCATATGAAAACCCACATTAAACATTGTTGGAATTTTTTTGAGACTGGTCATGGACAAGGAGAACATGATGGTGTAGGGGCATGTATAAAACGAACACTTCAAATATATCAAGTGGACCACTCTGCAAACCGACTTGTCTCAATTAAACAAGTTGTTCATGTAGGAATTTACAGGGTAAGTTCCATAGATCAAGAACTAAGGTCACCGCTCACAAACAGATAAAAAATCAGTACACTAGTATAATCACGTGGTTAAAACCCTCAAAGAGGGAAACAATCCACGCTCTAAGCCAATGCGACCACTTCAGGGAATTTATTAATATAAAAATAAAAGTTACATATGTTTCTCTCATAAACGATTACCGAAGAAATGACCCTCCATGCTCTTTAAATAGAGATCATGGACCAATCGGGTGTTATGCCACGGATCAAGTGCCGTTAATACCGAGGTGAGAGATAATCGTCGGATCACTACAAATCGTGACCATCGGATTATAAGTTGCAAATGTACATGGTAAAGAAACACACTTTACCTAACTCTACACTAGACTAAGCCATCTGACGAATCATTAAGGATGGCATTCCATTAGAAAATTTTGAATTGAACTGCCCAACAATTTCTTCTCCTTATATTCATCTTTTAGAACGTAGAGTTCAAGTACATTGTTCTATCCTTTCCTTTTGTGCACTCTTAAGTTGTACATTCTTAATAATGATAAAGTGATTCTCATTGGGTCTTGTATTGAGTTACAAAGTTATACAGGTGTATTGAGGATTTGATGCTACTGATATTATGTTTCCATGCACGACAAGTAATTTATATGTACACATACATTCTCTGGTCTTTTAACGATTTCATACATGAATGCAAAATGCATGTATCTAGCATATTTATAATGCAATTTTAAGTTATAAGAATGATTGAATGAAAAATGTGCTAACTACATGCAAATTTACTTTCATTGCTACCTATTCATGAACTTAAATATGTAAAACCTTTAAAAGTATCCAACCATACATCATGAAAATTATGGGCCATGTTTTATAATGCAATTTTATCTAGTATGTTTGTGCATTCAAAAAACTTTATATTAAAAGTTAACTATCAACTGCCATCCATAGTAGCCTTTCTATACATTAATGAAAAATGTTGTATGTATCATATTTTTTAATGCAATTTTAAAATTTTATGATCTTGTTTTAGACATCTACACCTAATTATGAGATTCATGTTCGAATGAAAAATGTACCATGTTTTGTAATTTCCAATTTTAATAGATTCATTTTAAATAACTTTCAATATTGAAATAACTTTAAACAAAACCTAAGAATCATAGATACTAACAAATTATAAGAATGTTTGAATGTACCAATTAAATGCAAATTTACTTTCATTACTACATATTCATGAACTTAAAATTTAACTATCAACTGACATCCATAGTAGCCTTTCTATACATTAATGAAAAATGTTGTATACCATATTTTTTAATACAATTTTTAAAATTTATGATTGTTTTAGACATCTACACCTAATTAGAAGATTCATGTTCAAATGAAAAATGTACCATTTTTTGTAATTTGCAATTTTAATAGATTCATTTTAAATAACTTTCAACATTGAAATAACTTTAAACAAAACCTAAGAATCATAGATACTGACAAATTTAAAGAATCATAATTTAAAAAATTCTAGATTTAAAATATGTCCAAAATTTATATCATTATAAAAGTAAATATATAATAAAAAGTTGTCAAATAAAAATATGCATGTCAATTAATAATAAAGAGTTTTACTTTAAATATGTCCAAAATTTATATCATAATTCAATAAAAGAAAATATAACATGTATAAAAATATTGTCAAAAAAAAATTGCTTCAATTTAGAGAATCTGGATGAAATATACGTCCCATCAACCTCCTCATGCTCTCATTTGAATCATGGGGGCCCTGCACAACATGTGTAATTGCATATGTACATATAATATTATGTACATTAAAATTGAAATTGAATGTTTTAAAATTAAATGAGAATGTAATTTCATAAAAAAAACAAAATTAAAAAAAATATTCAAATTCCAGCAATACCTCATGTTATTCCCCCTCCATTGTGCCTGTATGGTATTCACCCTGCACCGCATGCTCGTGGATAAACTATACAATATATATGTGCATATATATATTAAAATTTTAAAATTTTGCAAATGAAAATGTATAAAATCATGAAATTTATTAAAAAAAATGTTAGACAAAAATTTCAAATTGATTAGATGATCCTATCCCAATTGCCGAATCCATCGCTAAAGTCCCTCGAGAACGAAAATCATCTCCACAAACCTAAAATTAAAAAATTTTAAAACTATAAAATAAATCTATCTCATATTTTAATGAAACTTGCACTTCAATTTATAACAAAACATAAGAGAAATATTGAATACTTGTGACAATGGAATATTTGACACATCTCCTAATAGGGAAGAAGAAGGTGGTGCCATATTGAAAAAATTGGACGAAATCAGAATCTGGTAACATTTAATTATATACATGTACATAATTATTTCTTTTAAAAATATGTCCTCATGATACCGATATAATAATAGAATAATAATCATATCAACATCATGAATTCTTAAAAAAATAACGTTTCTCAAAATATCATCTTGATTGAAACCTGAACCTTTGACTGTGATATTATCAAAATTTTCTTTCAACAAGCGAGTTAATTGCAAATGGTGAAAATATGATACATTTTTGTTAGATTAACACATACAAATAAACATGTATATGTAAATTACAAATTACATTAAAATAACCACCCTAACCATTAACACATACCGATCCCACACCCTCTTCCTCATGAAGAATTAAGTATTTCCAACCATTATGACAACCCTTTGCATATGCTTTAAGCTCCTCAATCTTCATATTATTTATGTCCTCATCTATTTTATATACAAAATTAGCACATGAATTAGCTCGTGCTCTTTGTCAATTCAGACCGATATCAATTCCAGTGAATGCAGTTTGGACGTTGTCTATGATGGCATCCCTTCCTTCTTGACCAATTTGAGAAGTGACATCCATCTATGACCGCAAAGTTACCATACGAGGATTTCTATGTACCAAATGTGGTTGAGGGCGAGGCAATTTAGTATCATGTAATGCGCCCTTATGATCACATAATCGACCTCTCCCAGTACCAAAAAATTCAGAAGGAAGGTCATTATAATTAAGTTTCATACCCAAAAAGAATCTGCATAAAATAATTTTGCAAAATATATTGGGACCTCGTCATTCCATGGAAGCCTTCCATATGCTGCAAGGACATGTCATACAAATGGCTAGCTATATCAAGGTGCTATTGTACCTTCAACATATTTCTTTTCGACCCTTCTTTGAAATTAAACATAGATTTTTCCATTTATTTAGTAACCCCGTTTTAACATCGACCCATTTATTGGGACCGATTACTACTTTCTTTCTATGCCTCATCATATCTACAAAGCTATTCATGGTTGGTTTAAGCTTCTGGTAAACATCTAGAAATGAGTTTAGAGAGTGCAAAACTACTTCTAAGCTTTCTCGACTTTCTACAGGGAGCTCCAAGCTCCCAAGATCTTTCCTCAATTTTGAATAATGAATTTTTCACCTCTGTAATGTGCATTGTTGGAGGTTTTTTTCCCGAGGAAGGTGATCAAGAATTTCATATGGATAGGTTGTAGTTTGTGTACAACCTTCTTGTTGAATTGCCCAGTTTCTCTTATGCCTATTTCGAGCAACATTTTGGCCCTCTACATCAATATATAAAATTACATAAATAAAAAAACATGTGAAAAAATGTATTCATACACATGAAAAATAGACAAGTACATGTACAAATTTCTTTTAACATAAAAAATTATATAATTTAACAAAATGATGATCATGATGAGCCGATTGAGATTGATGACTACCTTGATATGGTGAGCACCATCATGCCCACCCGGAGATGGTTGAGCACCAACATGAACACCCAATATTTGAGCTTGTTGGCCGCTAGGAGAATGCGTACCACCATCACGCGAAAACAATGTGAGTGAAGCTTCTTAAAAAAATAAATAGAAAATCATTTCAATATATATATGTATGTACATAAAGATGATTCTAACTATTTATCATTTAAGTAAATGGACACACACACACACACACACACACACACACACACACATATATATACCACGATGGTGTGAACAATGGCCCTCCATTAACTGAGTAGATACTCTTTTCAACCCAACTCCTAAAAAAATGAAATTTAAAAAAAATTAATTTAAAGTTAAATTGATCAAAAATCAATTCCATATGTATACACATGTACACGTAATATTACATTCAAATATCATTTAAAAACTTGCACATAAACATATATATACCATGATGATGATGGACATCCCTCGATTCATTTGATACTCTTTGATCCATGATCCCCCACTCTCGTAGATGCATAAAAATTTATTGATGCTTGCCTCGAAGAATCATGTGGAAAATGTTAATCTATGATATGGATATCTATAGACACATGGATACATCATATTTAAAAATTTACCTCATGCATTTACAATTCTTTTTAAAAATTTTATTTAAAATGATTGAAAGAATTCAAAAAATTGATGTAAAACACAAATGTTGAAGCAAACTTGAACACAAATGTAAACACAAAACTTGAAGCACAAATTGATGTAAAACTCAAGACTATTTAAACACAATTGTTGAAGCGCAACTTGAACACAAATGTAAAACAAAAAACTTAAAACACAAATTGATGTAAAACTCAAGAATATTTAAACACAAATTTGTTGAAGCACACACATTTTGAAAATTAAATACAAAATTTTCTAAAACATGTAGTTCACCAAGTTGTGCTTACATAGTGGAGGCACACTTGGTATATAATTGAAAAAAACACATGGTCATTAAAAGAGACACATTTATAACTAAAAAACACACACATATCAAAGATATATTACAATATCCATCAATAAATTTTGATGGAGAACTTGTTAAGACTAATTCATCTTTCACACACACATCTTGAATTAGAATTGCCCCATACAATAGATCACTAGACATCCTATTAACATTTGCAAAATGTCTTATAATAAATGATTGAAATTGTCTAACAATATTTTTTTCTTTTCCATGCAGTTTTTTTAACCTCTCCTTAACTTGGTACATGTCTTTCATCTGGTTGTACACAAGTTCGAAATTGGTGAAAACTACAATTCCATTGGATCCATACTCCATAGCTGTTCTGAAGCCTTCTATCAATGCAATATAATATGATTCATTGTTTGTTGTTCTTCCAGGTACATTCATTTCCTTTGAATGAATTTGTTCATCACAATATTGCATAACACATAAGTAATCATTGCTTTCCCTTGATTGGGATAACAAGAAACATCTATGCATAATGTCCATTTTTCAACCATGTTTAGTGGGCTTTATAATCCCTGAAAAAAAACAAATTCAATAAAATATTAAACTCATTTATTGCAAATTTTCCTTAGTATATGGGAGAAACACATACATTTTTTCCAAAAACACTAGGATCCTCCCTACATGTACTTAAAGGTTAGGTATAATAGTTTACCGCAAATGAAAAAGAGAGTAACAACACATCCTAGCCTAACTATGTATCATAGCTAGATCAATATTTAATGCATTCATTGACATAGCCATGGTAGTTCAGGATGTGTTATTATTAATGAAATGGTGCTATGCTTCACTTCTAGCATATACCATGCATACAAAAATTTATGAGTTGACTATGCCTTCATGGTAGTAGGAAGCATAGTATCACATTCATATAGATTCTATATTAGTTGGATATTATCATGAAAAGAAGTTCCATTGAAGGTAGATTTCTCAATGGCATAAATCACTTTCATATAGATTCTATATTAGCTGGATATTCACATGCAAAGAAGTTCCATTGAAGGTAAAGTTCTCAATGGCATAGTTTCTGTTGAGTATTGGTATTTATTTGATTTTTATTGGTATTTATGAGTTCTTCATTTTTCCTATTACATTTTTGCCAATCATAATTTGCCTCAATGGTTTGGAGTTTCCTTTCAAAATATTGTTCCTAGTAAAATGGTTGGTTCAGTTTGGCATAATTCACTAGACCAAGTTTCCTTGTGAGAAGCTACACCATTTGTAAAAATGTGCAGGATCTTTCAAGGAAGTGTACATAATTTGTGAAACAACTAGTAACTAAATATGTAACTATATAGTCTAAATGGTTGAAACTTACAGCTCATAACAACGATATTGTAGGTTCGATCCCTAATAAGTGATGAAGACATACTGGAAATATTTTAATGGTTCCAACATTCAATCGCTTCCTCAAATCCATATTTACAACTCAGAAAAAATATGGTTCTATCCAAAGAAAAATACGCTATACCCAAATATTTCAGCTTTAGACTTTTTCCTATCTAAAACGTCTATGATTAACATGCTTTGTCTCTGAAATTACTCATATTCAAACTATAATGTTGCATAAAATTTGTTTATGACATATGATGCATGCCTTCAGAAATTATCATTAAACTTCAAGGCTGGGCATATTAACAGATTCCCCATGTGTTTCATTTACTCCATGTTCTTAATTTCGCAGAGTTGGCCAAAGCATTATAGGCTGGGTACACTCCTATAGGTTCGCCACATTCACAACTGTGTTTGTTTCCATTTGGTATTTCAACCACCATCGACAAGATAGGCATATTCACTATATGTTTCATGCTTTCAATACACATAATTAAGTTCCATATTTTTCAAATAGAAAAAATAATTGTTTAGAAACGAATGCTTTGCCTCAGAGAGTCATTCCATACATCTCAGTTAGGTTTATAAAGAAATTCAAAAGCCAAAGGGATAAAATCTGTTGACATTACACGAAACTTAAAATTGCATGAATAAATCACATGTTGGTCATTCCCAAAGAATTCACCACCATTTTCAAAAGGATATTTCCATTTTGAAAAATTCTATTGAAGAATTAGGTAATTTCCCTTGTGATTTATCTTCACATATTTGACCATTCCTTGATCACATTGTTTTTGGAATTATACTCACCAAAAAAATCCAAAAACCAATTCAATCGTTGAAAAAATTCAACACAATGTACACATAAATTTTAAAATTTCATTTCTCCCAACGCAATTATGAACAATTTAATTTCTAGATTGGTGCTCAAAAAATCATAGCTCAACGCAAATGGAGAATGGGACCACACCCCTTGAATTTCAATTCCATAATATTAAATAGACTCATGCTCTTATGTTCCTAATGAATTTCCTGTTTAACAATGCAAGTTTAGGGTCCATCTTTTTTACAACGCCTCGGTCAACATTTCTATCGGATTCTCTTTCACTGCCTGTGCCGAAGTACAATATTAGATCTTATTTGATCCCTCATAAAAGTATTATTCATTACATAGCTATCTCTGATCTCATGCAGTTGAAACTTTGACTTGTCAAACACAAAAAGAGAAGACCATATCAATTAATCACAATGTCATCCCACCAGAAGGGAATTCCAAAACCCTTCTGCAGGAATAAGAATTCCTGTAACTAATTCTTGTTATCTGATTTTGTGCACCCACCATTCCAATAATGTCATATGAATTCCTGAGAAACTTCTCACACATTCTATTAAGTTGTAATTTGGTACTCACAAATAATAGAGACATGTTTGATTTCATAATCAACGCATAAGAAAATACCTTCAATAAAATTGAATCCATATAAAAATGATCAATTCAATACACAGATGTTCCATGGTCTGATTACACAATATTTCCACAATTATGCCCTGGCCTCTCTCGTCATATTCACTATCACTCTCTACTTATATAAATTTATCAACCTCCTTAATCCAATCAACAAGAGGCATAAATCTCATTAGAAACTACGTGGAGGGCAAAGAGTAATATTTTGAACACAATTTTTACTAGTGCTCCACAAAAGAAGCTTGGCAGGAATCGGGATAGCCTTGGTGGATACACTTGCTCAACAGATTCAAAACAGAATGAAATTGAGACTACCTAGCATCCTCCAAGAGTATGTTCATATGATGCAACGAACATGTTTATATGTGTTTATTTGTGAATTGTTCATAAGTTTTTGTGTTCAGATGCTTTTTTTTTTGGTCCAAGCTCACAATCATATTAGGCATATTTTACCTTAGTTGAGCTGCTCTAATAGCTAATTTTCCATAGAACCAAGCAGCTCTAACCAAAATTTTCACAAGCAAAATCTACATATGTGTGGATTGTAATTGCCATAAAATATATATTTATTGGTATTTAATTTGATATCAAGTATATGAACATGCCCCACCAACTATTTTTCATGTAGATTTACAATTTTCCTTTGATATTATTTAATATTATACCGATAATAGTATATTCATAATTATTTTCTTTCGATAGGGTGTGTTGGCGCTGGAATCAACACTTGGACTGCATCAACGGCCTGACCAAACACATTCTAAACTCTAAGGCAATTTGATAATTTGTTTTATGAGATTGGTAGGCGGTTTAAAATTTTATTCACTGAAAAGAGATTTCAGTTGAATCCACAGTTCTACTAATGAGGGTATTGGATCATGATGTGGTAGAAAAAAGTGAGTTTGTAGCCTATGAGGAGAAGAAAATGTGAAATGAGTGAACAAATAGTAGGTTTGCAAGGCAGAGATCTACTGCATTTGGTAGAAATTAACACAAGTAGCAGTTTAACAATATTTAATCAAGAGAAAGTTATTTCTAGTCTTACAATATTCTCACTGAAATATTATAAAAGATAACTGTCATAAGTGATGCTCTTTCCATTGTTATTATATATATTTTACCAAGAAGGCTCACTATGTGAGGCTAAAAAAAATTGATAAAACACATGAACATGTCAAGAGACTGATAAAAACACATAACAACACAATGGATTTCAAACTGCAACTGAAGATAATAAGATATGGAAACACAAGTGAAAATTAACAATACACACACCAGATTGATAATAAGTCCTCAGAAGTTTCTTTCCATTTCATTTACTAAAAATAGTATTGATCATATGAGTCAAGATTACAAAATCACCAACCTTTACTTCATATCAGTTTAGCATATACGTCCAAAAACATGATACTGTCATCTCCACAAAAGAAGTAAATCTGTTCCAAAAAGTTATTACAATCTCGTGCAAGAGATGAGGCTTATCCCTAAACTTAAATACAAAGTGCTATATCATAAATAAAATAAACATCATGAAGGCTAACAATTCGAAGTGGTTGTATGAGGTGGCAGTCTGTTAGAAGACCACTCTTCTATATTAATAGATTTTTGGCTTCTGTGATCCATCGATAAATTATGAAGAAATCTTTTGGTAATAATCACATTACAATGAACAAAGTCGACGTGTTTCGAACCAACCAGTGTGGTTCATCATGAGGAGTAGTTGAGATATCAGATCAGTCGTTGAGTTTAAATAGATGTATAAAAGGCAAAGAAAACCGTTAGAAACAGCTAATTTGACTTTGAAATTCATAACGGTTAGTTCTATTAATTTAACCACACTGGTTGGTTTGAAATGCTTCGAATTTGTTCATTGTAATGTGATTATTACCGAAAGATTTCTTCATAATAGACCACTCTTCTGTTCTGGTGCAGCCAACCTTCACAATAAGTTTAAAGAACAGTGAGAGTGACATGTGGTTGTTCTCCTTTAAACGTGCAAAACAGAACCCTGATATTTCGGAGGAGACTTGATACATGACACCTGAAAACATCCATTTTAACTAAAAACTCTTCCACTTCACTTGATTTGATGTCACCATCATGATAGCAAACCAAAAAGAAACCCCTTTTCATCATATGCTAGTATTCAGAAATAATTGCTACCTTCACAGAAAAAGTAGCTATATCCAGAAACATGGAAAATTAACCCAAAAAATGAAACGTTTCTCCAAGGTAGCCCTGTTATTTTATTCTTCAGAGGTCCAGAACAGAGGCAAAAATCTTGATGGCCTCGGCTTTAGTCACCCTCTTATCTGACCTCTTTCTATGTGCTTGAGTCTTTGACTGAGTCTTTTTCTTCTTCTTGATTTTGTCTTATGGGCTCTCCTCAATATTAATAATTTCATCTCTTAATGTAGGATTGGAAATTAACTTGTTGTTCAACCTGAGTTTATTTTTGGGCCCAGTATGAGGTCTCTTGATATAGGGATTTAGGATGAACTTAGACCTCTTACCTCTATACATGAATCTACTAGATTCTTCTTCCTCATACTTAGATTATGTATATTCAGGGTCACTGTTGTCTTCATAAGAGCAGTAGGAGTGTATCATAGTTTTCTTTATCTTCTTGATCAAAGAGCCAATGGAAGAAAATAATTGAGCCAAAGTGGGCTCTTCTTCTATGGCAGGCTTTGACATTTTCTGTTTTCCCTTCTTAAGAGATAGAAAAACCTGTGAGAGAGTGGACTCTATGAGAGAAGTACCACTGCTTGGTTGTGCTTGATGAGATGTTTCAGGAACATGGCTTGATCTTTTCACACCAAGGTTGACTTCCACTGGTGACAAAGAAGGCTTAGATACTAGAAGTCCAGGGTTGAATTCCACTGGTTCTTCTGCCATGCAGAGCTTCTTCTTAGGTTGGCTTCTTGAAGAGGAAGCATTTTCTCCTTGTACTTTGACATAGACCTTTTAGGAGACATAAATTTTTTCAGTTTCAGTTTCTTCTTGTATTCTTCCATGAAAAACCTTAGGGTTTGAGGTTCCATAGGTGAACTGATGACATGAACTTCATTATCTGGTGGCACTGCTGGTATAGGCATAGGGTCTGCAACCTTCCTAACCAAGCTTCTAGCTGGCCTTTTGACTGAGATGGAGGGAGGGTCAACTTGGCAGAAATCTGATGAATGGAGAGAATTATGTTGCGCACTGCTTGAGACAGGGGCTGCACTAGTTTTCTCTTGGGTATCTCTTTTCTTGGGCCTCCCTACCCTTCTGCTGAAGTTTATGCTACCAAACCCTTCCTCTCTTAGAAAATTATCCCAAGTGGTATTATTATTTCTAGGATGATAGAGAATTAGGATTTTAATCAGACCCCTATGATATAAATTGTGCAAAGAGTAATTTTGGATCTTCTGCAGTTTTAGGGACATTTTAAGCAAATAATTATATATAAAATAGGGTAAGTTCATAGGTATATCTCTAGAAATATGAGCAAGGAATATTAACTGATAATGGTGGAGAGAAGAGAACCTACCCTCACATGTAATGTATTTTTTCACTGTGGTGATCACATGTTGCCACTCAACATTAAAGAAAGAAATGTTTGCAGTTGGATTCCACATAACATTAACATGTTCATGCTTAAGGTAGAGAATTACTTCTGTGGGAAGCGTTTTTTTTTTGAACTAGCGTTCACCAGTTGCAGAGGTTTGGGTCGCACGAGCTATGATGGCCTCAGAGATGTTGAATGTCTTGATGCCCAGTTTGACGTTTTCACCATCGAAGCTCTTAGAAAAAGCCTAAGCCAGAGCCACATCCTCCATAAATTTTTTTTGTAGAAATTTATACCAGCCAACAGATTTAAACTGTGGTTTATCCCTAGCATCAATGAATCTATAATTACTGGCTTTGACCTATTGAAATTTCCACCTTTTCCCATATATTCCAACAACTAGATTGCTTACAAACACAATTGTTCGATTCTGGTTGAAAAATCCTACATGAAGCCCTGGTTTTACTGCCTTGAAATATTAAAATTTCTTGCTGGAGGAATGTCTTCTGTATACCTGTAGCCTACACAGAGAGCTTTTGTTGAGTGAATTCCAAACTCTCTCCTCTGATTTCATGCCTGTAATCATGGTATTTAGTTATGGCATGCTTTGAAATAATTTAAAAACAAGCGCCAAGTCACTCCATTATGCTCTACACTCCACAGTATCATTAAATGACTGATACCTCGTACTATGATTTCCGCTTCACTTAAGTGGGGTAGCTATAGGCTAGATATGAATTGCAATGAACCAAATCTTAGCGAAATAGATGCACTTTTCACTGAGTTACCACTATGAACAGGTCCCTGAAGAAATAACAACTCTTTTTACTATGTGAATAATATGACCTTCAATTTAGAGAAATAGCTGCCTTCCATTACATCTCTGTGTTAACAATGAAATTAAGACAGAGGTAGCTATTATCCTGGACAGGGTGGCTGTAACTTTGGTAGCCAAATGAAAAATAACCTTCGACACTAACTTAAGTTAAAATAATGATTTTAACTTATTTTATGAACCTAAGACACTAATAACACCTATACACTTAAAAGTACCTTGATTTTGAGAATCTTTTTTGACCTTTATTGAAAATGACTCAAACTTCAGCATGGACTAGGACATTAGAAAAATTTGGAAACAGTGGTACAATGGCGATTGCACCATTAAAATTTTTAGTGCTAACAATGGCTCATATTTGGGATGAATTATTCCCTATGAGGCTTTAAGGACTGCAGATTCAGTGCCTTAAAAACTCTTAAAACTTAGAAGAATTCTTGGAAATTATGACTAGGACTAACCATTGACTGATTGGATTCAAGACTGACCATATATACAAACACAAGTACCATTGGGCATGGAGTTTTATTGATACATCACACTGGATATTTACAATGGAATGACTCAACTGACTTACTAAACAAAGAACTTCTTAAGAAAATCACCATTAACTGGGCCTCCAGTTAGGTGATCATCATCCAAATGTTTGATTAGAAAAGTGTTGTTTTCCAAAAATTCAACAATTCTAAATGGCCCAAACCACAGATTATCAAAATTACCATGATTTCCATGGTCTTCTCTCCTGACATCCTAATGCAGCACCAAATAATTTTCCTGAAGTAGCTACTGATTTTCTCTTTTGTCAGAAAGAGATTTGACTTTAGCCTGGTATTTCTGTACTTTATCCATCAGTGATCCTCTGATTTGGTGTGCCTCTATCAACTACAACATTCTCCTTTGGATTGGATTTTCATCGTCAAATTCATCTTGCAAAAACTTCATCACAGGAAGAGCTAATTAAAAATGTATTACAACATCAATACCATATACAAGCTGAAAGGGAGACATTCCAATTGATTTTTTACCATTTAACCTACTTGCCCAAAGATCATGCATCAGTTGAGTGTCCCAATTTCTCTTGTTTTTAGGTAGCATTTTCTTAATGATCCTCACCAAAATTTTATTGGATGACTCGGTTAATCCATTACCTTGAGGGTAATAAGGCATGGAATGAGTCAATTCAATACCATATTGCTAATAGAAGTTGTGCATCTTAGTAGACTTAAAGGCCATTGCATTATCAATTACTAATTTCTGTGGACAACCAAATCTTGACAAAATGTTTTTCAACAGAAATTTGATAATTATTGTATCAGTAGTATTCCTGGTTGGTACAACTTCAATCCATTTAGTAAAATAGTCTGTATTTGTGAGGATCCATGTATGCTGTCCTGATGAAGGTGGATGGATTTCGTCGATGAAGTGTAACCCCCATTGTTGGAAAGGAACATCTGCTGAAATAGGACTAAGAGGTAATGGTATCAATTTCTATTTTCCAACAAACTTCTGACATTCGACACAACTCCTGATTTTAGCAAAAAAATTAGAGAAAAGAGTTGGCCAATAATAGCCAGCTCTTAAGATTTTGTTTGCAGTGGCTTTCCAATACAAATTCCCTCCACACACTCCTGCATGTATCTCTGTCATAATCTCTTGGGATTCAGCTTCATCTACACATATTAATAAGACTCCCATAGGGTCTTTCCAGTAAATATGGTCTTCCAAAATGCAATACTTCACAACTCTCAATTTGAAAGCTCTCCTTTTTTACTTCTCCATTTCAGGGGGAAAATTGAAATTTAACAAAAATTATACTATATCCTTGTACCAATCTGAATGAAAGATTGCAGGATAATTAGAAATACCTTCTCCATCTTCTCCTTCAGTTGCTTCTACATTCAGATTTAAAGCCTTGCAGTTAGATTCATCCATCAAGTGAGCCAAGCCTTGACCTTTTATCAATTTAGTTGGTCTGATCTCAATATCGAATTCCAGAATTTTGGGTAGCCATCGTTCCCTCCTTCCATATATATCTAGTTGCAGCAACACATATTTAACAGTGATATTTCGCACAAAAGAAACAATTTTTGAATGTAGCACATAAACTCGAAAATAATTCAAAGCCTTAACTAGAGCATATGCTTGTTTTTCTATTAGGCTTTACTTTAATTCAACATCCCTTAAAGCACGAATAAAAAATGAAATAGGCTGTTCTAAACCTTCTTTGTTCTTCTGTAGCAAGACAACTGCAATTGTTTCTTTTGAAGCATATGAAAAAATCAGAAAATATTTTTCAAAATCAGGACTAATCAAAACTGGAGCTTCAATCAAGGCAGACTTGATTGCTGAAAAATAATTCTTTGCTTCATCTCGGCATTTAAATTCTGCATCTTTTTTCAGTAAGACATTTATGTGTTTGATCAACTCTGTAAATTTAGGAACAAAACGCCTCAGAAAATTGATTTTCCCTAAAAATGAATGCAATTATTTTTTATTCCTTGGCAAACCAATTTTCTGAATGGCTTCTACTCTTCCCGGATCAATACAAATGCCAATTTCTGTTACAATGTGTAATAATTTCCCTTATTGTACAACAAAGGATGACTTTTTTGGGTTCAAGGACAAACCAAACTTTCTGCATTTGTCAAAAACTTGTTTCAAATGTTTCAAGTGGTCTTCATCAAATTTTGAATAGATTGTGATGTCATCCAAATAGATGAATACAAATCTATCTTTTTCTCCCACAAAGGCAAATATCCATTGCCCACTGAAATGTTGCACCTGCATTCATTAGACCAAATGGATTTTTTTTGTACAAGAGTGTACCCCAGGGTGTGGGAAATGTTGTCTTTTCTCTGTCTTTCCTGTCAACTGAAATCTGATTATAGCGTGAAAATCCATAAATCATTGACGATCTTTTGGATCCTACAAATTTTTGCAAAATATAATCCATCTTGGGTAGTGGATAGTTATCTTTCAATGAAAATTGGTTCAGGTTGTGAAAATTGACTCAAATTCTTATCTTTCCATTCTTTTTCTGAACCCGGACTATATTAGCTACCCAGTTAGAAAATATCAAAGGCAGAATTATTTTTGATTTCCATAATTTTTTGATTTCTTTCTTAATGATTGGGAGCAGCATGGGATTGATATGCCTGATTTTTTGTTCTACTTGTTTTGCATCCGCTTTCAAAGGAATCTTGTGCTCCATTATTCCTTTATCATAAGTTTTCAGCTCACTATAAGACCATGAAAAAATATCAGCAAATTGTTTCAGCAGCTTGATATATTTTGTTCTAGTTTCAAGAGAAGGGAATTTGGACACTTTAACTAATTTTCACTGATATTTTGTGCCAATGTTACATTCTATTGTACTCTCCCCATCAACTTTACTTTTAGGCTTGAGAAAAACATCGTTATTGTCGAACAATCTTTCTAAAGGAACTAAGCCTTTAGGAATATAGTTAGTTTTCATATCTATAATGTTCTTCCCAGCCATGGTTTTCTTAAAAGGCTTGCTATTTCGGTTTTCAACAATGTCCTACTCATCATCAATTTGTATGTCTGCAAACTCTTCAACACGCTCCAATTTTTTTTGAATTTACTTGTCATCCTCAAATATTTTCCAGCATTTGATGTTATCAGGAATTGAAGGCCTATTTTTTATTTGAACATCATAGGCTGCCTTGAAATCTAGAGGAACTTCGAAATTACTAGCAACAATAGCTAGTGAATCAACCATTTGATTTTCCTCTCTAGTGACAAAATTTATATTAAATGCTGAAAAATAATGCTCAATCAAGTCCCAGACTTCATTCATATAATTTTTCAACTTGGAATTTTTCACTTGGTAGTTGTTTCTCACCTGCCTTATCACCAACTCCAAATCACCAAAGGAAATTAGCTGCTCCGCTCCCAAATCTTTCGCTGCCTTCATACCCATCACAAGCACCTAATATTCAACAGTGTTTTTAGTGGTAGCAAATTTTAGTTTATATGATATAGTTACCCTTTTCCGAGTGGAGAAAAGAGGACTACACCAGCTCCCGATCCTTCTCTTGATGAGGCTCCATCGAAGTATAATTTCCAGATCTGTCCTCCCTCTAAATGCAGCTCATTTGTATCTTGAAAGTGTTGTTTTTCACTGATTTCAGGATGGAAATTATTATCATCAATAAAAAGGTGTAGTATTGATGACCCCAATTCCTTTTCTTCAACATATATGTGATGGTCTAAAGGATTACGATGATCACAAATGATGTAGGCCATTTGGGTTTCCCTATAAAACCTTCTGAATTCCCCTCCAAACACTAGGATTGTGGCATATGACATGTCCATCTGAAGGGTACCTCCCAATTTTTTAGACCAAGATCTGGAAAGTAACATCCCAAATCTAGAAGGAATTTCCGCAACTACAATGTCCATCACTAGGCTTTTCATAGGTAGTTGGGTAAGAGAAACAACCAAGTCCTTAATTACCCCTAGACACTTGAATTTTTTTGAATCAAAGGTGTAGAGGTCATGGTATTTCTTGGTGATCTCTAATCTCAATTCATCCATCACTTTCTTTGGCATCAATTTGTGAGAAGCCCCAAAATCTAACAGACAATTATGTAGCAATTTGTCATGTATATTGAGTGAGAGGTAGAAAGGTGGTGAATTGTCATCATTTTGGTCTTGAACATGACAGCCTAGATAAATAGTGGGATGCTCATCCTCAAAGTTGACTGAATCAAGAGCGAGAGGTGGCTGTAGCATAATTTTAAAAGACTCTTTATATGCTGGATTTTTCAGCAATTCTAGAAGTGGGACCGGAATTTTGATTTTATTCAGTTCATATTTGAAGCTGAAATAAATTGGAACTAATTCCTTATTTTATGTAGTGATTTTGACAATTGGGGCAGAATTTTAAAGCGGAGGAACCTCATTGACTTTGGCCTTTTGTTTGGTAGCTTGTTTATTTGAATCTGATTTTTGTTGAGGCTGTTGAACATGGCATTTAGACCTCAAAGGATAATTTCTGTTTTGAGCTTCTTGTTGGCTTGAGGGGTCCTGACCCAGGTTTAGAGGTTAAGGTTTGCCAACAAACCCCTTTAATACTAGCCCTTTCGGCAGTGACCTGCTTGTGTGGGCCAAAGTCTCACCCGAAGTAGTATGGGAGGGTGCTAGAACCAGGTTTCCGCACCCTGGGAGAGGGCAGGTAAGTCAGGAAGAGCTGTGTTTGACTTCAAAAATATCAGATCACATATTACAGAACCCAGATCTATCAGTCCCTTCGCATCTACATGCGCAATACCATATATAATCACAATAGATAACAGATACAGGACAATAAAGCAACTATCGCACCTATTCTTGCATAAAGTATAATAAGCAGACTTAGAACAATTGTCAATGCAGCATAAGTACTTAACAAGTCACTTGCGGAGCTCAACATAGAATTATGCATAACATAACAGATCCATATCACGCAGTATAAACAAGTAACACAAGTACTTTCGCAGCTTAAATCAATGACACAAAGCATACATAATCAAATATCACAGATTCATAAGTCCAATAGATTCAGATATTCCAACAGCCTCCCGCATTCATTAATCCTTCAGATCATTTTACAATACCCAAAACCCAACTTGCGCACACAGCAGCAGGGTCCGCAAACAGCAGGACTGAGGATCTCCGCACACATAGCTATCAGGAGTCCCTTCCTAAAAAACCCAAAACAAATCTACTAATTCTCAATTCGCACCAATCTTAGTTCAATATCTGCCTTGCAACTCAAAAAAGGTTCAATTACTTATACTACTTTAGCCTACGCATCCAATGGTCCGCAAACCATGGTTTGCGGACTCTTGGTCTACCCTTGACCCACTTACAATGCATTAGGGGCTTTGACCCACCCCAAAACCCCTGCGTTAGACTAAATATAATAAAAAATATGCAAAAATGGACCAGATTCACAACTTTTGTAGGAGACCCTGTTTCAACAGTCCCCCAACACAATCTTGTGACTCATCCCGAGTCACTGTGGTGGTGGGGTCTCCACTTGCGCCTGTATGGCTACTTTAGCCATAGAGTCATTTGATCCGATGCGGTTTGAGCCGGCTACCATTGATGTCGCTGGGGAGCATATCTCCGCGTAGGGTAGCAAGCCTAACCACTCCGCCATCCGTGATCTTCTTAACTGTGTAGGGACCAAGCCAATGCTGTCGGAACTTCCTGGGATGCTTTGCAAAATGGCTATCATACAAGAGGAACAATTGGCCTTCCATGAAGGTCTTCTGGCGAATGTGTCGGTCATGCCAGGCTTTATCACGGGCCTTCTAGACTTGCTGATGGAAATTCGCAATAAACCGATCATCCTCCAAAGCCATAAGCCGCGCTAATCGCTCCTCCATGATGTTCGGTTCTACCATGTTTGTAAATGCTATGATATGCAGACTAGGAACAATATATTCCATGGGAATAACAGCTTCTTTACCATAAACCATCCTGAATGGGGTTTTTACTGTTAACTTCTTGTAGGTTGTTCCATAGGCCTAGAGGAACGATGGGATGCGTACGTTCCAATCGCTGCGATCAACATTGCATATCTTGGTTAGTGCTCGCTCCAATATTTTATTAAAAGCTTCAACCGCACCGTTGTCCTGGGGCTGATATGGCGTGCTCTTCGTATGATGGATCCAGAATTCCTCGGTCAAATCTTGGGTTTTTTCATTAACGAAGTGCGTAACTCTGTCACTCATGAGAATCTTCGGACATCCAAATCTAGTCAGGATCTGTTCAAAGATGAAATGTGTAGCAGTATCCACAGTACAATCCTTTACTGCTTGCGCTTTCGCCCACCTGGTTACATAATCGGTGGCCGTAATAATGTAGCGCGCACCTGTCTTCTTTCCTGGGGGGTTGATAGGCCCAATGAAATCGATAGCCCACTTATCAAATGCTTGTAGAGCCATTTGTGGTTGAAGGGGAATTTCATCTCTGAGATATGGCCTCCATATTTGTTGGCACGTATCACAGGCTTTACAATAGTTGTGGGCATCAGTATGTAGGGTTGGCCACCATAACCCAACCCTCAAGATATTCTGTGCCATTGCTTTCCCTGCGTAGTGACCTCCTGCTACTCCGTCATGAGCGTCTGCCAAGATAGCATACCTTTCGTGCTCCAAAACATATCGCCACAATACTTCATCTACGCCCATCTTATATAATTAACCTGTGATGATGGTAAAGTCTGCTGCCCAGGTGACTAACTATTTTTTCTGCTGTACATAGTACTCTGGAGGTGCTATCCCGGTAGTCAAGAACTGAATGATATTAGCGAAGTGTGCATATACTACCTTGATAGAAAATAGCTATGCATCAGGTAATTTGGCTTTCAGGTCGGTTAGCTCCTTGCCACTCTCTTTTCGGGACAAGTGGTCCGGCCAAGCATTCAACTTTCCCGGCTTGACTATGATTTCAAAGTCATACTCTTGAAATAGCAGTAGCCATCGGCATATTTCCCCCCCCCAACATAGGCTTATTGACCAGGTACTTTAAAGCTGAATGATCTGTGAACATTTTGAAGTGTCCTCCTAACAAGTAATGCCAATATTTCTGCAAGGCGTAATTAACCATGGCCAATCCCTCCCACTCTGTGGTGGAGTAGTTGCATTCCGCTTCAGAGAGTTTCCTACTTGCAAAGGCAACTGGATGGTCAATATCTCCTTCTCCTGTCTGCATAAGGACAACCCTGAGAGCAATGCCCGATGCATTGAAGTAAACATGAAATACCCTCTCCCAATCCGGAAAGATGAGAATAGGTGCCGAGACCATATTTTCCTTTAGTAGCTCGAAGCTCTTTTGACATTCATCATTCCAAAAGAACGAAACATCCTTCTTGAGCAATTTTTCCATAGGGGCAGTAATCAGTGCATAGCCTTGAATGAATTTCCTGTAGTAGCCTGTGTGTCCAAGGATCGAGCGCAGCTATTTCTCCGTAGTTAGTACTGGAAAATTTATGATAACTGCGATTTTGGCAGGATCTACCATTAGTCCTTACCGACAAACTATGTGGCCGAGAAAGATTCCGAAGGGTACACAGAAGATACACTTCTTGATATTTAGGGAAATTTGGTGTTTCCAGCAGGCATCCAACATCATGCATGGGTTTGAGACGTGTGCTTTGACCAGGCTGAAGACAATCTAATCATCGAAATACACCTCCAGGAACTTGTGAATGAATTCTTTGAACACTCCAAAAACGACCCGTGAGAAGATAGAAGGGGCATTTTTGAGTCCAAACGACATGACAATATACTGAAAATATCCCCACTCAGTGGTGAACATGGTTTTTTTTCGGTCCTCAGGTGTGATTCTTATCTGATGGTATCCTGAGAACCCCTTCGTGAAAGAGTATGCTTCTTATCTTCCCACGCTGTCTAAGATTTCGTCTGAGAATGGTGTTGGGAATGGATCATGAACGCAGGAATCGTTCAACTTGCGTAGGTCCACACAGATCCGAATCTCTCCCTTATTTTTTTTCTCCTGAACCACCATTGGACTGACCCAGTCTAATTGTTCAACAGGTTCGATGATACCTACAACAATAATTTTATCTAGCTCATCCTTGACCTTCTGCTTATCCTTGGGGTTCAACCTATAAGGTCACCGCTTTATGGGTTGCGCATTGGGTTTGAGAGTGATATGCATGACCCCTAAGTCCCCCGTGATCCCCTTTAGCTCAGAGAACTTTTTAGGGAACAAGTCCTGATATTCTGTAAGTAATTCAGGCACTTTTTCTACTATATTCTCACCCCAGTAGTCCCCAATCTTAGCCAACTTAGGGTGCTATTTCGTCCCAATGTTTACTTTTCACAGCTTGAGAGGCTTAGTGACATCCACTTCCTTCAGTGGTGGTCCTTCAATGACGCACTCCCCTTCCTACTCTGGGATAGAGACAGATCGCAGATCATCAACACCTTCCTCTCTTTCCAAGCTGCGACAATTGACAATATCCTACATTTGCGTTTCCCATGTCGGAATTCCTGAATACTATAGAAGAGCTGGTCTTGCCAAACACGAATGTATCTATGTCCTCCAGAGCTTTTTCAAGCACCTCAGAACCCCCTATCAATCCGAATGTTCCTATAAAGTCATTCTTCAAAGTTTCCCAGTGGCAGGTGCGCTGATGTAGCTCCGCATCCAGGTACCAGGCAGTAGGGATTGGACCCAACGCATGAGTGAACAAGTGAACCTACTCTCTTATAGTTTGGTTTCCCCATGCCTCCATCCATGCAACCACGTGTTCACATGGATCCCCTGGGCCAAGGAACATCTTGAACCATACCTCTGCTAGAGTCTCAAATCATAGGAACATCATGCCCCGACAATCCTCCCACTCCGGGAACGCTTCCTTATGCGTCTCCCACCATCGTGCAGGGGTTGCACACATCACTATCTTAAGGGCCCATAACCTTAGTTCCCTGGGAACCTCAGCTTCAAATGCTCACAAAAAGTCCCTAACATTACCAAAACCATTGAAATAAGGTAGATCTCTTACCTCTGAGGAGATGCAGTGGAAATTCTTCGTGATCTGAAGACATCGTAGCGCAGAGACATCATGTAACCGATTTTTCTAATTCTCTATCTCCCCATCAGAATCGGAGAAACATTCACTGTCATTTTCCCAGCAGAGTACCCCCTTCGCCGTGGGGTTGATCCAATCTTCATCTCACGCAGTCAACTTATAGATGTGATCCACATCCTCTTCGTCACGCACTGGTTCTGTGTATCGTTTGCCTTCCATCGGGTCTAATGGTACTATTACCCTTGTACCGTTATTCTCGAATACCATGCATCTCTTCTTTAGGTTAATAATGCCCCCCATATCAATGGCCTAATCCAAGCCTAGGAGCGTAGGGTAGGGGTCCGCATCTTCGACAATTTGAATTACTTCAAAGTCAGCCCGGACCTTAACCCTTGCGATATCCACCATGATCTTCGATAGTCTTCCCAATGGTATGATCTTCTATTGATTGGCCATACACAGCTGGATAGTGGACCATCCCAACTTAGGTTTCCCCACAAGTTTGTTTAGGTAATACATTCGCATCTGACCCTAGGTCCAAAATAACTTGATCCATCTCGTAATCACCGATCTGCACAGTCAACCACATCTCCCTACTAGTGCGTTTCTTATACATATAGAATTTGTGCACGTCCTTGAATTCTGGAGGGAGGACAGGTCATGTTGCACATCTATCTATCAATAATTGAAGATTTTACACAGCCTTTGGGTTGTGCAGCATCTTCATACATGCCTGTAAAAAGGGTTTGACTTTCTCATCTGCCTCGAGGTCTTCAGGCAGCTGCGAGGTAGATGCCTCTGCTTTTGCAAAGTCGTTACGAGCTGCGAAAAATGTTTCTTTCTCCTTTTTTAGATCCAAACCTTCTTGTTTGATAACTTTTGGTTGGATCAGAGGCTCGGTTGCAGTTTTTTCCCCAGGCCCCTCGGTGGCTATCCCACTGTGTGTTACGACATTCATGCTTGGATCTTTGTCTCGTAGCTTGGCCTTAACCCTCTGCACATTCTGCGTAGGTGTCGGCTGCTTTTCCTGCATCTTCGCAATCAAGACTGGATAGTCTTCAATCGCATGGTCCAGCTGCCTACAATACCGACAGGACTGTCTTGTAGGGTTTGGACAGTCCTTGGCAAAGTTCCCTACCTCTCCATAGTTATAATAGATTAGTTGCCCTCGTCCCCGACCTGCGCTTCTGCCTCTTCTGCCTCCCCTGCCCCTTGCTGGGGAGCCCCCTGCGCTCGAGAGGGATCTGGGTGAGGATGGATCTGACTGCACCCTATAGAGATTCCCTCAATCGATCATCAAATCATACGTCCAACAGTTTTGTTCATCATGTCCTACCAACTTGCAGAACCTGCACCATTGTTGTTTTACTTATGGGACGTATGCAGCAAGGCGGGGACAGTGGTTTGTGTCGTGCAGCCTTGCAATGCGGAAATCATCGCACCATAGTGCCGGCCCATTTGCACCTATAACTTCCCTATGGTGCAATGGACTAGGTCCCCCGACCTGCATGTAGTCTGTTAATAGAGGGCAGTTATCCTTAGTGTGACCATTCGTCCTGCATCGTATGCACCATGTTTCGGGGCTAGCCTCCGTGCCTCGCTCCTTTTGAAGGTTCTGGATCTCCATGTGCATCACCTCCAGTTGTCCTTGGATCTGTTGGATGCCTAGCTAGGTATCATCTCTAGGCGCAACTTCTAACTTCATAGCAACCTCCAGGGCTTTTTCCAGTGAATCGAAAGTTTGTTGACAATAGGTATGCGCAGGTGAGGCAACAACATAGCAATGAACCATTCTGTGTGCTGTCTATCATCGTATTGAAATCCTCCTTCCCTGATCACCTTCTTCAGTCATTTATCGGCCTCCCACACAGACTCAGAAGGCCCTTGCTTGAAATCCTTTAGATCGACCACTATTTGAGAATAGGACTTAGGCTTCTTGAACTGTTGTTTTAAGGCATTCTTGATCTCTTCAATGGTTGAGTTTTCATTCTGTTTGATGTATCCCATGTACCAATCCAAAGCCCTTCCTTCGAAGGTAAGGGAAAATTGTGCCCTCTTCACCGCATCACTAGCTACATTCTGCGCAGTCCATACCGATTCTGCGACAAACCAGAACTGATCCATGTCTTCATCTCCCAGACCCTTAAAGGTAGGAAACTTCATGTGCACAGCCATGTCATCTTCTGGTGGTGGAGGTGTAGGTGAATTCTTACCTCTACGCTGGTTCGAAAGTGGTGTGGCGGGAGGACTCTGCTTCTCTTACCGGGTTGTAGACAGATCTACCTCCTTCTAGGTTGGTCCGATAGTATTTTCCATTTCGCGTCATACTCTCGTTTAGATCAGAGGTCATTCATTTGGTGTGGCTACAAAGAATAATTTTTTCGCACAATAATATCTTAATCAACAATGGTAAAGTATTCAGAAACTTACCCCTAAATCGTTTGAAGAATATTCGCTCTGCTTCAAAGTAGGAGATGAATTGATTGATGGAAAATTTCGTCATGAATCCTCCTAGCACGTTGTCCACCCAATGGTCTATTGTGCGAGTGATGGTGTTATCAACCTTCTCTAACTGTTGTATTAATTCTGGGGTCCACTGGGTGACTTGCTCGTCCTTCCAACACTTATGAAATTCGACCAAACTTGCGAGCCACTCCTAGAGCTCAATTGCAATGGTTACGAAGAAGATCTCATAGATCTCCATGAAAATATACTTATTTTTCCACTCTTCGGTGGTCAACCTCTTACTGCGGTTTTCTTTTACTGCGAAATCCTGAACTTGCTGTTCGAACCATTCATCAATTTATTTTCTTTCAGGTTTCCAGTATGGCCTTGGCATTACCCGACCCCTCTCTCAAAATTCTCCTGGTACCGGCAACGAAACCATTTGTTGGCTTGAGGGGTCCTAACCCAGGTTCGGAGGTTAAGGTTTGCCAAAAAACCCCTATACTATTGGCCCTTTCGGCAGTGACCTGCTTGCGCAGGCCAAAGTCTCACCCAAAGTAGTATGGGAGGGTGCTAGAACCAGGGTTTTGTACCCTGGGAGAGGGCAGGTAAGTTAGGCAGAGCAGTGTTCGATTTCACAAATATCATATCGCATATTATAGAACCCAGATCTATCAGTCCCTTCACATCTACGTGCACAATACCATATATAATCATAATAGATAATAGATACAGGACAATAAAGAAACTATCACAACTATTCTTGCATAAAGTCTAATAAGAAGACTTAGAACAATTGTCAAAGTAGCATAAGTACTTAGCACAATCACTTGTGGAGCTCAATATAGAATTATGCATAACATAACAGATCCATATCGCAGTATAAACAAGTAACACAAGTACTTTTGCATCTTAAATCAATGACACATAGCATACATAATTAGATATCACAGATTCAATAGATTCAAAGACTCCAACAACCTTCCGCATTCGTTAATCCTTCAGATATTTTTGCAATACCCAAAAACCAAGCTGTGCATACAGTAGTAGGGTCCACACACAACAGGACTAAGGATCTCCACGCACACAACCACAGGATTCCTTTCCCCAAAAACAAAAAATATATCTACTAATTATAAATGCGCACCAATATTAGTTCAAGTCTTTCTTACAACTCAAAAAGGTTCAACTAATTATACTACTTTAGCCTAAGCATCCAATGGTCTACAAACCTTGGTTTGTGGACTCTTCGTCCACCCTTGACCTACTTACAATGCAATAGGGGCTTTGACCCACCCCAAAGCCCCCGCATTAGACTAAATATAATAAAAAATATACAAAAATGGACCAGATTCACAGCTCTTGTAGGAGACCCTGTTCCAACAAAGGGACTAAGAGATGCACCTCTGAAATATAACATCATGGAGAAACAAGATTTTTCCCTAATCAAAGCATTAAAATATTTCAGGGTTTACATCTGGAATTCACATGTCATTGCTTTTGTTCCTCATGCAGTTGTTAAGGACATAGTAACTCAGGATCCTAATGGTAAAAGAGGTAAATGGAGTACTATCATTTTAGATTATGATTTGGAAATCAAGCCCACCAAGCTAATCAAAGGACAAGGACTGGCCAAACTTATGGCTGAAGCAGACTTTCAAGCATTGGACATGAACATGATACATTCCTTGGATGAACAAGAGGAGCTGGTGACTCCACCTATTGAAGAAGAATTTCTAAACTCACTCTGGTATGCTGACATATTACATGTGCTTTTTAATATAAATGCTCCTCCTAGTTTTTCCAAAACAAAGGCCAAATTCTTGAAAGTAAAAGCTGTAAATTTTTGCATTCTAGACAAAGCTTTATATTGTAAAAATTATGTTGGTATCTTGCTTAAATGTTTACTTAAAGATGATGCAGATAGAATCATGCATGAGTTTCATGAAGGAGAGTGTGGAGGTCACCTCTATTGGAAAGCCACTAGCAGCAAAATCCTTAGAGTCGGTTTCTATTGGCCCACTCTTTTCCCTTATATCCACAAGCTAGTAGTGACTTTCCATAAATGCCAAATCTTTGAGGGAAAGAGAAAATCATTTCCTTTACCTTTACATCCTATCAGTGTTGAAACTCATTTTCAACAGTGGGGTTTAGATTTCATTGAAGAAATCCACCCTGCCTCCTCTGCCCAACACAAATGGATCCTCACTGCAACTAACTATTTCACCAAATGGATAGAAGCCATCCCTTCAAGGAATTCCACTAACTTGGTAATCATCAAATTCCTTGAAAATAATATTCTATCCAGATTTGGTTATCCGAGAAAGATCATCACTGATAATGCTGCTGCATTCAAGTCCAAGAGAATGGTGGACTTTTTCCACAAGTATCACATCACATTAGGGAATTCTACAAGTTATTACCCTCAAGGTAATGGGTTTCCTGAGTCCTCTAAATTTTTTTTTCGTAAACACCATCAAGAAGTTGTTGGAAGAGAACAAAAGGTCATGGCATAGAAAATTAGTGCATGCACTATGGGCAAACAAATTAACAAGCAAGAAATCAATTAACATGTCTCCCTATCAGCTAGTGTATGGCATAGATGAAATTTTTCCAACATCCTTGGGAGTCCCAATGATGAAGCTCCTCCAAGAGGTACAATCAGAAGAGAATGATATGAAAAGGAGGTTGAACGAAACCATTCATTTGCAGTAATCAAGGGAAGAAGTATACAATAGAACAAAAGCAGTGCAAGAGAGCATCAAAAATAATTTTGATAAGAGGACCAAGGAAAATGATTTCCAGATTGGAGACAAAGTTATAAAGTGGGATTCGAGAAGAGAGGACAAAGGCAAGCATGGCAAAGTTGAGAATATATGGAAAGGTCCATACATCATCCATTTAGCAAGAGGTAACAATGCATTCTTTCTACAAGAAATGGATGGAACAGAGTTATGTGGAGGTCCTGTCAATGGCAGGATGCTCAAGCACTATTTTTGTTGAAGTTCTTTGTTTAAATCTTTGTTTATTGTACATAACATTTCTTGAGTAAAATATCATAAAAATAAAAACAAAAAAAGAAAGAAAGAAAAAAAAGAGGGAAGATGAAAAGAAGAGGTATAGCCCCATAGAAAAAAATAATATTTCTAAAAGTTTGCAAGTCTAAATGCCACTACTTTTAAGAAAAGAAAGTATTGTTCAGTCATAAAACCTAACCATGATTGAACATGTTTTAAATTTCTACTGATAAGTTAGAAAAGAAAGATTTTCCAAACCATATAAACTTGGCTCATCAATAGACTAGGTTAGGAAGAGGCATCGTTTCACAAAGCTTAAAACTGAACCAAAGAAAAATGAGAGGGATATGTAACAAACTCCGAATTATGAGCCCTCAAATTTATAGTTTTACTTGTACACAAATAAAATATGTGTGCCACTTGTCCAAGATGCCACATCTCATGACAAATCAAACAGCTTAACCTTTATTTGATCATGCTTTAAATTTGTGTTGATAGGTTAGAGAATGAAAATCTGTCAAACTGCTTAACCTTGATAGATAAGTAGATTAGGTAGAGAATAAGAGGGTTCATTAGTCTAATCTGAGCTCTTGGAAGTTATAAGGGTAGACATAGATAGTTTTTATGCTTTCAAAACAAAAAATATGTCTAGGGTTTGCTAATTCAAATGCACCCCAAATGAAGAGAAAATGTTAGGAACCTTATGATGGGTAGGTAGTGTTGATATTGAAGCAATCATGTTTTTTCAGATTATAGGATCATGGCTTCCAATAACAACAACAAGATCAACCTTGAAAAATGAAAGAAAATGAATAATCAACAGGCATGTGATGCTTCTTATCTGCAAAACTAGAGATTTGAACTCTAAGGTTCTTGACACCTCCTGAAAGGAGCTGCCCTCCCCAAGTGGAGCCACTGTTAGTCATCAGTATTTTTCACTATATTTGGATGACTAAAGGGTGTTTATAGATTTCTGAAAACAACATTCCTTGAATATTGTGAGTTTCAGAAAACTCACTGCCTTCATTATCCTTATAGAAACTTTTTCGCTATTTATCAAGTTTTCCTTCTCAAGGTCACCCTGTTGCTCCTACAAACTCCTCAGAAGCTTATACCTCTTATTTTCATCCTCCTTCCCTGCCTATAGCCTCAATGCCCTTTATTCCCCTTGTCACTCAACTCCGCCTTCCCTCTAGGGTTTTCCTATAGCTAACTCATTTCCCATGATTCCCTAGGTTCCTCAAGCATTGATGGTCTCAAAACTATATCTATAGGCTCTTTAGATAAATCAAGTACATTGGATTTTGGAACTTCAATACACCACTTTTGACAATGCTCTATTTTCACTTAAGAAGCCTTCCAGTCAAAATTCTAGTCAAGATCAGGTCAAAGGACCCTCCCACTAGGTCATTTGGGTTTCACATGTTTTGAGGTCATCATTGGATGTTTATAGCACTACTTTTCCTTTGCTAGAATCTGGCTCATATGTAATAGAATGTAAAAACATGGTTATTCAAGAAATACCTAAAATATTTCCAAATAATATTACCTCATCAGTTCAAATTCTACAAATGAGAAAAGTGGACAAAGTTTGGCACTTCTGCAGGAGTGTTGAAAGTTGTGTCAGTAGAAGGTATTGATGAGGTAGGCTATCTACTCCTAAATGAAGACAACTTACAACAACGGAGAGGGAAACAATTTGGTCTTGAAGAGAACTAAGGTTTTAAGCTTGATGGTCTAGTTGAGTGCCAAAAAAGTGATCCCTTGCAGTAAATGACATGGAGGAATCAAAAAGGCCAAACATGAATAAAATCTATCAAAAGATATTGAAAAAATAGGCAAGAAGGTGAGGTGAACTAGACAAAAATGAATGAACTTGAAAGGGCTATAGAGAACTTAGAAGACAACACTGATGATTGCTGCAAAGCACTCCAAACACCTAGGGTTTTGAAGAAAGTGGCCAAAGAAGGTAAAAAGTATGAGTTGAACTCCATGGTGAAAGCAAAAGAGTATTTTGAAGATGTTGTTGTGTGTTTGAATCCGAAGGTTGTCAAAATGAGCTTGTCATGCCTCAAGGAGAAAAAGGAAAGTAAAATTCTTCTTTCAGTCACCTGCAAAGAAAAACTATGTAAAATGGTTAGTGAGAAAAGAAAAATGACTTTTGACATTAGAAAGTGGATTTTGATAATTAAATTAAGTTCCCCAAGTATATGAAAGCTCATTTCACTTTCAAATGAATCATTCTTGGTTATCAAAAGACCGAGAGCACTCAAAAGAGAAAAATTTGTGAGTTTTCAAGCAAATTCAGCCAAAATTTTTGTGGTGCTACACATTCAGATTGGAGCTGCGCTCCTGGAAGCTGACGTTGTGCACTTGGATTTTCTCCTCTGTTAAATTTATGAATACATTGCACGCCTGGAAGGTGGCACTGCGTGCTGGGAAGTCGCTACGCTATTTCTTAATAGACCCACTGCAAATTTCTTTTAGCACAGCACACTCAGGACTGGCTTTGTGTGCTCAGCCTTAGTACTGTGCCCTCAGCCTTGGCGTTGTGCCCTTGGACAAGAAGGGTTTCTAATCCCTCTAACAACTCAAATCACCTCAAACTACTTCGAAGCTCTTGCCTAGGTCCTCCAAGAAAATCTTAAGGGTTAGTACATGCCATGCACTTATATTCAAGCAATTTTGGTGCTTTCTTAAATGAATGAAATCAAACCCTAAGAGAAGCCATAAATTTCAAGCTTGAAATCATTGTTTGAACCTAATTTCATCTTCCTCGACAGAGTGGCTGTGATAGATAGGGTATTTACACAGCTGGAGGGTTTTCATTGAGTATTTTAGCCTCTCACTCATTCTCATACACCTATACCCTCACTCATTCATCCCATTCAATAGCCAAAACAACAATTTTTTACCATCCCTTCATCTCCTTTCCATTTACACTCCAGGATTTTATAAGAGTAGAGATTACAATGTCAGAGGGTGAAAGCAGTGGTGTGGAGGTCCAAATTCCAAGGAGGCATTATCATAAATGAGGAAAGATCAATAGATTTGAACCCCTCAGTACAAGAGAGCTCATGTCATCTCCCCTTACTATTTCTTGTTTCAAGCACGTATGATGTTTCAATTTTTTTGAAAATGTGCAGCAGGTGGAAAACCACCCTGAGCTAACTAGACTCTTTATCATTAACTTGCATGAAAAACAAGTTAACCTTGCAGGGGTCACCTTTGAGTTATCTATAGAAGCTATTTCCAATCCCACAGGCATACCTAGTGTAGGCGAGAAATGGTTCAAGCAAGCTAACCTTGACATGAGTTACCTTGAGCCATACCTTAAGCCTAGGTACAAAGACCACAAAAAATCCATATTCCCTTTCTCTCACTTGCTTGATAGATATGCACCTATGATGAAGATTATCATGAAGTATATTACATGTGAGGGAAGGTTCTCCCGTATTTACTCCTACCACATTAGGTTTCTTATGCATTTTACTAGAGTGAGGATGTTGCACATACCCTATTACCTTTACTGAAGAATTGATAAAATTTCCTACATAGTGAAAAGGAGAGACTACCCTCAGCAGATGCAAAGAATTTTCCATCACTCACTTATCAAAATGGTTGTTATGCACCAACTACAATAGAAAGACATTCCATGGGAAACCTTAATTGCTAATGAGGTGTTCATTACTCCATAAGGCCATCATCAGCAAGATGTCCCCTCATCATCACATCCTCTAGAATCCACTCCTCCGTCACCTGCTACTGATCATACATCTCCATCCACTCACATTTCTTCACCCCATGATGATACTTGTTCATCATCTTCCCACAACCCTTCACCCTCATCTCATGACACAGCATCAAATAATGAATAGAGAAGTGAGATAGATGGCATTGAGATGAGTAAAATTGAGCCTTTTCCTTTGACCTATCAAAGAGGAAATAGGCATGTGTTTGCTACCCTTAAAAGGCAAGGGTTCATGCCCTCATCATCAACAAAACAACTTGAAAAAGGTAAGGGGAAAGCTACAGAGGATGTCATTATTGAAGAGGATAGTAAGCATGAAACTGAACAAGAGTTTCAGCTAATTCACCTTAACAGTGAGAATGAGGATGAAGAGGGGATCACTAACATGCTGCTCAAAAGTAAGGATGCCCAGATTAGGGATCGACAAACGAATATTGGTAGAGCAAGGAATGTAATCAACTTCCTTGAGGTAGACAACCAACAGTTAGAGACAGAGAAAGCCATCAGTGAGCTCAGAGCTATCATAGCTTGGAAAGAGGCTGGAAAGGCCAAGGCTAAGCTAGATGAAACCTTGGGCACTCTTGATGACATTTAGGATGAGGAAGAACAACTTCCTAGGAAGAGGCCAAGGACAATTTGGTGGAAGAAGGCCTTAGCTCGGGAGAGAGAGCAAGAAACAACATTGGCAAAGCAGTTCACTCTAAGTGATTTGCTTGCCATGGAAATCAACTATGACAGAGAATATTGGCTAGAGAGAGCCAATGTGTACCTAGAGGATCAGCTTTAGAAGCAAAAAAGAGATATTGACCTTCAGAAGAAGATGGCAAGGCATTATTCCATGAGGAACATAATTTCAAGTGCCAAGCTGAAAAAATTACTTGCAAATATTCAAGCACAAAATGAGGCAAAGGAGAAGGAAAAGCTCAACATCCATGCCGATGTATCTCTCCAAGCCTCCCAAACATGATCAACAAGACAAAATCCATTTTTTTCATCTTTTTGTAAATTTTGAAATTTTGACTGTCTGGCTTGCAGAAAAATGGGCCAAACGTGCAGAGCCACTAGTGTTGCACTCTTCTTTGGAGCACTTAATTGAAAAATGTCTTACATATTCATGTTCCTCATGCCAAGGAAATCATCCAAAGAACATTTCAGGTCATTTGGAGCAAAACTGGTCCCTCAAAAGGGCCAAAAACCACCTAAGAAACACATTTTTGCCCTCTGGTGCTGCACCCTTAGCAGTCTTGGGAGAATTTGTTTTTGAGCTAAAAAATGGGCCCCGTTCTAGAAACCAAAGCAATATTTGGAAACTAGACAGGACAGGCTTTCCAATGAGCTATCATGGAGCTCATTTGGACACCGGGAAGACCTCCAAATCTTAGCTTCAAAACAGGTGATTTTTCCAGATTTGGCGTTGCGCCCTTGCCAGAAAGTCAAAAAAAGACACTAGGAGTTATTGTAAAGGTTTTTGAGTGGCCTTAAGGTCAAATTATTCCAAAATTAGCTCAGTAGATATGTTAGAAGTTATTATTGCAATGAATGAGTTTTAGATATTTTTGCCTTGGGCCTTGCATGGTCTCAAAGGTCAAAATGCCTTAAATATGTAATAAATGACTATCAAACCCTAGATAGGATTTCACCTCCTCATTTAGTAGATAAATACTTCATGTATGCCTTAGGTTGGTTGTTGGTTGATTTTTGAGCTCAATATGATATAGACTTTGAGTTTGTTGAAGAAATTGGCTTTGGAGTGTTCTGATTGCTTTGGATTGAGCATCAATGGAGCAAGCATATTCATGGGATTCATGAACCTGGTTAATGGTGATGTTGTCCTAATTTGGTATTTGTTTCCTTTAGTTTTCATATTGTTTCATACTTTCTCTGATAGAAGAACATAAATTTTAGATTAGGATATGCTATCTTGGCATCCTATTTCTGTCTGCGCCCTTTATCTTTATGTTTTCCTCTATTGAGTTTGATTAAAGAATTCTTAAATGCTCTTTAGTTTCACTAAACTGTCATCTTAAATGTTCTCTTGGTCTGAAAGTAATGATTAGATAATTCTTAACTGCTCTCTCTGATTACTGCATCGTTGTCTTGAAGTTTATTTACTAGGGTTTGGTCAAAGAGGTTTATGGTGTGCCCTGCACTTTGATTCTTTCTTAAAGCATAAGTATTCTTGAAGGCTTTTCTTGTTTTAGTATGTGTTAAAGGATTCTTAATTTCCCTTTAATGATGTTCATTGGCAGGTTGGTTTTCTAAGTGGATTTTGAACTTAGCAGCTTTCCGTTCCGTTGTTGGTAAGCTGTTTGGTGTAGGTCCGTTGTTGTTCTGGTTCGTGTGTTGTTGGTATGCTGTTAGTTGATTTATATCTCTATCGTATCGGTTAGCTCCTTCAGTCTCCCCCCCCAAGGCTCCCCTTTAAGGGGTATAAAACATAGTCCATAAGCGAAGAGTCGTGTGTTTGTCCCAGCTTCGGAGTTGCTCAGGTCAGGTATAAAGATCTCTCCTCTCCTCCACTTCGGGATGTTGGTAACTTTGGCTTTAGGTACTTTCGTATTTTTTATATCTTGCAGGAACACTTCCAGATTAGCATAAAATACTAATATATATCTTCTAGCAGACCAATAGTGGTGCACGATGCTTGATTTCTTGAGGAAACATCGTGACAGTTGGTATCAAAGCATGGTTTCAAAGATCAAGTCATGGGTAGTGGAAATCCAAGACGGTTTTAGTTATGTGCTTAAGGCATTGGATGGGCATTAGCATAAGGGTAAGCTCATATAGGTCTCAATACCTACAATATAGTGGAGCTAAAGGCCCTGCTGCTCGGTCTACAATGTGAAAAATCCATTGGCATAACAAATAAATATGGAAGGGGAGGCGTCCCAAACACACGACGAATGAATGGGATCTTGCTAAAGACGCAGCAGGTCAGGCAACACAGGGTCTAGCTAATATTTCCATAATGGCGACTGAAAATCATCAAATAAATAACCCCTTTCGGTCCTCTAGAGTTCAATATTACAAGGTAAGCACCTTATTGAAGGCCGCTAAGTTCAAAATCCACTTAGAAACCAACCTGCCAATGAACATCATTAAAGGATATAATCATCAATCTCTGCAGACGGGTTCAGCCATTAATGTATCATGATTAGTAGGCTTTCTAAGATCCATTTGGCCTTGTTAACTTTCCCTATGAAACACCCTTGACCTATTGTTTCACTTTTCAAGCATTTCACAGACCCCATAGCCCAATGGATTGAATTTCTCTTACTCTATTTTTTCTTCTTGACAACCTACCTAACCAAACAAAACAAAACAAACAAAACCTATCACTATAACTAGTCTAAAATCGGCACCCTAAATCAAACAAGTCATATCTTTTATACAAACATAGAGAGAGCCCTCTATGAGTCCACAAAGGCTAGGTCCTATGACTCCAAAGTTGGTTTGATGTTACCATTTTCTATTTGGTCTTGCCAATTTTCCAAATTACAGGGACCTAACAGCACATAGATGAGATTCCATTGCATCCGCAGATGGTGTTGCAAGCATTTGATAAATGGGCCATAGATTGTTTTGGACCTATTGATCCTCTAGGAAATAACATAGGTGCATGATACATCATCATTACAATGGACTATGTAACCTGATAGGCTAAAGCTAAGCCAGTGAAGGATTGTAGTGCGGTGTAATATCCCAAAATGAGAAAGATAGGAATATAGAACATTTATAACATTTGAATCAAGAGAATAAGCATAATTCAAGCAAAAAACTGTAAAATTTTTGAAATTTAGGAATATAACATCAAGACATTAAAACATCAGAAAAAAAAACTGAGCCATATCACAATGTATCAACGAAAATGTAAGTACACAATGCTCCAAAAGGAATGCACTGAAGCCACAAGATGGTTGAAATACACTAATCAAACTTAGCACTGGAAAGTATAAAATACTGTTGTTAGAAGGTGTTGCTATTGGGAATAATATATATGTGCGAGAGGCTTCTAGCGTGCTCAGAAAGATTCAAAATTTTAACCACGGATTCTACTCAGAAAATGCAGAAATACCCAGAAATTGTTTGGCTAGATTTTGAGTGTGGAATTTCGGCCCTTTTTGGATTGCACACTACACCCTTGCTGGATGATTTACGCACTCCCTGGAGACAAAAACTGATATGGGGCTGAAAAAATGATATATAAGCTACAATATAACCCACTAATCTTAGTAACTAAAGGGTTGGTCCCTTCTCCTGATTCCCAAGCTCAAAACTTGAGATCTAGCTCCTCCACTGAATATGCAGCTACTGTATGCACAACTGTTGGGAAATACTACTTTGTCTAGGAGGGTTGCTGATGTAGCCTTGTAATAGATAATACAATTCTGATCCTAGGATCCTGAAGTGATCCCCAAAGTGAAGGATTAATCCATCTCAGGATTCCAAGTTGAGTTGCTTGGAACTTCCTCTTCTCCTCAAATCCTCACTATAGAATTATGCAATTCTTGCAGGAAATGTTGTAGCATAGGAGAATAGATGGATGGTATGACTCAAGATATGAAAACTAAACTCCTAGAATACTATAATGGATCCACAATGTGAAGGGTTGATCCCTCCATAGGTTTCTCAGCTGAAGTACTCATAACAACCTTCCAACTTTCAAACCCAAGTTCAGGAATGCATAATTCCTATAGCTGGAAGTGCAGATGAGAGTGGTTGAAAGTGGCACTGATTATTGGATGATGAATGCTTCCCAATAAAACCTTCCCAGAGTAGGAACTTGAAGTCTCCCATGGGTAAGGGTATGATTCCCACTCGGGAACACCCGATGCTAAACAACACATTAGACTTAGCTAAATAGATGTAGCATGCAAATAAATGCCTTACAACACTCAACAATAAAAATCCAAACTCACCTTCCTTTGATGCCGTCATCTTCCTTTTATGGTTTTGAGCCTTCCCTATCCTTGGCCCACCTCATAATTGCGATGCACATGTGGCCACTAGCCTCCATAAATACTATGTTGTCCTCCATAATCTCCATCACTGCTACAATTACTCTCCACTTCCTCCATCATGTGTGCATTTAATGCACCACTTCCTCCATAACTTCATTATTATTTCTCCATGGTCTTACATTTATTCCTCCACTATCTCCATCAACTTCCTCATTATTCCTCTATGATATCCACTCTTCCTTCATTATTATGCTGCTCCACTACTCCATAATACTACTCCACTACTCAATTAACCCACATTCACACTATAGGAGTGGATTTTATTCATCTACTAGGTTTATGGGTCCCTCTACCCTTTTATTTACTTAAATAAATAATAAAAGTAAGAACTCTAATATTCCAATTCGTTGATGGAAAATTTGGAATATTACATGCAGACACAACTGCACACTTCATTTTTTAGAACATATTGACTCGGTTTGGATGCTCTAAGATTTTGATTAGAGATCAACGTACAGACTTTGTGAATGAAACCATAGAAGATTTTATAGAATAATTTTGGATTCACCATTAGAGGAGCACTCCATATTACCCACAGGCGAATGGAACAGTATAAGGTTTCAATAAGATATTGGAGACTGCGCTCACCAAGATTTTCACTTCTAGCTAGAATTATTGGGATGTGGGCATACCTTTGGTTCTTTGGGCATATCATACTACATGAAAGAGGCTAACAGGAAAGAAATCATTCAAGATGGTATATGGGTAGGAATATGTGATTCCTATGGAGTACATTGTTCCCAGTCTGTGCATTGTAGCATTCAAAAATATGGCCGAAGAGGATATTATGAAGGAACAATTGTCACAATTGGTCACACTCGAAGAGAATCACTTTATTGAAACTTGCCATTAGCACATACTGAAGGCATGCGAAAAGGATTGGCATGATAGGCATATCAGAAAAAAGGTTTTTAAGGAAGATTATTTGCTCTTGTTGTATAACAAGTTTTTGCGTCACCTGGGGAAGTTCAAGATGCATTGGCTAGGACCATATATTGTTAAGGAGATCACTAACGGATGTGCAATGCACCTGGCTACATTGAGTGGAGAATATCTTCCCAGATACGTCAATGGAAGCTGATTGAAGCTGTACATGGAAGACCCTCTCCCTGCATGCATCAAATTACTATATGGCTAGATTATTGGATCTGGCACATAAGGTTTGGCAGATGTGCAGAAAGGTGCGACAAGTGCACAGTAGCTACATGTGGAGGTTGACTAAATCACATAAATGTCAAAAACTAGCCGTTGGAATAGTAAATATGGAAAAGACAACTTTATTACGATTTGGAGGAGCATCTAGGTTGCATTTAATGAGGATATTTTTCTAGATTTGGAACCGTTTTTCCATTTATGGAGACAAATTAATGCACAAGGGACCATTTGAGACGTGCCTAAGCTATAAATATGACCGAAGGGGTCACATTAGTTCCCTTTGAATTTTGTGTGAATTTTGTGCCTTGAGCTCTTTGATTGCCGAAGTTTACTTTCTTTGTATGTCTGGTTTGGATCCGGTGTGTGAGGAGGAGTTGCCTTGTAGGGGTTTATGACACGTTATTCCTCCAAGTATGACAACCACATGCCCTGTAGAGGATCCCACTATGCAGGTTGCTAAGACACCTACGCTAGCGAAGAAAAAGAAGGGACAGACCTCAGGGTCCCGCAGATCAACAAGAGAGAAGTCCCTGAAGCCACGCTCCACAATGACTGACAGATAGAAGAAACCCATGTCAGAAATTCTAGAGACGATTATGGAGGAGGAAGAGGTGGTGGAAATTCCCCCCATCTTGTGGTTTCTTACCTATTTTGCATCGTGAAAAGGATCACTAAAGCTCCCGAAGGACCTAGAAAAAGTGTTGGCATACATGAACATGCCCCTGATCCGAGAAAATGTCCCAATGGAAGGCGACATGTTTTCCAAAGTGCCACTGTTGAAAATGGAGGAATGGGACCTCGCAAAGACAAATAGATTTTCTGAGCTTGCACTAGAAAGGTACCTATATCAATTGACTTAAGAGGGGGGTATTGTTCTCATGGAGTCGAAGCACTGGGTGTTGGGCCTGCACAAGGATGATCTATTAAATTTATTGCAGATCCCTCATTTCAGGCACAACCCAATCAATGAAATTTGTGTGTAGCAGTTTCTCGCACTCGTCCATGAAGAGTCTTTGTGGTTGGGAGAGCACATCCCTATTGACGTTGCATTGATCCATCAGATCACCGAATTTCTTGATCAAGGGGGAGACCTCGTGGTGGATTTTGGTGGAAAAGGTCAGGAGAAGAGAGTGGCAGAGAAGATCAAAAATTGCTATCAGGTCGCGTGCCACAGTGGAGGGTTTGTGGTGAGTGAAATTAATGACCCAACTATCTGCTTCAGCACTCTCATGCTCGCATGTAAAATGATGAGGAAATGTCGACCAAAGGAAGTTCCAAGTCAACTTATTGCACTCGTGGGGCAATGTGAGAAAGGTTTCTAATACAATTGGGCATAGTATATTTGCTGGGAGCTTTTGGAGAATGTGCGTGAGGCATAAGAAGAGGGCAAGAACTTTTACTACACTTGACTCTTTCTTTTGATCACACTCATTAGCTGGAAGACGCTGGAAGAGACGCAACTCCCAGAAATTGAGCCTCAGATGTGTGAAGCTGTGCGATATGCCACACTTTGGAAATCATCAATCCTCGTTGCGTAATGGAGAAAAAAATATTTTAGGTCTTGTTTGATGCTACTATATTCCAGGCGATTCAATTGAATCTTAGGCTATCTCAAACCCTATACGAGCAGTACAAGTTTATCCTTGACTTTAAACCGACCTTTCATAACATTCAAATCTGCGCTAAAGGCACCGTGGAGGATATATGGTATGAGTTTCCATATCTGGTTACTGATATGATATATTGCGCATCACTGCTAAGTGGCCGCCAACTTGGTTAGAGCCACACACCACAGAAGGTGCCTCCATCTACATTCCAAATATTCCCACCAAGGAAAGAACAGGTACACAAATGACAGACAAAGGCAGTGGAGCAGAGGCCACACCGACCACAACCAGCAAGACCATTGATTTGGAGAAGGAAACTACACTTGAGAAGAATGATACTGGCCCTTAGGAAACAGAGGCTCAGACTCCTGAGAAAAATGAAGCACAAGCTACCAAAGGGACAAAGTGCGACTCTCAGGTTGTGGGAAATCAGAGGAAGAAGCGCAAAGGCTCAAAAGATGTCAGAGAAGAAGATATGATGTTGAGAGAGGATGACCTTAATGAAATAGCTAAAACTGTCACATCTACGATTGAGAATATGTGGACTGAATTGGAAGCGCAGTACAAGGTTGTGCTCGACGGGGTACAGAGCAGCATTCAGGAGCTAAGGGTTCAAGTGAGCCTAATTCAGGAAAGCCAGATGCAATCGAGCGTGCTAGCTACCAACGAACAACCACTCACGAAAGTCTTACCTATGACGAGGGAGATTTGCTTGATTTAGGTCCTCGAGCCTACCATCCACGTAGAATCATCGATTCTCCGTGTGCAGCTCCAATAATGTGGAGAAATAAAAGTAGATTTGGTTGTGCTACCTGTAGGGAAGTTGCATATGGTCCACCACATGATCACGGATGAGCTCCAGTTCCATGAAACCTGAGCCTACCACATTACCACTGAGGCACATCAACACATAGTTGAACTCCAACAGAAGCAACTGTCTGCAAAAGAAGCATGCTATGCAATAGAGGCTCGGTGTGCAGCCTTAGAAGCTAAAATTTACCAAGTTTGTAGTAATGTTCCAGCGGTTCCTACCTCAGCCACCCCAGCAGAAAAAATGGAAGGGCTGGCCACTATGCTCAAGGCCTCACTAGAGGAAATTCAGACCGTTAGAGCAGAATTGGAGCACGAGATAGCAGATCTGCAGATGAAGTTGTAGCCAGAGACCCCACCTGAAGTCAGATATCAATAGGATGCAGAGGTAAAAACAACAACAAATAGCATTACAGCCACAGTCATAGAATGCAACCAAATATTGGATGAGGCCATGGGTGGATGGACTTCAGTTCAGAGTGACTTGATGGTTCAACATCTGCATAACAAGTTGTGTGTCAAGGAGCATCAATTTGCAGATATCAGGATGGCGATGCCTACCTTACTGATTTCACAGTGCCTTGCCTACCTATAGGGGGTTCGGGTTATTCAGACTAAGATATAGGACCTATATCACTGGGAGCACTTATTGGAAGCAAGGGTGTACCTGTGGGTTGAGGAGGCTCTACAGTTGTCTCAAACATTAGATGGATCATTGAAGACCCTTCAACAAACCCAACACGGTATTGACCTTCCTTGCAGCCGAAGGACTGACAAAAGAGAAGTTGGTGCATGAAGCATAGGGAGATGTTGCGCAGAGCATTGAGGTGGATTTTCCACTGAAAACCTTTGTTGTTGTGCTCAAAGAAAAAATGAAGGAGCCCACCCCACAGTGACTATGGATGACTCACGAGTTTCTATTGGGGGCGTGTTGGAGCGAGGTCCCCTGGGGTAAATTTTGATCAAGTTTTGTAAATATTTTTGGTTAAGAATGCACGGAAGAGTAAAATGTGCTTTGGGGTGGGTCAAAGTCTCTAATTTATGTAAATTGGTTTTAAGGGGAAACTGTGGGCCTCAAACAATGATTTGAGACCATAGTATCTACGTGCTAAAATGATATAGATATAGATAGATCAAGTGTAGTAAGAATAATTAAGTTAAATAAGAATCTCACGCTTATGGTGATTTTGTAAGGATTTCAGTCTAAGTCTAGGTCTTGGGTCGAAAAGGCTCCTTCTAGCTGTGTGTGCAGAGACCTAGTCCTAACTGTCTATGGACTCCGCTAGCTGTGTATGCAGAAGGGTAATTATAAGGTAAGTCTAAATGTATTGACTGTTGAATCTATTAATGCAAAGACTATTTTGGCGGAATAAAATGTGTTATTTGATGATATCTTAGTTATCTGATTACTGCAATCCTGGTTTTTTCTATTGGCTTAAGATCGCTTTACTTCCGTTTATGATCAAATGCATCTGCAAAAATAGATCCTACATTTTATGCATGAATATCAATTTATGGTTAAGTATATGATAGATGAATAGATATTTTTATGTTATTTCATATGAATATACACTTTGTGTGTTGGAATAATGTGCGAAGATCCGATTCTATTATTTGTTTACATCTATGACGAAGTTTATTTGTTTATGTGCGCATCTACTTAAGTTATGTTATAATTTTGTTTAGGGCCACCACAACAATTTCTTCCTCAGGGTGCGGAAACTTGGTTCCAACACCCCCCGATACTACTTTGGGTGAGACTTTGATCTGCATAAGCAGGTCATTTCCAAAAGGACCAATAGTTGGAGGATTTGTTGGTTGTGAAATAAATCTGAACCTCGGTCAAGACCCCTCAAGCTATCACTACTCTACTTTTCTTTAACAACCCAGGGTTCATACAAACTTGTAGGTGGTAGTGCTATATATATAGTAGATGCATTCTACTCATGTCATCCTATTCTCAGTCCTACGAAATGGTGCTATTTCTATGGTTTCTTAGCGAAGTTTGTGACACTTTGGAATTAAACCTAGAACTACAAGAGACTTAAAACCATTACTCTATCTATTGTATCTCAAGAAACAACCCCTTGGCTGTGGTAAGGAATCAGTGCTTAAGACATTTTATAAATGTATGTCATAATTACCATATCAAATGGCCTTTTTTTAACACCCTTGGAATTCAGATACTTAATACCCTCAATAATCTAATATAATGAAAGGCTTCACAATTCCATAAACTATTGATATTTAAATGGAACGAAAATAAGAACAGTAAGAGAAACTCAAAATGATATTCTAAAAACACATAATCTACCAGTTTTAAGTTTTAGAGTAAATTCATGGAGAAAGAGAGAACTTAAAATAATATGCTGTAAACACAGAATCTATCACTTTAAAGTTCTATCAGGAGTTTATGAAGAGAGAAGAGATGAGGTGAAGGAGCGTAGATTAAGGTTATTCAACTCTTACTCACATATTTAATTAAGAGACCGACTACTACATTACTTCACTTCATTCAAAGAGGAATAACCATAGAGCGAAACAGGAAAGACGTATCAACATCAACAGGTGTAGGGAACTTGATCTTCTTTAATTAATTTATAAGAGAATTCAGTCATAAACTAACAGTCATCCAGAGGTCCAAAACTCAGAATATCTTTTATTTATTTATATCTAGTTAATTACATCACAATGGTTCGTAACTGCTAAACTTCTTGAAACTATTCGACTACCTAAACTGCTAAGGTAACTTGTGCAATCATACTTGAGAGAGAAAATTCAAACTGGAGATATTGTTTGTTTGTTGAATCTGGTATTGTTGATGCGTCCTCTCGAAGCACCTAGGTGGCCTTTCTAGTCATGATGCAGTGGCTACATAGCTCTACAATGACGCCTCTATGCCCGACTTGACCCAACTATCGTGCTCTTAATGGTGTCGCTATACGCTTTTCTGCCTGACTCTGCCTATGCCCATGTGCTTGAAACGCTGCCACTCATATCACCCGCTACCCAAATCTACCTCTTGTCCTTTGTTCTGTGTTGGGTCACTTACCTAAGTTTCTCTGTCGCATTCTACCTATTTATTCATTGGCAAGGCGTTTTATTGGTTTCACGTTATAACCCTCTTTTCTTCCTTCGACATGGTTTAACACACGAAAATTTCTTACTTCCGGATCTGAAAACCCTTGGAATTCACTTTTGAAACCACGTCGCATCCACCTGCACATCACATTTCACTACTTTTAGTTTGTCTTTGACACTTATCTTCTAATTCTCGAGATGCGCGCTATGTGATCGGGTCCCACCGCATCGCACATCATGCTTCAACAAGTATAACATTTACATTATCCCTTAACTGTTAAAACTAGCGATGTGCGCTATGTGGTCGGATCCTACTAGGCATCACACATCGCACTTCGGCCACTTTATCATTTCCCTCCTACATCTGTCTTTTGAAACTTGCAGTTTGTGGCTTGCGATTTAGTCTCTGTCGTCCATCTCCTTGCTCTAGTTCTGCACTTTGATCCCGACTATCTATTTTCCCCTTTGTGCCTCCTTAGGAACTCTTAAGTTTTTAAGGGAAATGTTCCCTTTCTCTTCCTTTGGGAAATTAGTTCGTTCACTCCATGGCATAACCCTCTCGAGCTTATTCAGTGTTTTGTCATGCTAGTCCCTCCTATTCTTATGAATGAGCCCGACTCAACCCTCTCTGGTGTGTAATGTCCTGAATGTGCCCATCGGCCTAGCTCTTGAACTGTTCTACACGTGACGGAGCCCGACTCGACCGACCTTCACATCTCATCATGTAATGTTAAATGTACCAACACATAAATCAAAATTCTTCTATGACACAAAATTTTACATTTTCTAACATATATTCTTTTTTTTGGTGTTTTGAAAATATTACAAAGGTAAATGAAAATGATCCACAACATTTGGCTCCACCTGGGGATAGTGCTTTCTTCCATGGAAGCGCCAAGAACTGCATACTAGTGCCTTATCCATTGGGCATGGAGTCAAATATTTCTTGGTGACATATGAACAATGAGAAATCCGGTATTTACAATGGTGGAGTGATGAATTTTAATGATGGAAGTAATGCTTCAGATACTACCCATTCACAGCCCACTGTACTGGCTCTCCATCTAGATCTTCCAAAATGAATGTGTTATTTGACTTTGCCTCAGAGATTTAGAATGGACCATACCATAGAGGATCAAATTTACCATGCTTCCCCTTGTATCCTCGTCCGGTGTCCCATCTTAGTACCAGATCTCCTGCTTGAAAGAGAACTTCTTTTGATTTCCTCTCGAATATAGACTTCATATTTTCCTGATAAGTAATCAAACTATCCCTGATTTTTCTTATGTTTTCACTTGACTCAATTATTTTGTTCAATCTCCTTAACAGAGCATTAGGCTCTTCCTGAGCTTCTTGAAGGAAGGAAATCACTGCTTTGGCCAGGTGAGTAGGAAACAACGCTTGAGTTCCATAAACCAGTTCATAGGGGGACTTTCCAGTAGATCTCTTGGTAGTGACTCGAACTACCAAGAGGGAAACTTCAGCTTCATATCCTAGTCCTTATTATTTTCAGCAATTGTCTTCTTCAAGATCCTAACAAATGTCTTGTTTGAGGACTCTACCAATCCGTTCCCTTAAGGGTGATATGTTGTGGAATGTGCTAATATTACATTATACATTTGACAAAAATTAGTGAAATGAGCAGAGTTGAATACCTCTGCATTATCAGTCACAATTTTGACTAGACACCTAAATCTATTGAAGATGTTTTCCTCTAGAAACTTCATCACTACTTGGTCATTTTCCTTCTTCATGGGTATTTCTTCCACCCATTTTGTAAAATAATTAGTGGCAGTTAGAATCCACATGAACTTTCCACTTGATGGTGGATTGATCTCTCCAATACAATCCAATCCCCATTGCCTGAAAGGTTCTTCAATAAATATAGGGATGAGAGGTAATGGAGAAAGTTTTTTCTTTTCAGCAAACAACTGACACTTCTGACAACTTCTGACCAGTCTGTAAACATCTGCAAATAGGGTTGGCCAATAGAAACCTGACTTGAGAATTTTATGAGCAGTGACCTTCTAGCTATAGTGTCTGTTAGGGTCCTATAATAATAGGATTCATAATTTTTGAATTGACTTTGATTAGTCTTGTAATATGTACATACTTTTCTTTCTTCAAATTATATTCCCATATCAGAAAAATATATAAAAAATGTAAAGAGGGTAAAAGTCATAAAATAAAAATCAAAGGAATTGAAAGAAAAAATATAAAAAAGAATATAAAAATGGATCCCAAACAAAAATAATAATAATAATAATAATAATAAAACATGAAAGTGATGCAAATCGAAATGCCACTACTATCTACTTTTACTGCAAAATAAACATTGTCTGCAACTTGTTCAAATTCCACAATCCATGAAGGTTAAACAACTCAATTGTAACCTCATGCTTTAAATTTCATGTTCTTAGATAGAGAATAAAGATCTAACCAAATAGTTTAATCTTGGCAGATCAGTAGTTAGGTAGAGAATAATAAGGAGCTCAAGAGCTTAATCTGAGCCCTTGGAAGAAATAAAGATCGAATTAGTTAGTTTGTTGTTTTAAAAGAAAAATGAAAAAGGGTTTGCAAGCTCAAATGCACCCATGAGAATGAAGAAAAAAATGGTAGGGTAGTAGATGGGTAGGTACAAGCAGTTTTTACAATCATGGATAAGCAGAAAATTGCAAAATACTTCATCCCTTTCATTTTCATTATTTCCTCTTCATTTTTCCCTTTTTCCCATTATCATCCATTTTCCTTTGCAAAAATCCCATTTTCCTAAGTTTAAAACACATTTTACTTAAGAAAAGTAAAACCCTTTAACTAATTCCCCTTTTGTTCAAAAATAGCCAAAAACACAAAAAAATAGTTTTTATCCTAATTGTAAAAGCTAAAATATCATGTTGGGAACCATTATGAAGAAAATTATTTCCAACATCATATTTTACACTATACTTAGTATATTTTAAAATTCCGTAGTTACATTATATTTTAACACTAACCTAAGGTATTAACTCATATATACACCTTTTAGCCCGTATTAATATAATCCATTTGTAATATATCCCAACCCATATTTCTAGTTTAACCTATGTTTTATTTCCCTCACATGTTATATAGTCCCACTCATCTCATAGGTTAAATTATTAAATCATGTTAATTATTCCGATCTCATTATATATCATCCCCACCAATTATAATGTTACACTTACATGCATCCCAATTGTTAATACATTATCCTCCACCTATCATTTTCAATCTCGTTTGTATGTATTAAACCTTATTTTAAATACATATTTAAACCTCCCGCGACTTTGAAACCCTGGGCCCCACACCATTTGACCTTACATATTTATCGCATCATCCTAGCCATTCTTGTTAGGTCGACAGAAGGAGTTCTGCCATAGGTGAGGCAATAAGGGATCCTCAACTAAGGCACGAGAGAAAATAGTAGAGCGACTAACAGACTAATACCAATGATGATGATGGAATGGAGGGGACTGAGTAGCAAATGGACGACTTCCCTTGCTAGAGCATAAAGGACATGAATGACATGGCAGCGACTGCCATAGTATCAGGAGGGATAGGGGACAGTGGGACTGACAGTCATAATGTGCGACACAAGAGAGAGACCAAGAAATGAAGGATGGAGGACTATAGCAGGGTACAAAGGGACTTGGGATAGACTCCATGAATGTGATGATGACTCAACTTGGATGCTCTAAACAAGGGCGACTCGATGGTGCTGCCACATAGTAAAGGTCCCATGGGGGACCATGAAACATGAGTATAATATGGTATCTCATGACGAAAATCGACACAAACAAAGACAAGTATGGAGGCAAAGTGGTGCCCCAATTACAAGTGTTGTAAGTGAGGAAATTCGATTTTGGGGCGAAGTGAAGTGACCCTTCTTGGAAACAATGTGTCCCAGTGAAGTAGCAAATCACAAAAAACTAACAGATGCCCATTAGAGGGCTCGGTGAGAGCTTTCCAACGGTGTGGACGGTTTGTCAAACTGAGTTACGGTGTGGTCGCAGCAGGTGAAAGAAAAACCAGGGTTCTCTTTTAATAAGGCCTTCTTCCCTCCAAATTCACTCATTTGCTAGTGTTGCTGTGGTGAAGGTAGAGAGGAGAGAAGGCCATAAATCTTGCAGTGAGCGTAGCGGACAAACCGACCGTTGGAATCGAGATCTGTCAGTTGCAGGTAAGAGGCCTAACCTTACTCTTTCATTTTGATGGTTTAAAAGTTCAGATTAGGGCCCAGAATCTCAGGAACAGACCCTCTTGCATCTTTTCGATCGGGTCACACTTTTTGGGCAAAAATCTGTGACCTGGGAAGCAGGTTTTGAGAAAAAAGGTGCGACCTGGAAGATGAGGGGGTTTTAGTGCTGTTTTATGGATGAGAGTTGGGTTTTTGTGTTTGGTTACAATATTCCCTATCTGTATGCTGACAAAGATGATGTTTTTGTGCAGATATGGTAGATATACGGGTGAACTAGAGAGAGAGAGAGACCTGGGTACATTATGGGCAGAGATCCAGGTAGATCAAGGTGTCCATCGTGTGTTGGACAGGTTTGGGGTTATAAAGTGTTTGGAGAACCCTTTGAGGAGAGCTGGAGAGCCCTTTTTGGCCGAGATTATCAGTTATTGGGATCCAGAGCATGATGTCTTTGTAGTGCAAGGGCACAGGATTGAACTGACAGTTCAGGATGTGTATTTCCTGATTGGTCTCCCGCCACTTGGGATGGTGGGAAATACACATCCAGTGTTACCGCGGGGGCAGATCATCATGGAGTTTGTGGAGCGGCATTGTCGACCAGGTCTCCAAGTCAAAGGGACGCGGATACCGATTGGGGACCTAGAGAGATTGGAGACCCGTGCAGTGGCCGCAGAGGTGCTGCGGATCCTGGGCAACCAGGCATTCCATCACATCACTGGGGGGCAGATGATGATTGTAGAGAGTGTGTTGAGTGGGACCTACTATGGGTGGGCCCAAATGATGCTGGTGTCATTAAAATGATAGTTGTCACTTTACAAGCAGGAAGTGAACCACGATTGCTCGTATGGGAATTTATTGTGCTCCTTCTTTTTTGAGAAGATCCTGACCTTACGACCTCGTATACAGCTCCCAGATGGGGGCCCGAGAGAGCCCAGGATGCACCGGTGGGGACGACTACTGTGTAGAGGAGGAGGAGGGGCGGTCGGACGGGGGTTTCGACTGGAGTTCTTTGCCCATTGGGATCAGATGCCATTATACATAGACGACTATCCCTATAGTGGGATGAGTTATTGTGGGGATCCAGACCTGCCACTTCCGCCTGGTCGAGTATGGGGGCTCGATGGTAAGTGACAAGTGACTATTCTTTTTTGGGCATGTTAAATTTATTGAACAGTAGATAGGGTACTGATTCATGTACTTTTGGTATGCAGATATAGCTCCGGTAAAACCGGCCGGATATATGGGACGACCTGCAGCATCAGGAGCTGCAGGCTCGAGTGGAGCGAGAGCAACACATAATGAGGATGCAGCCGCTCTCCTGGAGGAAATCCACTGTATATGTGAGAGGTTACTGACCGGTGTTTCAGAGCGCGGGTGGCAAGACTTAGACGACCTGTACATAGAGCCATGTATTGGTCTACCCTCGGAATGGCGAGGGGTCATGCCGCACATGGCGATGGTCGGTCAGGGGATACGTGATCTACGAGCTGCAGGAGCAGAGCCATTGGATCGGGATCTGCCAGATAGTGATTACGTGTGGGGCGTGTGGTGCCCCCTAGTGTGTATGTAGGGGCAGGTGGTGCCCCCAGTTTTGATTTTTTGTAACATGTTATGGGCATGTCAAATGTATCAGAGTAGATGGACTCTAAACACATGTTTTGCAACACATATTATGGATATGTATCTTGTTAATGATTATGATTGTTATTGTCTTTTATAAAATGCATGTGATAAATGCCAATCTAGAACATGGTTTGCAATGCTATCTACATAGTGATTTTGTTCTCGAGGTACATGGTTGAAAGTTATGGTTTCAAATTCACGTATCAAGAGTTTCACTCGTAAATATCGTCTAAACAGCACAGGATTATGCACATGATAGACACCATTTAGTTACATGACAAGAAGTAGGGAATCTATACGAACATGCAGATGGAGGATGCGATGAGAGAGGGCATCAGCTAAAAGATCCCGCACTACATCGTATTCGGCCTGACTGTTGGTGGTAGGACCAATGCAGACCCCATTTGAGAGAACAAGGGCATGCAAGGGGGTGAAGACGGCCCAACCTGCCGAGGCGAGATTCCGGGAGTAATGACTTGCACCATCGGCGTAACTGATATAGGGTGTGGACAGGAGGTCCTGCGGAGTAGTGTTACAAGACAAAAAATGGGGGGAGGAGGGACAATGACGGCAGCGTGAGTGTACAAAAGACATCGAGCGGCAACTGCGGGAGGGAGTGCGATGGGCAAGATGGCTATGAATCATATACAAACTAGAGGGTGGCATATGAGGGTGATAAGCGATAAGGCGAGGACTCGGGCTGCAGAGGTCGACATGGAGACGGGTGGTGTCATCTCGGTTAAGGGCGGGAAGGATGAGGTCACGGGAAAAGAAGGATTCCAACGGGGGGATCCTGACTGGAAACGAGGGGATGAGGAGAGGAAGGGAAACCACATGACGTGGCAAAGCTACCTAAACCATCCGTACAAGAAGAAAGGCTCACATATGGATCGTCATGGGGGATGACAGAAGAACAAATGAATATATGGTCAAAAGATGTTGAGCCCAGGGTGGTTGCTGAAGGGGGGTCGAGCGAACCATCAGGGGAGGAATCTGAGGGGATGTTCTCCGAGGTTCTCATGGATGATGATAGGTAGCAAATGGTGGTGGTAGGCTCAAACATCTGGATGTCAGGGGGGGGGGATGTCGATGGGAGTGGGTGGATCCTCAGATTGACCGGTAGCATACTGCGCAAGTATGGGAGAGGCGGATTGATTTTGTTCAACCTCATACTCTCGAACTACCTCTAAAGAGGCGCGGTAATGCGTGAGGTGAGGAAAATGGTGGGAATAATGGCCATGGACACCACACAGAGCACAGGGTTTGTTGGTGCGGAGAGTATTGTGGTTCTTGGTTATGGACGAAGACGGAAGAGAGGCTTCAGGGACCGTAGACTCGGGGAACATGAATTTAACCATGGGTTGAATACGGGGAAATTCAGGACAAGCATGGGTGGCATGACCGACGACATCACACAAGGCATAAGGCTTTACGGGCGGAGGAGGGGCCGAGTCAGTCGGGGTGGCCTTGTCTTTGGGTGCCCCCTTGCGGGCTTTACCTTTCTTCCTGAGAGCCGTCATGACAGGAGGAGGGTCCTGTGAAGGAGCTTGGGGCACAGTGGCAACAGAGGAAGCGAGGGGGACCAGTTGAACCGGTGTCAAAGCAAGGTAGGGTTTGGGGTGACCAGGCAGGGTAGCGGCTGGAGGGTCAAGGTACCAGACGGGTATGCCCAGGGTCAGGTTGGGGAGAGAGAGGGTGGCCATGACGGGGACCGAATAGACTCCGGGAGGGGGAGCCAGGAAGGGTATCTGACCAGCAGGATACTGACTAGGAGGGATGGCTCCGAGGTGGTTGAGACCTGGGGGAACCGACCCAGGAGGATAGAGAGGTTCAGGGATGCCAGCTGTAGGAGAAGGGCCAGAAGGAGGAGGTCCGGCTGGCTGAGATGAAGGGCTAGGAGTGGGTTGCGATGGGCGAGGTTGAGTTAGAGGTTGCTGACTAGCTGAAGCGGGTCGCTTAAGGGCAACCCGAGACGATTGCATCATGCAAACATTCGATAAGCTGGGATCATAGATAAGGGGAGGAGGAAGACTAGGGAAAGTTCCAAGCAAAGAGGAGTCTTTGTAGACACCGAGAGAGACACTGGTCAACGAATCGATAGTTTTCTTATTGGCTACAAAAGAGATGGTCGTCTCAGGGGAGGTCTGAGACTATGGTTCATGATACGTCAACTGGTCGATGGTGACTATCTTTCCATTGTGAGGAAAAGACATCTTGCGAAAAACCGTGGAAGGGACAGTAGACATGGCATAGGTGTAGCTTCGCCCCAAGAGAATGTTGTAATCTAGAGGGGCATCGATGACTTCTACGTCAACGCAAACAGTCTTTCCCGCAAGAGTGATAGGACAATTACGGAAGAGGCCAATGGGCTGGGAGGCATGGCCATCCCACGCTCGAAGGGTGATCATGGAAGGGGCTAATTCAGGAGATCCGAGTTGCTTCCAAACTGAAGCAGACATCACACAGGTGGATGCCCCCTCATCAATTATACACCGAGAAACGTTAGCGTTCTGGATTTTGACTACGATTTGGAAGGCTACAGAAGCAGGAAGAGGAGGATGCTCTGATTGATGGACATCGAAAACAATCATTTGGTCATCAGCAGGATCTACAGTTCCCATGGCAGATAGTAGAGCCTTTTTTTGGGAAGGGCACGATTGGAGGAGTTCCAATGTGGAAATGGCAGCAGGAGACTGCTCCAAATCATCTACTATGCTATACAAATGAGTAGCTCGACCAGGAGCAGCATTTCGGCGTAATGGTCCCTTAGGAATCTTGGTATGAACCTCAACTTTAGGTTGAGGGATATGTAAGGGACCATTGGATGTGGAAGGAGGCTCGGTAGAACCTGAAGAAGGGGACTTAGAAGCAGACTGAGCGGGAGGCTTGGGGTACTGGTGAGACTGAGTTTGAAGGTGAAGGTCGACGGTTGGGGATGGATCAGAGTTCATCATGAGGATTTGGTAATCAGAGGAACCAGAAGGGGAAGGTTGAGTGGCGACCTGTCCATTAGGTGGTTGGGCAGCCACGAATCCTTGCTGGGGGAAAGGATTGGTAAACACATCCGATTGAGTAGTGGGCACATTAGGGGGAGCATGAGGGGAGGCATGCTGTCCTCGCAATGTGGCTTGAGACTCCCACATCTACCACATCTGTGGTAAGAGGGGAAAATCGTGAGTGTAATGACCGTAAACACCGCAACACGAACAAGGCTTATTTGTACGAATAGGCCTATCCGGCTTGGGCTAAGTGCCCTGTTGCTGGTTAGCAGTGTTAGGGTCAGTACCTTGAGGATTGGGTCCACGAGTACCAGGGGCATATTGATTTTGATTGCCTCTCCACCTTCTTTGAGGGGAAGGAGGATTAGTCGCGCCCTGCTGTGCAAATATTTTCCCTGGAGGGGGCTGTAGGTGCTATTGCTAGGGTTGAGAAGGCAAGGGAGGTGGAAGTGCATATGCTGGAGGAGCTAGAGCACCAGGCTGCGGATAAGGATAGTGGTTAGGTTGGGCAACATTGAGGTAAGCAGGAGGTTGGGCAAAAGGATAAGGCATGCCGTATCCTGGATACATGCTACTTGGAGGGGGAAGAGTGCTAGAGGTGCTGGCCCCTCCTGGAGGGGGACCATAGCCCATAGGAGGTTGAGCATATGGATGAGAAAGGGATCCAACGATACCGTCAGTAGAGTGAGATGTCCCCGGGGCGTTAGCGCCACTGGGCCTGGGGAGGTCAGGAAGGACGGTATAGACATAACCAGACCGAGCGTAGATCAGGTCATACTTCAAGGCTATTTGGAGGGTGGCTTCTTCGGTTTGAGGGAAATGGGAGGCGACATCTTTGCCAATGGGAGGTAAGAGAGTGTGAAGGAACCACTCCATATAAACCCGATCTTCAAAGGTGGGAGTTCGACATAAGCTTCGTCTTCTCTGCCATTCCTGGACATGAGTGGAAAGGCGGGTTGAAGAGGTTTGACGGAAGGAGGTCAAAAGCTCTGTACCAGTGTCGTATCGGAGAGGGAGCTGGAAATAAGATAAAAAGGCTTGGGCAATGGTCGCAAAGGTGGTATGGGAAGAGGTGGCCTGGTCAACATACCATTTAGAAGCTTCGCCCATAAGCGTGCGTTGGAACAACCGAAGATGGATGGAATCATCGGTAATGGAATTCGAGGAACACCACATGTGGAAATATCGGACGTGATTGGTTGGATCTTCTCCAACAAGGCCTTCGAACTTAGGGATGTCAGAGGGGAGCTTAGTTGGCATAGCGGGCCAACCAACATCGTGGCGGATAGGGTCATTGATCAACTGATTGAGATCGGGCAGGCTGAGGCCTGCCATGTAAGCGAGCAAGGGTGCAGCCGAGGTAGTTCCTGTGGCAGTTCCGCTAGTATTTGTCCCGGCATTAGGGCCGAGATTCCCGCTAGCGTTAGGCCCTGGACCAGACATAGTGAAGGTGACAGGGGGAGAACTAGAAGTAAAAGGAGAACCCAATGAATCAGAAGAAGAGTCGGAGTGTGGACTCGGAGGAGGACTAACTCGACTACGGTGGGGCAGAGTAGGTCGACCGACCGGAAACTGAGGGTGAAGGCCAAGAAGTCTCCGGGAGGTGTGCCTTGGGGGTGCAATAATGACAACACAAACACGGCACAAGGGGAAGAAGAACGACCAACAAGGGTAGGGAGGTGCAGAATCAAGAGAGTACAATGTCAAAACAAGGGCAGATAGGTGCAGTGTCAATTGACTTTAAAGTCTTTGCCTAGCGGTGTAAACCAGGCTCTTCTTCGCTTAGGGTGAGTGTGTGGCATGTGTTAATTTTAATTTTTAAACCCTTTTCATTTTGAGAGCAAAAAATAAAAAGTGTGCTGCGTAAATGAAAATAAATCTGTAGAGAACAGTATATAATGCTGAAATGACAAAAAATTAACAGCTAACAATGCATCAATCTAACCCAAAAAGGTGGGTCTCTCAAAACTCATCTAACAGAGGGAAAAAATCTAGTCAAAACACACTACAAAGAGGCCAATAGATCTAGGGTCGAAAGGGACAGGGATCTAAAGGAGAAACTTGTTGAAAAGAGGTGCAGAACACAGCCAAGAGGCAGAGGCAAGGTGGCTGGAAAAAAGGAGGAAATCAGCAAAAAGCAGAAGGGACAAGGAAGAGGCCCTAAAGGTAGATCCAAACAAAACTTCAGGAGGTGATTTGAATGGGAAAAGAGTTGATGAAAAGGGATCTAAAAAGGAGGTATCAGATCTGAAAAAGGGATGGCTAAAACCCTGAAAAAACAGACACCTGAAACAGTTAAAACTCTTCCACAAAAAGTGGTGGCTACTAAAGCCCTAGGGGGCTAGGTTCCCACTTACATGAGTAAAAAATATCAGAAACAGGTCTAAATGGGCTGAGACGGAGGCTGGAAAACCCTTACAGAAGCTTCAGAAAAACCCAGAAAATTTGCAGAAAAATAGCAGAAAAACAGGCAAGTCGCAGGTTCTGACCTAGTTTCTATGCAGGTTGCAGATAATGGGCCGGAAAGTGCAACCTGGAGGTCTAGGTCATAGTTTCTGGGCTGAAAAGCGCGAGCTGAAGCTCCGGGTGTCCCGGCGGCAGATTTCCAGAAAAGTTGTCGTCTCAGTTGCGGCTGATGTCTGTCACCTGCGCAATAGGGCCAGAAACACGCGGAAGTTAGAAATTTTAATGTTTTAGGGTTTTATGTGAGAAAAAAAACATAAAAATAGGAAAAACAAAAAGCTGAAAAGAAACCCTAGAGTCTGAAGTAGCTGGATATGCAGGAATATGAAAAACGACAGCGGTCGTAATTGAAAACCCGTGTGGAGTCACCAATTTTTTGTGTGAATATTTTGTCGAAGCGTATGAAAAAATACCACTTTAGCTACGCATAAATTATAGCCCTAACATCAAATGTGGCTGCCAATATCTTCAGATCTGCAGTTAATTGATCAAGACAAGTGCTGCAAAAAACCAGATCTATACATAGAAAGACATTAAGCAGTAAAATCAAGAGTTTTCTCCATACATCCAATAGACAAGACAAGAACAATGTTTTTTGAAAGAATTTTTGTATTAAGGGCACCTGGGAGGAAAACAAGAAGGTGTATCCAATTCTCCTCAATGGGATGGGTTCTTGGAAGTCCTCAGCACTTCAGATATAGAATCTCTCTCTCTTGTTGGTATAGAAAACCCAGACAAAGATAGAACTCAAAGGGAGCTCACACAGCAAATAATGAAGAATGTGACCAAGTGTATAGATCCAGAGTGATCTAATAGGCAACAAAAGGTGAAGAATGGTAGGAAAAACCCTCCTATTTATAACAAAATATTGGGTCATTCTAGATCTTGGTGCATGATTAAAATAGCATTAACCAAATCTAGATCCACCTTTTATGGAATATTTTATTATATTTGTTGGAGGAAAAAAGTATTTGACTTGGGTCAAATCCCTTTATTTGTGAATAATAAATAAATAAATGATTTATTTATCATTTTAAGGAGGTGGTTAAAAGATAATCAAATAAATAATGATTTATTTAATTATTTATAGGTGATTTAGTCATATTTAACAAGGAATATTATTTAAATAAGGTTTAAATAATTATTCCTAGAAAATAATAAGATAAATAAAGATTTATCTAATTAATTTCTTTGTTTTGGGTTAAACATGACCAGGAAAATCAAACAAATATAGGTTTGTTTAATATTTCCTTTTGGGGTTTTCTGTTTAGACCATAAACAACCTAATAAATGTGTTTTATTAAGTTATTTTACATAGTGAAAGCAATTTTACTTAGGGTAAAATTGGTCTTACGTGGTGTACTTGGGTCCATCTAATGATAGTAGGTTAGATGACCAAAAAATGGTGTAACAATTCTCATTTTGCCCTCCAATCCGACGGTGGTTATCCTATGTCGCACATTTCATTACACGATGATTAACTAAACCCAAAGCTTCCGATAAGCGCGATTTGAAGGATTTCTCTCACTTCTACATCTCCTAATCACATTGGATCACATCAATCAAACCAATTTCTCTTACCACTTTTGAACCCTGTGAAAACCACTTGGCGGTTTTTCCCTCCCCCAGGTCCAAACCACCTTCTTGTTTGAAATGACCTAGCAATTAATACATTCACTATTGAATGAAAATGCATATAAACCACCAAAATGCACTCTTTTATCCTTCTACTACTGTTTTAAAAAATAAGAAGCATTTCAAACCAAAAAGACCGTTGTCGACTCTATTTCTAAGCCTAATTGAAACAAAATTCACCAAATTGATTGCTACAACTGCTGCAAAAGTTATCTAAGTACTTATAAAGACCAACAAAAGCTTCTGAAAGCTTTCTATAACCACAAAAACCCTTCTACACAACAAAAATTCAATTTTCCTAGGTATTCTTTAGAAGAACATACTTATTCATCGATCTAAAAGAGTATTACAGTTAATCGAATAATTTAAGATCCTTTAAAACTAAAGAAAACCCCATTTTCTTCCTAAATCATTCATTCAGAAACCCTGGACTATTAAAAATGACAGGTTGAGTAAATTGAAGAAATTTACGCCATCTACAGACCTGAGAAATCCTTCTGTGACCTTCAAAACCTTTCCTACAATTCTTAGACATCCTTTTTACATAAAATTGATGTCTTGAAATTGTTTTTATGACAGAAAGTGCACTATAAACCCTAGATATCTTTTGTAGAAACTCTAAGGTCTTGAAGTTGCTATTTTGTTACAGATATTAAAGGTTGGTTAATTGAATGAATTTAAAAAACTTTTAGAGACAATAGATAACCCCTGTTTTATCCTAGTCATTCTGCAAATTGTTAAAACTTCCAGAGGTGTTTTTATAGGCTTAAATCAGTGTTTTTAAGGTCAAAAGAATATAAAATTGATAGATCAAGCAAATCAATGGCTTCTAAAAATATTCTAGTAGAAAATCCTCCACAACCTCCTGTTGTAGATGTAGAGCACATTACATTAGCAGATGTAGACTTCAAGATTACTGGTACAGTGACAGAGTTCAAGCTTCTTGAGCTCCACTGTTGGAGCCAAGAAAAATCCCTAGATCAGGCTGATGAAGTGTTTATCTAGGAGTCAAACTTGCCAAAATATGTTGTTCCTCATAATTTATCAATGCTCACAAGTAATCAGACTCTGCCAATAATGCTACTTCCCTGATCAGAGAGCTATAGTAAATCCTTAAAAAGAAGTTTTATTCACCATTACAGCAGATTCAATCAATCAAATGCTTCAGAGACAACCTAGGCCAAATGAAGTTCCTTTGTCTATTGAAGCCCTCACTCAGTTATACTTGGATCTGGACTTCCCCAAGAGGTTCTTGATTTTTCATACCTTCATGCCTTCTTATGTGGAAATTCCCAAGTTGAATCCTCCATGCTCTTCTGCTAAATTCTCTGAAAGAACAAGGCATATCATTTCCATGTTGTCTTTCATTCTTCTGTACCTTACAGATGAACATGATGATGTTTCAATGCTTGGTTTCTTGTCTATTTTTACACATGGTGAGCCTCCTGCTACCATTTTTAACTTTACCCAATACATTTCTGACAATATTCATGAAGAATTAGTCAAATTTCCTTCTAAAGTTGTTTTTAAGTACTCTTCATTCTTATTTCACATGTTCCTATATTTTCAGTCCGAGAAGTTTAATATAAACCTTCAGGCACTTGATGTGGAAGGAAATCCACAATCATCCATCTTTTGGAATTCCTTGATAAGGAAAGATTCAAATGAGTTCACCTACAAAGATTTCATAGATTCCTTCACTCATCCCATAGTAAATTTACTGAAGAGTAGTGTACACCCCAAAATTAGTAATGAAATGAAGAGGGTTTTGCAATTGTCTGAACATAACAGGACACGCGATTGGTACTTATACCAAAATCACACTGAAATAAGAGTTTATGGATAAAGTCTTATTCCTTATAAACTGTCCAAATACCTCCCTATGAGGTTATTTTCCCTAGAATACATAAGACAGATTCTAAATTCAGATTGTTGTGTAACCAGCTCCAAAAAGAGAAGAAAAGAGATATCAACACCTTAGAAATGAGCCACTTCGAGGGGGAAACCTCCAATACATTACATAAATGAACAATTCTTGGATGATACAATTTACAAAACCTCCTTTCTATATAGGAGTCCATGGGGCCATAATGTAATCCTAGTGGGCCACAATGTAATCCTAGCCGACCTAACAATAATAATTTAAGGGCACAATAATAACAAAATGGGGGTTACAAGGGTACAATAATAACAATGAGGGGGTTACACTAACAACAATAAGGGACTATACTAGTAATATAGGGACCTAACATGCCCCTCTCCTTCAAAAAAGTGTTGTCCTCAATGCTTGAGTAGCTCTGGGTGCTTCTGTATAAAATTCTCATCCTCCCATGTAGAATCTTCGGTGGGTAAGTTCTTCCACTTGATGAGATACTCTGAAATTGATCGATTCCGTAGCTGTCGAGTTCTTGTTTCCATGACCGCTTCAGGTTCCAATATGATTTTTCCTTCCTCATCAAGTTCTGGCAATATTGTTTGAACTGGAAGATTTTCACCTATAACCTTCTTAAAGCATGAAACATGGAAAACTGGATGTACTCGCGAAGAAGCAGGAAGCTCCAATTTGTATGCCATAGTACCAATCTTTTGCAACACCTTGTAAGGACCATAGTACTTTGGCGATAATTTATTATCCTTCTTAGCTTGCTTGAGGGACATTTTTTTGTATGGTTATAGCCGTAAAAATACCCAATCTCCTACATCAAAACTTCTCTCGCTGTGATGTTGATCTGCCTGTTGTTTCATTCGATTTTGTGCCAAATTTAGGTTATCCTTTAGGAGTTGGAGAACTTATTGCTGATGCTCGATGTGATCTTCCACTGCTTGAACCTTCGAATTTTCCCTTAAATATGATGTGATCGATGGTGGATGATATCCATAAAGTGCCATAAATGAGGTCATTTTTGCTGCAGTATGGAAGGAAGTGTTATACCACCATTCAGCGAGAGGTAACCACTTGACCCATTGTGTTTGTTATCAGATACAAAACAACGAAGATATCCTTCCAAACATTTATTTACTATCTCAGTTTGACCATCAGATTGAGGATGATAAGATGAGCTATGAGCTAATTGAGTACCCAAACAAGAAAATAACTTCATCCAAAAATTTCCAGTAAAAATGGGATCTCTGTCGCTCACAATAACCCTTGGGCTTCCATGTAGCTTTTGAATTTTGTCCATAAATGTAGCAGCAACTGTACTTGCTTTAAATGGATGAGATAATGCACAAAAGTGTGCATACTTGGTAAGTCTATCAACTACCACCATGATGACACTCTTTCCTTCGGACTTAGGTAAACCTGTGATAAAATCCATTGAAATCTCCTCCCAACGTTGACTTGGAATGGATAAAGGTTGTAGAAGTCACGGGGTCTTAATTGTCTCCACTTTATTCTGCTGGCAAACCAAACATTCCGCCACAAACTTTTGAATATCAGATTTAAGGCCATCCCAAAAACATTCTTTCTTCACCCTGTGGTAAGTTTTTAAAAATCCTGAGTGTCCTCCTAAAGGAGAAGTGTGCAATTCCAAAAGAATATTTTGTTTTAGTTGGGAATTCTTACAAAGATATAAGCGATCTTTGTACCATAAGGAATCATTTTTCCAACTAAATGTATCGGATGTACTAGGATCTTGCTGCAACTTTTGAATGAGTGTCCATACATCTTTGTCCTTCTTCCATTCATCTCTTGCTTCGGTTATCCAATCTGGTTGGATAATAGAAATGGCACAAAGCAATGCTTCCACCTCTTAATTCTTTCTTGAGAGTGCATCTGCAACAACATTAAGCTTTCCTTTTTTGTAGATTATTTCAAAGTCATAACCCAACATCTTTGTGACCCATTTTGCTGCTCTTCTGAAGATAGTCTTTGTTCCAAAAAGTGTTTAAGACTATCATGATCAGTTTTTACCTTGAAGTGTCTTCCCATTAGGTAAGTTTGCCATTTATTTAGTGCATGCAGTATTGCTAACATTTCCTTCTCATAAATAGGTTTCTGTAAATACTTTCCTTTGATTGGACGACTTTCAAAAGCAATGGGTCTTCCTTCCTGCATTAAAACAGCACCAATTCCATTTTCTGAGGCATCACATTCCACAATAAAGGTTTTTGTGAAGTCTGGTGTAGCTAAGACCGGTGCTAGGCACATTGCCTCTTTAAGACGTTCAAAGGCCTTAGTTGCTTCGGGAGTCCATGAAAATGCATCTTTCTTCAATAATGTTGTTAGAGGTGCTGCTATTCTCCCATAATTCTTAACAAACTTGCGATAATACCATGTTAACCCGAGAAATCCTTGCAACTACTTTATGGTCGTGGGGACTTTCCATTCCTTAATGGCTTTAATTTTGTTAGGGTCTACTTTAACACCCTCGTGAGATACAATATGACCCAGATATTCCACCTCTTGTACTCCAAATAAACATTTGGATGATTTTGCATATAATTGTTTCTCCTGCAATAGTTTGAGCACCCTGTCAACATGTTCAACATGATCCTTCCAAGACCTGCTGTAGATTAGTATATCATCAAAAATACTAGCACAAATTTTCTAAGGAAGGGTTTGAAAATGGAATTCATCAACCCTTGAAATGTAGAAGGTGCATTGGTAAGGCCAAAAGGCATGACAAAAATTCATAATGACCCTCATGAGTTCGAAATGCTGTTTTTGGAATATCTTCAGTCTTCATTCTAATTTGATGATATCCTGAACGAAGATCCAACTTGGTAAAATAAATTGCTCCATGTAATTCATCCAATAATTCATCAATCACAGGAATGGGAAATTTATCTTTAATGGTGAGCTTATTGAGCTCCCTATAATCTGGACACCTTCGCCATGATCCATCCTTCTTGTGTACCAATACTACAGGAGCAGAGAAAGAACTTTGACTAGGTTGAATTATACCCGCCTCTAACATTTCTGCAATCATACGTTCAATTTCGCTCTTTTGGAAGTGAGGATATCTATAAGGCCTGATGTTTGGAGGAACACTTCCTGGAATCAAATGAATAGCATGATCATGATCACGAATAGGTGGGAGTCCTTTGGGAGTTTCAAACACCTTGGAATGATTGTCCAAGACTTGTTGGAGATCTGCAGAAATAGATGATTTTGATGTCGGAACTTCTAATGAGCATAATTGTGCAATTACGCCTCGTTGTTCTTTCTTTAGAAGCTTTGTCATGACATTAGAGCTTATTATCCTTCCCGGCTTCCCTTCAATACCCCGTAATTCGACTTCCTTTCATTCTGAAAAAAATTTCAAGAAAAGTTCTTGAAAATTAAAAGCTACCGTCCCCAAAGATTGTAACCATTGTACTCCTAATACAACATCGACACCTCCCATAGGAATGGAAAGCATTGGACTAGTCAATACATATTCCCCCATGGTTAGCTTAATATTATGGCATTTTCCAGAGAAATTTATAGTTCCTCCATTTGCAACCATCTCTTGACATTCTGGTGCTGGGTATAGGAAACAATTTAATTCCTTGGCTACCTTACAATGAATAAAATTATGGGTGCTACCTGAATCAATCAACACTATTACCTTTTTCTTATTGATTTGTCCTTCTATCTTGAGAGTTTGAGGAGTGGTAATTCCTGCCAGTGCATTACACGATATGGTTGGATTCATTTCTTCCTCTTCTATGGCTGGTTCCTGGTGTATACCCTCTTCTTGTTCATTTTCTTCTTCCTCTTCACAATCTATGTAAAATAATTTCTTCTCAGCACACTTATGACCTTTAGTGTATTTTCTATCACAACTATAACAAAGCCCTTTTGCTCTTTTTTCTTCCAATTGTTGTGCTGTCAACCTTGTAGGTTGTGGAAATTAGGTGTAGCAACACTTCCATCTTTATAGAATTGAGTGGTAGGCTTCCTTGTCGCCATTATTTTACATTCAACTTTTCTTCCTAACTTGAATGCCTTCTCCAATGAATCTGGTTCCAAAACGCGAACTTCATGTTGGATATTATCCTTTAAAGTGCCTATGAAGAGATCGATCCCGTGTTCCTCTGGAATATCAGTTACCCTTATATTCAATTTTTGGAATTCCTCAATGTGTTGCCCCACTAAACCCTTTTGTTTGAGATTTATCAATTGGCTAAAGAAAGTGTTGCTCTTTGTATCCTCATAATGTGCTATCATTTCCTCCGTAAAAATTGACCAAGTGACAATTTTTTTACGGGAGCAAAGCCATCGATACCATACAAATGTATTTTGTTCTAAATGTAAAGTTGCAATGCGTACCTTTTGTGTGTTTTCCACGTTATGGAGATCAAAATATTGCTCCATCTGTAGTATCCATGTTACAGGATCCTTTCCATCAAACTTCCTCATATCCATTTTTGGAATATGGCGGTTCTTCCCGCCAACATTAGAGTTTATGAAATCACGATTAACATTTATTTTGTTCTCATCATGAGGTTCTTCTACTATCTTTTCACCATTAGGAAACATTTCTTGTATCAACTTTTTCAAACCTTCGATGTCTGCTTTGAGATCATTCTTCATGTTTTCCATGTTGTCTTTCATGTCATCCATCTTAGCTTCCATGCCAGCTTCCATGCCATCCATCTTATCTTCCATGCCTTTCTTCAAACCGTCCATCTTCACTTCCACGCCTTTCTTCAAAACTTCCATTTCATTTTTTGTTGCTCTTTGCGAGAGTGAAATTTGTTGCACTTGCTCTTGTAATTTGATAGATCATGTTGCAATTCTTCATCTTCATGAGTCATAGTAGAGCCTTCTGAAGGCTTAATGGGTGTTGAATTATTTTTACGGGGCATCTTTTAGAACCCAATACTGATATCTATTCTACAATATGCCCTTGGAATCAATTCAAATTGATTCTTCTAACAAGACTTATGCAATTCGGAAAAAAAAATACACACCTTTTTCTTGCTTTTGAGGAGCTCGATATTGAAATTGGATTATATTTGTTATTGCAGCACTTCAATATTTTATTTTCAGCACCAATGTATCCCTCTGAATTATCTTTCAAATGCCACAGGTCTGACCTGATTTGGATTCTCCAAGACAAAGTTGTGTCCAATCTCCCACAATGACCTAATTATGGACTGGTTCAGTAGAGCGAACTTGTACGACTTGCCACGTGTCACTGTTTCATCCTTTGTCTCTGAAATTGATAGCCAATAAACTAAAGTTTGTGTACTTGTGACCACTTTTTATGGCACTCCAATCCGATGCCCAGAGAGAGAGTTATTGAACTTTTCCCACGATCACCTCTTTGAGATGAAATTCAGGAGCCTGAAAAAGCACTACCTTCCACAGATCATATCTCCAAAAATATTGCGAACCAAGCTCTGAAATTTTTTGATGAATTTCCTCAGGATTTCAGCTTCGCACCATATGAATTTCAGATTCTGAACCTTCGTAGACAAAAATTTATAGCGCAAATTCCACGATGACCTGTTTAGGAGCCTGAAAAATTACCTGACTTCCACAGATCATATCTCCGAAATTATTGCGAACCAAACTCTGAAATTTTTATACAAGCTTCCTCAAGATTTTTTCTTCGCACCCTAAAAATTTCAGCTTCTGAAACTTCGTAGAAAAAAAAGTTATAGTGAAAATGCCACGATGACCTGTTTGGAGCAGCGAAACCCTAGAATCCAAACCTCTAATACCAAATGTTGTGTAACCAGCTCCAAAAAGAGAAGAAAAGAGATATCAACGCCTTAGAAATGAGCCACTTCGAGGGGGCAACCTCAAATACATTACATAAATGAACAATTCTTGGATGATACAATTTACAAAACCTCCTTTCTATATATAGGAGTCCATGGGGCCATAATGTTATCCTAGTGGGCCACAATGTAATCCTAGCCAACCTAACAATAATAATTTAAGGGCACAATAATAACAAAATGGGGGTTACAAGGGTACAATAATAACAATAAGGGGGTTACACTAACAACAATAAGGGACTATACTAGTATATAGGGACCTAACACAGATGCAATCAATTTCTTAATAGAAAAGAAGAAAACACAGTTCAAGCTGAAGAACCAAGTTGGCCCTTTTATCTATAATAATAGAGAGGCAGGTCCAGAAGCGGAAAAATAGTTGGAGGAGTTAAAATTCAGTCCTATTTTCCTTTGGTATTATGATCCCCTTGGTGTTATTAGTAAAATGAGATTTAAATGAAAATTAACCCCATATCATACATGAAAAGAAGCTAGAGATTGAAAAATTCTCAAACCAATCTGAATGGTTAGAGATTACATTGGTAGAGTCAAGAAAGAAAAGTGATACTAGTCAAACTTTGCAACTCCAACCCAAGAAGAAAAAAATAAAGAAAAGGAAATAGTAGACATGATTGATATAGAAATATCAGAAAAAGATAATGCACCTTCTACAAGAATTGAAGAGGAAGAGCAGCCCACAACTTCTAAGACACAGCTAATTCAGAAAAAAAATAGTATAGAAGTTTATTCATCCAAGAAAACAATAGAAAAGGACATGGATATAAAGGAAAGATATAAAGAAATCATAGCCAGAAATGAAGATATTAAGACAACAATATATTTTTAGTATCTAAAACAAACTCCAAGAATACCGAATAGGCTACTTTCAGCCTTTTAATACAAAAATAAAAAGATGCAGATGTCATTTCTTTAGCCTATAGTTCAAACTCCTAAGACATCACCATATTATAAAAAGATAGAGTTTGAATTCCCAATCCAGGATATTCATCCTTTGGATCAAATTTAATTTCATAAGCAGATAGGGGAAATGATTTATTCTAGAATAACAACGAAGGCCATGAGTGCATAGAAACTACAAAACACTCTGGTAAATGTCAGGGAACAACTCAAATTGGAGAAAGAATCTTCACAGGAAAAGGACACTAGAATCAAATCCTTGGAAGAGCTAATAATTGACGTAGGATATGATCCTCAAAATGCAAAAGTTGCAGAAAAATTTATCAAGAAGAAAAATGAAAACATTGTTGCATTAAGGAAACAACTAAATCTACCCCCTACAGAGAATCCTCAATCCAAGGAGGTCTTATAGGAAACCAATCAGAAAGATGAAATGATGATTCTCATTTTATAGTTAATAGCTTAGATAAAGGAAATGGAAATTGAAATGGACAAGTTGGTCTAGGATAAAGAAGCCTACAAAGCAGAAGAAGTTCCTGCCATTGTCATCCCTGTAGTTACAACAGTTGTACCTTCTATTTTGGAAAAATCACTAGCTCCTAATGTTCCAATGGCCACAACACTTCCAGTTCATTCATCTACAAGTTCAGCCACAGAATCTTCAACAACAGCAACAAAGCATTCAGATGAAGCAAGCAAGCTAGTAAAGGCTATGCAAGATTTTTCAGACCAATGAGATAAAAATACTAAAATAAAAACTTAAAAATCTTGAAGATGCAAAGAAACTTGCTCAAATAAATTCCAAGAATGAAGAACAAAAAGCCAATAGATTGAATGAGCAACTGAAAAAGTTGGAAAAAGAACTAACATTGAAGGAACCAATGTCACATGTGAAGTAGCAGTTATGGTCCAATATCATTGAAGCAGTCAATGATATTTGGCCATCCATACAGATCATATATGAGAAAAAATATTTATTGAAATCAGCAAGACAAGCAATCCAAAAAATCAAAGAAGAAATTGGTAAAAAACCTGAAGAAGCTCTAGAAATCATCAAGTTTATTAATTCCAAAAATAGACAAGAGCTAGAAGATATTGGAATTAATGATAGAACAAAGACCATCCTATAAGTTAGGAAGGTAATCTCTAAGAAGAATCTGATGACACAGTTAGAGGAGAAGTGCTAGAACATGGAAATTACTATCACAAGGTTCATGATCAAGTTTGATGTTCTAAGGAAAAAAGGCCTTCCCAATCCTCTAGTGATTAATGATAGATTAATGAAGTATGATGATTATGATAAAAGGATAAGAGAATTTTCTAGAGAGCAAGTTAATAATTTAGCCTTATAGGGAAGCCCAACAAGGAAAATGCTCTACAAAAATGTTGATAATTTGTCTTACTTATAGCATGATGTAAAAAACTTATATGTGAACAAACCAAGATTCTCAAAGTATACTGAAGCTGATGAAAATTTCATAAGGATGATGAAGATAAAACTACCAAAGGTAGACTTGCGAGAAAAATTAATAGATCTACTGTGAAATCATATTGCAGTAAGCATAGAGCAGTGAAAGTAAAAAGTAGATTTTGTTGTTTTTACATCAACATTAACAGTTTTATAGTGAAAGAATATTAGGATAAAGAGAATCAGATGAAAGTGTATCAGTTGAAAGCTTAAAGACAAAATCAGAGAAAAAATGAATCTACTAGCATGAAAGACACCTCATTATCTAGTTGCAGTATTCTTTGAACAAAAAAGAGAGAAATAAGTGATAAAATCAAGACAGCAAACCATTTATTTCAATAAAAAAGGGACAGCTAGCATTAGTTAGGAAGCTATCACTATCTTCTTGCATGAAGATATTTATTTTCCATGAATAATTCCTAAGTTTATTTTAGGATATTTGGTATGATATTTGTATAAATACTTCTCACTTGGAATTATTGAGTGTGGATGAATTGATGAAAATTTCTATAGATTGTACTATTCTGAACCTAAGGGTTTTTTGTACCAATTTCAAGTCATCGGAATGGATTAAGGAAATAAAGCATCATATTACAGGATTCATGTGTTGGGCTACTACAATGAAGTATTTTATCTTGTTACTTTGTCAATTTCTTATGTTTTCCATCAATACTTGAATGTTGTTCTAAATTCAAATGATAAATCAGGAATTTTTATTTAAGAATATGTTAAAAGCACTCTGTTTTGACTGAATATGATTTATATGTTTTCCGCAGATATCCAAATTAGGGAACACTTAATTGCTCCCTAGTTTCAATTGACCTCTACCTTTTCACTCATAATCTGGATTTAGGAACCCTTAATTTCCCTTGTATCCCGATCAAAACCATTTTCACCATCAGCCTTGAAGATCTGAAGTGACTCAACTATCTTGCCCTGTAAACATTTCCCTTTAGAACTTGATCTTGATTTGATTGCTTGACACATTGACTCCATTCTCCCAATGGAATACAGATCTACATCTATCCATCTAAGTAAGTGTTTTCACCACTAAATCAAATCAAAACCCAAAACGGATTTACCCTACATAACTAGCATAAAATCAAATACAATCAACAATGTTAAATCATATAGAGAGAGCCCTCTCTGAGCATTAGGAAGGCTAGATCCTAAGGCTTAAAAGTAGGTTTGTGGTTACCTCTAATATTCTTTAAAAACAAAATAAAAAATCTCACAACTATTGAGAATTATTGGAGTGATAACATATTGGCGACCATACTGAGGAACTAACCAATTCTCAGTGTTTAAAATAGATCTTAAAGGAAATATTTTCAATTATCTTTTCACCTTAAGATTGTTTTGAATAATTTGTGAGTATATTTTCATAAAAAACTGTAATTCTAGCTTCCAGAAGAGTGTACTATACTAGGTCCAATCTAGATCCACAACCTACTGTCATAGTAGATAATCCTGACATAATTGGAAAGAAAAACAAAAAAATAGAGAGTTTAGGTAATAAGATTTCATTGGTCAAAGCAAATTCTCTTCGAAATAAACTATCAAGTTTACAAGACATAGAATTTGATTTAAATTTTGAACAATATTTATTCAAAACTAAATCAGAAAGTGACTTGCATAATACTGTAATAGATCCCGATTTCATTTCATTTATTGAAACTAAGAAGGAAACTGTTTCAGTTGATTCTGATCAAAATATTTTTGAAGTTTATGATAAACTTGATGCCATAACTACAACTTTGATTAAAGAAATTGATGAAGCTTATTTACATCATTTAGTTGAACTGACTGATTTATCAACCTATACCCCTAAGCCTTCTACTATTCATTTAGATACCAGTCTTTTAGAATCTGTAGATTCATATTTATTTACTACCACTTCATCTGTTATTTCCACTACACTTCATTCCACATATTCATTTTTTCCCAAGCAACCATTTCAACCTAGAATTTTATTTCCATCTTCCATCACCTCAGGTTCATTCCTTAGTTTTTCTACTACTTTTTCTAGTACATCATTCTCATTTCCAAGTACATCTTCTAATATCCCAATCTCAACTTCAAGTGCTTTAACTACATCAGCAAGTACTTCTAGTTCTTCACCAAGTACTTCAAACTTACCTCCTAGCCAAGCTAGAATCCAAGCCATGGCTACCAGATATACTCCCTTGGTCCTACCAGCACAGTTACATAACATGCCCCAGGATTATCAAAGAAAAATCCCCCAATTTGATGGAACAACTCACTATACTACACAACAACATGTTAATAAGATGACAGACTATTTTGAACTGCATGAAATTGATTATGATGATGTTGAAATGAGATTTGTTTCTCAAACTTTAACTGGTGAGGTGAAAAAATGGTTTAAAGGATTTAATGCTAGTAGTATTGCTGATTTAGCAGTTTTTCATACAATGTTTGTTAACAGATAGGAGAAGAAGAAAAATCCACTACAAATTTTATCTGAATTTGAAAATTTAAAAAGAGAACCAAATGAAACAGTCCAAGATTATTTTACTAGATATAACAATATTTATAATGCAATTCCTGCTAATATTAAACCTCCTCCAGATTCTGTCCCTATAAAATTCCCTGATGGATTTGATACAGATATAGCTTACCAAACGAGAGAGAAATCTAGAAAACTTAGAGCAGATGCAAAGTAATGATGTAAGTGTAGAAGCAAACTTGTTAGCAAAGAAAGCTAGGTTAAGAATTGAAAGGACAGTGACAATAAAAGAGGAAACATCAAATTCAGATTTGAAAATAGATAACTTAGAAAAAAAATTAGAGAGAGTGATGGATAGGTAAGATAATATGGAAAGGAAGCCACAGTGGGATAACCAACAACAAGGACCTCAAATTAGAAATCCAAATTTCAGGAAAAACACAAACACTAGAAAATCTAGAAAATCAGCACCTGACAAAACAATAAGACCACCTTTCCAAGAGAACTATGCTGAAAGTTCTCATCAAAATGAAAATGATGAAGACACCCAGATCAATATAATGGGTATTAATGACGGTAACACCATTTTTATTACACAAGAAGAAAATGAGTTATATGAATTACAACAACTGCAATTAGATTCTGGCGAGTATTTTGATTACAAACATGGTTATGAGTTTGCAATTAATGAATTTCATAAGCAATATAACCTTAGGCGCAAGAAAAATGTAGAGCCTCCAACTAAAAAATCTTCCCAAACTCAAAAAAAGAAAATAGTAGAGGTTACTACCACTAAATTTCTACAAATCCTCCCTAGGGAAACCCGACAAAACTCTAGTTCAATTCAGAAAATTTCTAGTCCCAAAATTTCACCCATTCCTAAAATTGTTGACATCACAGATGTTGTTGTCCAAACATCAACATATCTTCAAAAATCTATTTCTTTCAAGACAACAATTTCTACTAAAACAACAATTTTAGATCCAAAAACATCTACTGTTGATCCAAAATCAGTTGATCCTAAAACAACCACTGCTAAAATAGCTGCTGAAACCACAAAACCTACCAAAACTTCCACTGTATCTCAAACTGTCCCTGAAAAGAAAATTAAAAGTAGTAAGACAATGGAAATACAAACAGAGAATGAAAAACAAACTATAGAAAAATAAGACAAACCCACCCAAACTACAATTACAAAAGAAGAGATAATTTAGCAAGGAAAATCACAAGCACCATTTAACATCCAAGTTGAAATTGCCAAATTAAAGATACCAATTCCTTTGATAGAGTTGGTAAAACATGACCTACACAAAACACATATTAGTGAGAATTTAAATATGAATGATGGAGAATATTTAGTAAACTTAAGTGATGATCAACCATAATTAGTCTTTGGTCCTTATGTTAATGGGAAACACCAGGATGGAGCAGTTCCTCCTTTTTACATTAGCTTAACTTCTCATGATCATATTTTACATAATGCAATTCTAGATTCAGGGGCTTCACATAATTTGATGCCAAAATCAATAATGGAAACCTTGAATTTATACATTACTAGACCTTATAAAGATCTCTTCTCATTTGATTCCAGTAAAGTGAAATGTTTAGGCTTGATAAAAGATTTATGTGTTGCTTTAGCTCAATACCCTGGAAAAAGCATAGTCATGGATATTGTAGTAGCTGAAATCCCTCCTAAGTAGGGAATGTTTTTATCTCACTCATGAGGAGCTAAACTGCAGGGATCTCTACAACTAGATATCTCTTATGCAACAATATCAGTTTTTCGCCGACCCAAAAAACTTTATAGAGAGAAATTAATGAAGTACATGGTTAGCAGTGTAGAAATACCTTGAAACTATCCTATTTACTCTACACCTACTGATATGGACTCATTCATTTTATGTAATTCTGAAACTGGCATTGAGAACAACACTGAACTAAAACAAAAAAATAAAGCACCAGACAGTGACAACATTTTTCATGAATCAATGTGGCACCTAGATTTTCATAGATGAGTTAACAAATTAGGAGCATGAGCAGGAGTTTGGATACATAACATGGAAAACAATCATGTAGAAGGCCATGCTTTTAGATTAAATTTCAAATGTACAAACAACATGGCCGAATACGAAGCTCTGATTTTAAGACTGTAGATTGTTATAAGTTTAGGAGCGAAAAGAGTGTCAATCATGGGAGACTCTGAGTTAATTGTGAAATAGATAACAGGAGAATATTTTGTATATAATCCTAGATTAAGTCAATATAGAGAATTTTTTTTAGATCTGATTAAGGAATTGCTTGAATGTGACTTTTCTGCAATTCCTAGAAAGCATAACATACAGGCGCACATCTTAGCAACTTTTGCAAGTACCTGCAATCTTCCTTTTCAACCAAATCATAAATATAAAACAGAAGTTAAAAAAAGGCCTAAAATACCAGATAATCTAAAATATTGGCAAATATTTTCACAGGCTGAACAAATTTATCATTTCATGAATGCTGAAGGAGAATTTCAAAATTTTAACATAGACACAGATTGAACAGTAGATCAAACCATATATAGTGAGATTGATATAAATGATGTCGATGTAAATAACTTAGATTTTACTAAACCCACTAAATTTACTCAAGTAGAAATAGATAATTTAGAGAAAGTAGAAATTGAAGAATTACCAAATGATGATTCTGAAATTTTAAACCTTAAGAACAACTTTTACCTAAGGGATTAGCCCCTTTAGAAGATCTTTTTTATTCTAATGATGTTGCAAGAAAACCTACGATAGAACCATTAAGATCTGACATTGAAGAGTGCAATATTGGAACAAAATTAAAGCCTAAGACGATAAAACTTTCAAAAGCCTTACCTCAAGAAGAAAAAATCAAATGCATAGCCCTATTTAAGGAATTTCAGGATGTATTTGCATGGAGTTATGAGGACTTAAAATATTATGACACTAGCATAATACAACACAAAATATCCATAAAAGAAGGTCAAAAACCTTTCAAACAAAATCTTAGAAGAATCAATCCAGTTTTGATGCCTTTAATTGAAAAAAAGGTTAAGATAATGTATGAATCTCAGATAATTGCACCAATCAGATATTCTGATTGGGTTTCAAACCTAGTTCCCACTAGGAAAAAGACATGGAAAATCAGACTGTGTATTGATTTCCGGAATTTAAATGAAGTGTCCTTAAAAGACAACTACCCTCTCCCCAAGATGGATCACATTTTACAGAAGGTGGCTAGTTCTTCAAGGATTTCATTACTTGATGGATTCTCTGGATATAACCAAATTTTAGCTCAACCAAAAGAACAACCTAAAATTTCTTTTACTACTCCTTGGGGTACTTTCATGTATGTGAAAATGCCTTTTGGATTAATGAATGCAGGAACCACTTTTCAAAGTGCTATGGATATAGCTTTTGCTAAAGAAATTCATGATTTCCTTGTGATCTATCTAGATGATATTATTATATTTTCAAAGAGTGATAATGAGCATCTAGATCACCTCAGACAAGTGTTTATCAAATGCTGTAAATTTGGCATTTTTTTGAATCCTAAAAAGACTCTATTTGGATTGGAAGAAGGTAAATTGTTAGGACATATCATATCTCAAGAGGGAATTAAGATAGACCCAACTAGAACAGAGGCCATTCTAAACATTAGTCATCCTATGCATATTAAATAGTTTCCAGCTCTCTTAGGTAAAATCAATTTTCTTAGAAGATTCATCTCAAACCTAGCAAAAATAATTAGAGAACTGAATAACATGTTGAAAAAATACTCAGTACTTAAATGGAATTTTGAGGCCAAACAATCATTTGAATCAATCAAACAAGCCTTGAAAAAAAAACCAGTCCTTATAAGTCTTGATTTCAAAAACGATTTCATTATTTTTTCTTTTTCTTCAAAACATACTATTGTTGTAGTCTTACTGTAGAAAAATGATCAGGGCTATGACCAGCCTATTTATTTTTTAGCAAATCACTTAGAGATGCCACTTTAAAGTATAGCATAATGGAAAAGCAGGCACTAGCTTTAGTGAAAGCTATAAAATAATTTAGAGTATAGACCCTTTATTCACATATCATTGCTTCACATATCATTGCTTATGTTCCAAATTCAGTTGTGAAGGACATTTTAACTCAAAATGGGCCTAATGGTAAAAGAGGCAAATGGATTGCCACCATTTTGGAATATGACATAGAAATTAAGCCCACCAAACTCGTTAAAGGTCAAGATTCAGCCAAACTCATGGCTGAATCAAATTGTCATGCTTTAGATATAAATTTTATTGCCCAATTAGATGATCAGGAAGAGATGGCGACTCCATAGATCAATGAAGCCTTTTCAGATTCACCATGGTATGCATATATCATATATGTATTACTAAATTTACAGGCTCCTCCTGAATTATCAAGAACTAAAGCTAGATTTTTAAAGTTAAAGGAAATGAAATTTTGTATCATAGACAATGTACTATTTTGGAAAGATCATGGTGGAATTTTATTGAATTGTTTGCTTAAAGATGAAGCTGATAAAGTCATGGAAGAGTTTCATGCAGGCGACTGTGGAGGACACCTTTATTGGAAGTCAACTGTAGATAAAATCTTGAGAGTAGGTTTTTACTGGCCTACACTGTTTGCATATGTGAAAAAGTATGTGACCTCCTGTCACAAATGCCAAATATTTGAAGGGAAGAAAAAGTTGCTACATTTACCCCTTAAACCCATCTCCACATAAATTCCATTTCAACAATGGGGCTTAGAATTCATTGGTGAAATCCACCCTCCCTCATCAGCCCAACACAAATGGATTTTGACAGCCACAGTCTATTTCACTAAGTGGATAGAAGCCATTCCTTCCAGGCAAGCCACTGATACTGTCATAATCTCATTCTTAGAAAATAATATACTGTCCAGATTTGGATGCCCCCAGAAGCTCATTACTGATAATGCAGCTACTTTCAAGTCTAAAAAGATGATTGAATTCTTAATAAATACCACATTACCCTTGGTCATTCCACTGCTTATTACCCTCAAGGTAATGGTCTTGCTGAATCCTCCAATAAAAGCCTTGTGAATATCATCAAGAAACTACTAGAAGACAATAAGAAAACCTGGAACAAAAGGTTAGTGAATGCCTTATGGGCAGATAGACTTACCACAAGGAAACCCATTGGTACATCCCCTTATCAGCTGGTTTATGGGATGGATGTTGTTTTTCCATCTTCTTTAGGAGTACCAGTAATGAAAATAATACAAGAACTATAGGTAGAAACCAATGATATCCAAAGTAGGAGAAATCAAACCATACACTTGCAACAAACCAGGGAAGATGTCTATCTCAAGTCTCAAGTTGTTCAAGAAAAGATTAAAAAGATATTTGACAAGAAGACTAAGGAAGACGATTTTTATATAGGTGAAAAAGTTCTTAAGTGGGATTCTAAGAGAGAAGAGAAAGGTAAACATGGGAAATTTGATTTCTTATGGAAAGGCCCTTATGTCATTTATGGTTACAGAGGTAACAATGCATTCTTTTTGAAGGATTTGGATGGATCAGATCTGCCAAGTGGACCTATCAATGGTAGAATGCTGAAGCATTACTATTCCCTAGAATAACAGTAGCTCACTTTGTTTACTTTGCTCATTGTACATAACATTGCAGATTTTAGATTAGATTGGATGTTTTTCTAGCAAAGTTGAAGCCCGAAGAGAAGGACCTAAGCTTTGAAAGACAAAATATCATAAGTATGAATCATGTAGAGCTCAGAAAATAGTTTCAAGGCCATCATAGTCAAAATTCAAAGGCTACTAGTCTCAAAGTTCTTCACATTTCAACAACAAATGCCATCCCCATGTGGAGCCATTGTTAGGGTCCTATAATAATAGGATTCATAATTTTGAATTTACTCTTATTAGTCTTGTAATATGTACATACTCTTGCTTTCTGCAAATTGTTTTCCCATATTAGAAAAATAAAAAATGTAAAGAGGGTAAAAGTCCTAAAATAAAAATCAAAGGACTTGAAAGAAAAAAATCGAAAAGAATATGAAAATGAACCCCAAACAAAAAAGAGATAAAATAAAACATGAAAGTGGCGCAAATTCAAATGCCACTACTATTTACTTTTACTGCAAAATAATGATTGTGTGAAGGTTAAACAGCTTAATCTTGACCTTTCATGCTTTAAATTTCATGTTGTTAGATAGAGAATAGACATCTAGCCAAACAGTTTAATCTTGGCAGATCAGTAGTTAGGTAGAGAATAATAAGGAGCTCAACAGTTTAATCTGAGCCCTTGGAAGAAATAAGGATAGAATTAGTTAGTTTGATGTTTAAAATAAAAATGAATAAGGGTCTGCAAGCTCAAATGCACCCATGTAAATGAAGAAAAAATGTTAGGGTAGCAAATGGGTAGGTAGAAGCAGTTTTTACAATCATGGATAGCAGAAAATTGGTCATTTCATTTACTAAATTCCTTACAAAATCATTCCCCTTGTAAAAATACCCCCCCCCCTCCATTTTTCCCTGTTTTCCCATTATCTCTCATTTTTCCTTACAAAACTCCTTTTCCTAAAGTTAAAATGCACATTTATCCTTTGGAAAAGTAAAAATCCTTTATTAATTCCAATTTCATTCAAAAATACATTAAAAACCCAAAAATACCTTTATCCTAAGTATTTCTTTAAAAAGGTGATATGTCGGGTCACGCAATGAAGAAATCCATTCCCGATAGCAGTTTTAAAGTTAAACTTAGTGTATTATACAAATCCCGCACTTATTTACATTTGTACATTATTAACATTTAACATAATGTATTAGCTTCCTTTATAAACCTTTATCCTGTATATATTAATTCCTTACTATATAAGTCTCAACCCATTATTTTTATTTAAACTATGGTTTAATATTCCCCACATGTTATATAACTCAGACCCACATTTTATTCTTAAACTATGGTTTATATTGTCCCCGCCTGTTATAAAGCCCCACTTACCTAAACCCCATTGGTTATATCGTGAAACCCAACCATATCACATGTATAACCAATTGCATCAAAATCCCACATGTATTAAATCATAGTTTTAATATATATAACCAATCGCATATCATAAACCCCGGGCCCCACACCTATCCAATCCCGTGACTCCATCACATTATTCTATCCATCAGATCATCACCCGCCAGATCTAACGGCTATCAAACCTCGTCGCACATCCGATAGCACAACCGTTAACATACCCTCAACCATGCGATATCCACGGTTTTCAGAGTTTCCCTCCCTGCTACGTGGCACTTTCCTATTTGATCGCATCCTCAAGACTATTACCATTAACCACCTTTGGCGCTTGTGAAAACCACTGAGTGGTTTTACCCCCCCCGGCGCGCAAACCACCCTATCAATTCAAATACACCTGCGCATTCAATGTAAACATTGTTGGTTGAAAATGTATATAGCCGCCCTTTGTTAGACCTTTTGCCACTTTATGTTACCGTTTTCGCGCATGAAGAGCTATTTAGACTGAAAAGATTGTTGTCGACTCCATTTTTAAGCCAAATTGAAATATAATCCAACCAATTCGCTGCTACAACAGTACATAAGACATTCAAAAGCACTATAAAGACCTCTGAAGCCTCAGAGAAGCCTTCTGCAACCCCAGAACCCTCCTACAAATCAAATCTGCATTTTTCCCAGGTATTCTTCAAAGAAAAGACCTGTTTTCTTGATCTAAAGAAGTAATTCAACTAATTGAATCATTTAGGAGCCTTTTGAAAACCTAAAGAAAGCCCTGTTACTTCCTAAAGGCTCTTTCTGCAAACACTGGACCTATTTTTATAGAGTTCTGAGATATTGAGATTGTTGTTTGGTCACAGAGATTACGGTTTAATTAATTGAAGAAGTTTAAGCCTCTGTAGACCTAAAAGAAATCCCTTTTACCTTACAAATCCTTTTCTATAGACCCTAAATGTCCTTTTGCAGAATTCTGAGGTCCTAAAACTGTTTTAAGCATAGAGACTACAATTTGATCAAATAAACCTTTGCAGACCATAGATAAAACCCCTATTTTATTTTTAAATCTATCTACAAACTAAAAATATCAGTTAGAGGTGCTCCTATAGGCCTAAATCAGTTTTTCTAAGTCAAAAGATTAATCAAATTGATTAAAATTAACAGAACAATGGCTTCCAAAGCAGTAGTATCAGTCAATCCTCTACAACCTCCTGTTGTAGATGTAGAACACACTCCCCTGGCTGTCAAATATTTCAAGATTAATGACACATTCAAAGAATTTAACCTTCTTGAGCTCCACTGCTGGAGCCATGAAAAAACCATAGATCAAGTTGATGAAGTTTTTATTTGGGAGTCTAATTTGCCAAAATATGTTGTCCCGCAGACTTTCCAATGCCCATAAGTGATCAGAATATGTCAATCCTGTTATTTCCTTGATCAGAGAGCCATAATAAACTCTGAAAATAAATCATGTTTATCATTATTTCTGATTCAATCAATCAAATGCTTCAGATCCAATCCAAACCAGATGAAGTTCCTTTGTCCATTGAGGCTCTCACATAATTATACCTGAATCTGGACTTCCCCAAGAGGTTCCAGATATTCTAGACTTTCATGCCTTCTTCTGTAGAAATTCCCAAGATAAATCCTCCATACCCTTCTGCGAAATTTTCTGAAAGGACAAGACATATCATCTCCATGCTGTCTTTTATTCTTGGATACTTCACAGATGAGCATGTTGATGTTGCAGTACTAGTTTTTTTATCTACTTTCACACTTGGTCAATCTCCTACTACCATTTTTAATTTTGCCCAATACCTTGATGACAATATTCATGAACAATTGGTCAAAATTCCTTCTGAAGGTGTTTTCAAGTATTCCTCATTCTTATTCCATATGTTTTTATACTTTCAGTCTGAGAAATTTGTTATAAACCTTCAAAAGCTTAATGTTGAAGGAAACCCACAGTTAGTCATATTTTGGACTCCTCTTATCAGAAAAGATTCATCACAGTCCACCTATACAGAGTTTATATATTCCTTCATTCATCCTATGGTCAGTTTGCTGAATAGCAGCAGTCAACCCAGAATTAGTGAAGAGATTAAGAAGGTCCTACAGTTTTCAGAGCATAATATGACGTGTGATTGGTACTTGTACCAAAACCATACCGAGATAAGAGTATATCGATCAAGTCTTGTTCCATATAAACTGCCCAAATACCTCCAGATGAGGTTATTTTCCCTTAAGTACATAAGGCAGATTATTAATTCAGATGCAATTAATTTCTTGGCAACAAAGAAGAAGACACGGTTCAAATTGAAAAATCAGGTTGACCCTTTTATCTATAACAATAGAGATGCAGGTCCAGAGGCTGAAAAACATTTGCAGGAATTCAAGTTCAGTCACAGTTTTTTGTGGTATTATGATCCTCTTAGAGTGATAAGTAAATTGAGAGTTAAATGCAAACTCACTCCCTATGTACATGAAAAGAAACCAGACATAGAGAAATTCTCCAATCAATCTGAATGGTTAGAGAACACCTTGGTAGAGGCATAGAAGCAAGGTGATACTAGTCAAACTTTGCAAACTCCAGCCCAAGAAGATAGGAATGCAAAGAGAAACAGAGAGGAAGGATCATACACTACAGAGACAACTACTGAAACTAAATTTAAATTGATGTACATGAAGAAACATAAGTTAAATACTGTCAATGAAGGAGTCAAAACCATAGAAGTGATTGATACAAATATAGCATCAAAGGACAATGCACCTCCTACAGTGATTGAAGAAGAACATCAGCCTTCCACTTCACACACTCAGCTTATTCAGAAGCAACACAATGTTGACATGTCCTCTTCCAGCAAACCAGAAGAGAAGGAGATAGATGTCCTACAGAAATACAGAGAAATAAAGATGAAAAATGAAGCATTGAAGACTGATACATACAATCAATATTGGAAGCAGTCACCCAGTGACCAAATCAGATTGCTTTCTGCTTTTAACTATTAGACTAGGAAAATGCATATGACTTTCCTGCGGCCTAAATTAAAGCATCCTAAAACACCAACATATTACAAAAATTCATCATATGAAGTTCAGATGACCTTAATCCCATTGATCATATTAAATTTCACAAACAGGCTGGTGAAATGCTTTACTCAACCATGACAAACAAGGAAATGAGTGTGCAGAAGCTTCAAAACACTCTTGCAAACATCAGAGATCAACTCAGATTAGAAAAAGAATCCTCATAGGCAAAAGACAATAGAATTAAATCTTTGGAAGATTCAGTAATTGAAGTAGGATTTGATCCTAGTAATGTAAAATTTGCAGATGAACTAATCAAAAAGAAGAATGAAGACATTGCTGCATTAAAGAAGCAACTCAAGCTGCCTCCTACAGAACACCCTCAAGCAAAGGAATTACTACAGGATACAAATCATAAAGATGAGATGATGAGTCTCATTCTACAGTTGACTGCCCAGATAAAATAAATGGAGAATGAAATGGACAAGTTGGTCCAAGAGAAAAAGGATAGAGAAGCAGAAGTTCCAGTCACAGTTATTCCTGTAGTCACCACAATTGTACCTTCCACATTGGCAAAATAATTAGCTCCTATAGTTCCAATGGCTACAGCACTTCCAATCACTTCATCAACAACTTCTGCAACAGAGTCTTCAACAACAGCAGCACAACATACAGATGAAGCAAGCTAGTAAAAGTTATGCAAGACATGTCTATTCAGACCAATGAGATTAAAACTTAAAGAATAGCTTAAAATTCTTGAAGATGAAAAGAAACTTGCTAAAATAATGCATAAGAATGAAGAACAAAGGGCAAACAGGTTGAATGAGAAATTGAAGAAGTTAGAAAAAGATCTAACATTAAAATAACCCATGGCACAAGTCAGACAACAACTATGAGCCAATATCATTGAAGTATTCAATGATATTTGGCCATCAATCCAGGTTATATATGAACTTAAATACTTAGTCAAATCAACAAGAGAAGCTATTCAAAAAATCAAAGAAGAGCTTGGTAAGAAACCTGAAGAAGCTCTTGAAATCATCAAATTTCTTAATTCCAAAAATAGACAAGAACTTGAAGAAATTGGAATTAATGACAGAACAGAAACCATCCTAGAAGTTAGGAAGGTAATTTCTAAGAAGAATTTGATGATACATTTAGAAGAGAAATGCCAGAATATGGAGATTTCCATCACAAGGTTTATGATGAAATTTGATGTTCTAAGGCAGAAAGGCCTCCCCAATCCTCTAGTTATACTATGACAAGAAAATGAGAGAAGTTGCCAAATATCAGACTAATATTCCTACCTCACAAGGAATTCCAATAGGGAAGGTACTTTACAAGAATTTTGAGAATTTGTTCTACTTACAACATGAGGTAAAACACATATTTATCAATAATCCTACATTCTCAAAGTATACTGAAGCTGATGAGATATTCAGAAGGATGATGAAGATAAAATTTCCAGAGGCAGAATTCTGGGAAAAATGACTGATTTACTATGAAAACAGCTTGCAATAAAATAGAGCAATAAAGATAAAACACAACAGTCACATTTTTCAGTGAAAAAGAAACAGTGAAAGAGTATCAGTTACAATTTAAATTGTATTAGTTGAAAGGTTAAAGTAAAAGTCAAAACAGAGATGAATTTGCTAGCGTGAAAGACACTCAACCACAACCTTCGTTGAGCAACAATCAAGAGACAAAACAACAACAAAATATCAACAAGTGAAGACAACAAACAGTAATTTCAGTAAAAATGGGGACAACTAGCATTAGTTAGAAAGATGTCACTATCTTCTTGCATGAAGATATTTCTTTTTCCATGAATAATTCCCAAGTTTGTTTTAGGATATTTTTTAGGAGTTTTTGTATAAATACTTCTCATTTAGAAGTATTGAGTGTGGATGAATTGTTGAATATTTCTATAGTTGTACTATTATGAACCAAAGGGTGATTATACCAATTTCGAGTCAGTAGACTAGATTAAAGCAATAAAGCATCATATTATAGGATTCATGTGTTGGGCCACTTTAGTGAAGTATTTTCACTTGTTCTTTGTCAATTTCTTATGTGTTTCACATGATCATATATTTTCTTAAATCTAAATGATAAATCGGGAATGTTATTTCAGAATATGTTAAAAGCACTATGTTTTGAACTATTTATCATTTATATGTTTTTCTTTTGATATCCAGATAAAGGAATTCTTAATTGCTCCCTTATTTCGAATGACCTCTGTCTTTTCACTCATTATCCAGATTTGAGAACCCTTAATTGCTCTCTTACCCTGATTGAAACCATTTTCACCATCAACCTTGAAGATCTGAAGTAACTCAGCTATCTTGCCTTGTAAAAATTTCCCTTTAGACCTTGATCTTGATTTGACTGCTTGACACATTGACTCCATTAGCCCAATGGAATATAGACCTACATTTATCCATCTGAGTAAGTAATTTCACCACTAAACCAAATCCAAATCAAAACCCCAAGTAATCCTACATAACTAGCCTATAATCAAATACAATCAACAAAGTTAAATCATATAGAGAGAGCCCTCTCTGAGCATTAGGAAGGCTAGATCTTAAGGCTTAAAAGTAGGTTTGTGGTTACCTCTAATATTCTTTAAAACACAAAAATATTAACAACTCTTGAGAATTATTGGAGTGATAACACAACCAATTAAGTAAATGACTACATGATTGATTCTTGTTCACTTTTTTGAGTAGGCTGAAAAAAAAAAAGGGCCACTCCCATTTTACTTGCCTTTGAGCAGCAGTGCTCAAAATTTTCCTTAAACTCTGCAATAGACCATCTCTGGCATAACATAATTCTTCTTTAGATGATTCTAAGAAACCAGCAAAAGGATCTTGGAACAATACCTGGCCCTGAGGGTTTAAATAACAAACTTCATCTAGGGCTGATCCTGGTTCCACTTTGTTATGCTCAGGATCCTTTTGAAAGAGAATATCTGTGTATTCTTCATGGTCATCTGACATGGCATCCTCATTATATACCACTATGTTGTCATCAAGAAAACCTGATATGTCTTGACTGAGTTGGCTGAATTATGTTTGAAGGCCCTCATTTTGATGAATAGGAGCACTTTCTGGAAATAAGCCTTCTTGACAAGGTAGAACAACATCAATATCAATTTGTTCTTCTGTTTCTTCATGATTAAATGCTTCAGTACATAAATCAGTAGTAGAACAAATAGACATAATCTCTTCATTACATAAAAATTTAAAGGTTGGTTGCATGCTTAGAATCTGATTGATTTCTTCTTCAGTTAAAGGAGGAGGGAGTCTTTGCTTTCTTTGGATTGAACAAAAATTGTTTTCTTTCTCTTGTGAAGATTGATCATGAGGCTGAATGTCATCTTTAGCCTCACACAAAAGAGCAGATGAATTATCATTTGTGCCCACAGAAAGATCTTGTGGATCTTCTTTCATTTCTTGATTTCTTTCATTTTCAACTAACTTCTCTTGGTTATCATGACAGTTAAATTGAGAATGAAATTCATGAATTGCTTCTAAGAGATCCTCAGGATGCCAATTTCCTAAATCCTCATCAATATTTACAAGGTATTATATGATATCCTCAGATAGATCACAACAATTTTTAGCTTACGAAAAAGATGGAGAATATTCTTTATAATGCTCATAAAATACCTAGTGGAAATCTTTTAAAGAAAACAAACTACCAGGGTTCAAACCTTCATACCATTCCCTTGCTTTCCCTTCTAATGTTTCCATGAAAATCTTCATGAGGCAATCCTCATGCCATTCGACCTTCAACTTCCATGAATGTATATGAAATTTAATGAGATGTAACGAAGCATCATCAACATTCTCATCTTGAAAAATAGGAAGGTTTCTTTGCCAATTTACCTTAGGCATTTTATGTGGGAATCCAAGAATGTGATCTTTGTTCATTGGAGCATACCTGCATTGTATTCTTGGACCCATCTTGTCAACCAGACAAAGAGTGGGGTCACTGTATATTCACAAACAATCTGGATTCTTCTACCAATGGAGTCTTTAGGTCAACTGAAAACTGTGGAGTCGCCAGGTGGATGATTTCAACTTTCTTGTGTCTGGATGTTGTCCACCATCAACAACCAGATACCAATCTTGGAACATACTTTAAACATGCAATATTTTGACTGGGGTTTCTAAGTTCTGAAGAAATATTAAGCTTTTTCAATAACTCATTCCCCAATATGGTCGCCATTATGTTAGGCCTCCGTAATTTGTAAGATTGGCAAGAACAAAAGACTGAGGACAAACATCAAACCACTTTGGAGTCCAGGACCTAGCCTTCTTAGACTCAGAGAGGGCTCTCTCTATTTTATGATTTAACTTGATAAGTATAAGTGTTGATATTATGCTAGTTAGAGTGATGGGGGTTGTTTGTTTGATTGATTGGGTGGTTGGACAGACATAGTTGTAAAATTTAATCCATTGGGCTATGGAGTCATAAAAGGCAGAATTGTGCATAAAATTTTCAAGGGAATTCATAGGGCAAGCTAACTATGCAGACTAGATCTTACTAGCAGTGTGAATATTAGATGAGAGAAGGAGATTAAGGTTCAACTTAAATGCACAGCAAACCATCTCTAAATTTTTCATTTCAGGTCTCAAAGGAAAACATTAAGATAACAAACACAGACAGAATTAAGTATCTCTTTTAGCAAATCTTAATCTAAATTTTATGTTTTGAAATCAGATAAATTGATGCACAACATGAAAAGATAGAGGAAAACATTAATACAGAGGAAAAACATCACCATTAACATAGCTCAATAATCATGTGAATAGTCTCTTATTATTGATGCCCATCTCAAACAGTTACGGAGTTCCAATACTTCTTACAATGTAAGCTTCAGCAGTGTCCAATTTTCTTACCCTTGATACTGCTAAGGCATGCAGTATTTATCTTAAGACTAAGTCGGTTGCCCTATCTTACTTGGAAACCTTTCATTGATTACAATTAGAATAAAATGGACAAGTGTGGCCATGCAAGGCCTGAACAAAAATCTCTGACAACAAGCCTGCAGAATTAATGTTGGGCAGCTCTTCATGGATCCAAATGCTTCGATGGCTCTTCAGAATATCAAACAATAAGCTTGGAGGTAGTTGTGATGGTCACGAAGAGGTAACCAGTGGTGGCTCTGACATCTGGCCCTGCTCTTCAGAAAACCGGTGTTGGGTAATTAAATCTGGTGCAGCGCTGGCTACTTTTCATTTATTAGTGACTGTGTTGATGTGCTTTGTTTCCTTTTCGATTTCTGTTGTTATATCTCTGCACGAACGCCCGACTCGATCTTTTCTTCCTGTCGTTCAGCCTCGCCCTGCTTTTTTCCCCTTTTCGGGTCCTTCCCGAGTCTTTCTGCTGTGTTTAGCCTATTTCTTCATAAATGGCGCACAAAACGCATTCGCCCAAACATGGAGGGATGGTGGTTGGCAGACAGGGACGGATGATGGAGGACGTGGCATGGAGGGATGGTCCCACTTTAATTGCAATTAGGGGAAATCAGGAAAGCGGAAGGTAAAACAATGATATGGTGGTGAAAAGGTAAAGTAGAAAGATATAGCAAAAAAAGGCGGAAAAGGTAAGGTATGACGGTTTCTATAATGCGGTAAGGTATGATGGGTCCCACTTCATCACCTCGGTGGAAAATTAAGATTTGGCATAAGTCTTAAGAGGTAAGGTTTAAAAATTTGTGGGCTACGAAGTGTGGGCAAGAGGTAAGGTTTATATTTTATAACACAACTGCTAGTGGGTGGGCGGAGCTATGACAATAGAATTTCAGACTTTTAATATAAGAGGGTTTTATAAAGTAATAAGTCCAAAAAGGTCTCGGGGTTTAAATGGGATTTAGAGCATTGGAGTTCAGAGTTTGGGAAATGAAAGCTAAGAAGAGGGTGGATGGAATGAATGAGGGCAGCAACACTTCCCTCTTTCAACTGAACTAAAAGGCAAATAGATTCATTTGATGCTCTTGACAGTCAAGATCTCCCTTTCTTCCTCTGAAAATAAATGATAGCCATGGAATATTATTTTCAATATGAAAAATATAAGTAATAATCATTCACCTGGTGATACTGTGAAATACAAGAGTCTAACAACATACACCCCTTGAGACTAACAACTGACCGGATGGATAGTGAATTACCCAAACCACAGAAGCAAGGTTCTAGGTATGTCTACTAGCACCATCGGCAAAGCCAAAATGACTTATGTCATCTAATAATACCTGCCAAAGCAGATCAAAATCATCAAAGTCGCACCAAAAATAAAAAAATAGACATGTACAAAAATACAAAATATATAACAAAGCAAATGCTAGGCTAAAGCCTAGGCATAATACTTCTTCAGATAGAGCCCATTTTTGGGCTTCGCCAGCTCGTTTCCATCAAAATCAACCAAGGCATAAGCTCCCTTTTTCAAGACCTATTTAACAATAAAGGGGCCATACCACATGGATTTGAACTTGCCTGCCTCCAAAGCATCCTTCTCATGGGCATAAAGCTAGATAATTTCACCTTCAGAGAAAACCCTAGCCTTGACCGCCTTATCGTACTGAACCTTCACTAGTTTCTTATGAGCCTCATTCATCGTAGCTGCATCTCAACGCTTCTCATCGAGATGTTCTAGATGGACAAGGCGTTCTTCGAGACTAGAAGTGTCAGGAAGAATCTCAACTTCCAGCTTAAGGGAAGGATTTCACATTCAACAGGAAATATAGATTCCAATCCATAAACTAGCTGAAATGGAGTGAAACCGGTTGCAATTTTCACAAACATCTAGTATGCCAAAAGTGCAGGGTAAAACATGACATGCCAATTGGATCTGGATTTATCAATTTTCCGTTTAATGATAGTCTTCAAGGACTTGTTAACGGCTTCAACCTGCCCATTGGCCCGAGGATAATAAGGAGATAAATGCTCCTGCCGAAAACCCAATTTGAGAGCCAATTCAACCATCATACTGTTCTGAAAATGACTGCCATGGTCAGTGACAATATCTTTGGGGATACCAAAGCGAGAAATGACTTGGTTGAATAGAAACAGGGCTGCTATTTCACCATCATTTTAAAAAGTAGGCATGGCCTCAGCCCACTTCGTAAAGTAGTCTACTGCTACAATAATGTACTTATGACACTTAGCCGAAGGCAGGTTACAAGTAGTATAATCAACACCCCACTCTGTGAATGGACTGACAGTGAAGAAACGAAAGATCGGAGCTAGATGAGCGCACATCTTCCGAGTATAGACTTGAAAAGGATGACACTTTTTGACCGCCTCAAAACAATCTTTGAAAATCAAGGGCAAAAAGTATCCTGTACGTAAGGTTTTTTGGGTTGTAGCAAGCGTAGATAAATAACCACCACAAGCTCCACTATGGCAATCATTCAACACAACCTCAGCTTCTTTGAGAGTTAAGCAGCGTCCAAGGATCAAATCGACCCCGCGACGATATAGAGTGTCACCGATAATCAAATAAATTTTAGCCAAGTGAAGCAACTTTCGATGCTCATCTTTCGAGAAGGCTAAGGGAACTTCACAGTCTCAAGATAAACAATGAGATATCCATACCAAGGATCATGTGAAGAAATAAGGAAAATATGTTCATCAAGGAATGACTCTTCATAAACAATTTCTTCCCCACAGGGCAACTCAGAAATCAACTCCGCAAATACCAAATACTTTTTGGATTTGGCAGACAGGAATTCGAGATCAAACTCTTGCAAAATGACAATCCATTGATTGTATTTGCCCCCAATCACTCGCCTACTAAGAAAAAATTGAAATTGATTAACTGCCGCCAAAACATAAGTTTTGTGAAGAAGGATATAATGCCTGAGCCGCTAGACAGCATGGACAACTTGCAAAGCTAGTTTCTCAATTGGAGAATACCGGAGTTCAAGACCCATCAAGCCTCGGCTAAGGTAGTAAACAACATGCTCGCAAAGAGCATCATCTTCCTGAACTAGAACCATACCAATGGTAGATTCTTCTACAGTGAGATACAAGAGGAAATCTCTGCTATAATCATTTGGACTCAGCAATGGAGCAGAGGTCAATACCTTTTTCAAAGCATCGAACGAGCATTGAGCAAATTCATCCCAAAAAAAAGGAACTCCTTTCTTCAATAACCTCATAAATCCCTTTGTAACCTCGGCATAATTCACGATAAATCTCTGTAAGAAATTAGATTTGCCTTGTAGACTTTGAAGTTGACGGATTGAAGACAAGGGAGGCAACTGAAGTATTGCCTCAACCTTGAAGGGATCTACCCAAATCCCTTCTGTAGACATGATGAATCCCAACAACCGATTGGATGTGACAGTGAAAATGCACTTATTAGGGTTCAACCGAATTTTATAATAACTACATCGTTTAAAAACTTGACAAAGGTGTGAAGGATGATCAATTCTCTTTTGAGAACGAGCAGCTAAATCATCCAAATACGCTTCGATAATGTGCCTGATGTCGCGGAAGGCATATGACATAGCTCGTTGAAAGGTAGCTCCAGCATTTTTAAGGCCAAAAGGCATCTTTTTGTAAGAAAAAGTACCCCAGGGGAAAACAAAAGCAGTCTTATGTTGATCTTCAGGATGGATAATGATCTGATTATATCCCGAGAAACCGTCCAAGAAGGAGAAAATCTCATTCCTCGCACACTCATCAATAATTTGATCTATAAATGGTGTGGGGTAATTATCGTTAGGACATGCCTTATTCAAATCCCTGAAATTGATGCAAACTCGGATCATTCCTTGTTTATTGTCCACAAGAACTGGATTCGAAACCCACTCAGCTAATGGAACAAGGTGTATGAACCCCGCCTTTAGCAACTTCTCAACCTCGACCTTGATAGCTACAGCCTTCCTAAGGTTTACTGGAAGAAGCTTCTGTCGAATAGGCTTAGAATTTTCATAGGTCTTGATCTCATGTTGGACAATAGATGGATCTATACCAGGCACTTCCTCATAAGACCAAGCAAACACATCCCGAAATTCTCGAAAGAGATCGGTGTAAGTCTAAATCTCTTCAGGGGAAAATTCAGCTCCAATGAAGACATTCTCAATAATGTTTGGATCTCTGGAGATGTTCGCCGAGGTAGTATCAGAAATGACAACCATGTTCCCTTCAGCAAAAACCTGTGCTAGTGCTAAGCGGTTCAAGACTGGGTGAACAGGACCAGAAGACTGAAGGCTAGACAAACTTGTTTCAACTTCTCGCAAGCCTGGTAGAAAGTAGGACTGATGAGGCAAATCATCCCACGATCTTTCTACACCAATCATTGCTTCAAGGATGGCCTCTTCAAATGGAAGAGTGGTTTCAAGGCAATCCTGAATAGAAGATGAAGTAAGAGTCCAAGCGGAAGCCACATCTCCATCCAATTCCTCTAGTGAAAGAGAAACTGGAATGGAGTCTACAGAGTCAACAATAGATTGATAAGAAATCTCAGCTGCAGACATAGAAAATTTCATTCCACCCACTTTACCTTCCTCTAATGTGGAGGTAGGAGAAGACAAGGTCCAAGGGTTCGAAAAATAATGAGTTCGAAAGAACTCTCTTCGAGTAGGAACCCTGGAAGATGAGATAACATGAATATGAACCAAAGGAGGCGGAAGATCAAAAGTACCCATCAACGATGTATACATTCCAACCCCCAAATTCTCAACAGGTTGCTTGGTATCATTCACCAAGGGTAAAGTTGAGTGAGTAGATGCATTCGGATCTACATGATAACAGTCCATCTGATCAACAGTGACAATCCTCCCTTTATGGGGAAAACACAAAATGCGAAATAATGAGGAAGCAATATCATCCATCTCATAAATCCAGCTTCGCCCCAACAGAAGGTTGTAGTCTAGATTTGCATCAATTATCTTGACCTCAATATTGACAATTTTACCCCCAACACATATGGGTAAATCTGGAACAATGCTAGGTGGCCTATGAGAATGACAATCAAACGCAGTGAGAAGAGTAGCAGAAGGGACATCTGAAGGAGATCAAATAGCCTTCCAACATGAGATAGACATCACACACGTGGAAGCACCCTCATCGACTACTGTTCAAAATATATTGATCTTTTGATATGTAGACTTAATCTGAAAATACATATGATGAGGAAGTCTCTTTTTAAAATTTGACATATCAAATGTGATCATAAGAGAATTTTTTGGATCAACAGCCTCAATGGCAGTGAGCAATGCACTCCTTTGTGCAGGACACGATTGGGGTACTTCTAACACAGACATGGCGCAAGGACTTTGAGCCAAATCTTCTGCAATTGAGTAGTTATGGACAGCCTTGGCATTAGGATTGATCATCATATGCTTTGTAGACCCTTTTGGCATATGAGGTATAGGCTCAACCATAGGCCTCTCGATATGGAGCGGCTTAGCATTATTAGGAGCACCCTTAGCTTTCAAAGACTCAGCTTTGCCATAATCACGAGATCTCGTAGTGATATCTGTGTGAGCACTCATTATATATACATTTGATGAATTTTCCCCTGCCTGGTTGCCCCCAGAGGGAGCTCCAATATTCGCATTCGTGCCAGCAAGCAGTTGTTTCCCTTGGGGAAAAGGGTTTGTCAGTATAGCCTGGGTGCTAGAAGAACCTTGTTGAGCTAACAAGCGCTGAGCATCCTGAATTTTCAGGCAGAGGTGAGTAAGATGGTCTCCAGTGCATAACTTGCATGGAAACTTAACCTTCTTATTATTTTCCCTCTTACCCTCTCCAACATGATCATTGGATCTATTCGAAATTCCCTTCTCATCCTTGTCTTTCTTCTTATTATTTTGTCCCTTCTTCTTCCCATCGAGTTTTTGATTTCCTTTGGGGTTAAAAGCCTGAACGACACTAAAAGTCAAGGGCTAAGAAGGAGTTGGCATCGACGTCGTAGCCTGACCAAAAGGAGCAGATTGTATAGACAACTGATGCAATTGATTTAGCACATTATCCGTACCACTATCAATCATACCGATAAGTCCATTAGCATGAGGACCAGGCTTCGTTTTGGCTAAATCTAGCTTGGAATGAGGAGAATCCAGCAAAATATTATTAAGGACCCCAGATTGAGAATAGATCAGTTCTAGATGTTGAGCCCTAAATATAGACTGTTCCTCAGAAAATACTCCTGAAAGGGATACATCATTTGAGATTTCTGGCTGCAAATATTTAAGAAACCATTCGAGAAGGAACTCATTCGAAATTTGGGCTTTGATGAGCCTCTTCCTTCTCCTCCATTCCTGAATGTGATCAAAAATTTGAGTTGCCTTGTCTAGCTGGAAATTGGCCAAGAGATCAGTCCCAACAACATAATGGACAAACAACTGAAAATGGTTTAAAAACATAGTAGCCAACTCACTAAAAGTAGCAAAATTTCCCCCTGTCAACTTAATGTACCATTTTGTTGTGTGTCCAATTAGGGTTCGTTAAAATAACCTAAACCTAATCAAATATTCGATAAGGGAGTTCGACGAACACCATAAGTGGAAAGTGGTGACATGGTTAGCAAGATCCTCACTAGTCTTCCCTTCAAACTTTGGAATGTCTGAGGGTAGTTTAGTAGGGCCCGGAGGCCAACCCAGACTATAACGAATGAGATCATTCGTCAATTTCGATAGATCTGGAAAGTTTAAAGTTGGCAGGAAAGGTAAGTGTGGAGGATCCTGGGAATTCCATCCCCCATAGGAAGGATTCCCAAAATTTTGAAAATAATAACCTGTATTTTTTGAGGCACCAGGTTGCCAGAGATTGTTCGTAGAAAATGTTGAGCCATAAGAGAATCCTTGTGACCCAACATTCGGAGAAGGAACCCCTCCCATCGTAGAGTTACTATAACCAAGGGTATTCCCTCTAATCGAAGTGTTGAATGAGGAAGAAACCCCTTGGTAAGGGTTCCAAGCATTGGCAAATGGATAAAAACCCTGAGAAGCACCTATCGAAGGGAAAGGAACATTCCCTTACTAACCAAAGAAAAATTGACTCCTAGCTCCTAACCCTGTAAAAGCAAGGTTCCATTCTGAAAAAGCATTAGAGCTTTGACCTTCGATGAAAGGATTGAATCCTTGATTTTGAGAGGTGAAAGGCAAAGATCTTAAGGAAGGGTTTGAATGAGGAATATGCCCACTTCCAAAGGGGAAACCTTGAAATGAAGTTAATCCACTAGCCATAGAAGGCATATGCATGGAGATAGCTGAAGCAGCGGCGAAGGAGACCGAAGGAATCACACTAGAAGGCATTCCAAAAGAGAAGGGGCCAGAATGAGAAGCATATGCTTGGGTGCTTCCACTCGTAGAAGGAATAGAGGCAAAGCCAAACATAGCAACACTAGAATTGACTGTCGAAATGGAAATGGTACCCCCTCCTTCAACTGAAAGAGGAGTATGCACACTTGTAGTGCTCATAGCCGAAGTTGTGTTCCCAGCCGTGGCCATCGAAATAAAGGGATAAGAAGGATAGGGGCTAGCTGGTCTCTGAGACTCAGGCCCAACGTACAAAAGAACGTCTAGAAAACTAGCAGGAAGAGGAGATGAAGGAACCAGGAGGTTGAGGAACCTCTTCTATTTCAACTTCTTCTGCCGGAAACAAGACTCTAGAGATGAGTGGAGTACTCCTCTCTATAATAGCACTACTACTAGGACCACCACAGAAACAACAACCCCAGACAGAGGATCACTCTTCGTTGCGTTTGAAACTATCAGATGAAAATCACCCACTGAATTGCTCCTACGCCTTCTTAAAAAAGGCTCAGCACTCGTAGGAGAAAGCCCACGAAGCCTCCTCGATCAACGAGGCGATCAGTCAGCCACTTTTGATAATTATGAGAATAATTAGACTCAACAAATTAAGAAGCTAGGAAATCTAGGAGCAAAGAGAACACTCTATCAAAAGTCCCTAAGATATAGTCAATCAAGTAGCCTTCAGGTATTTCTGCTCCTGGTGATTAGGACCGAACACCAAAATACAAGAAAGCAAATAAGAGGACCTTCCGAAAATAGTCTGGGGTAATTACGCCCTAGGCCCACTAGCGAAGGTAACAAAAACTATTACGCTGACCTCCAGACAAAAGCCTTTGCCGGTGTAAGTCCATGAGCTTCGCAAGGGCACCCTCTAGAAGTACTAATGAAAGTGATGCAATGTCTGCCTCAGGTACCACAAGTATTCCCCCCCGCAGTAACCTATGTGGTCCCTAGGAAAGGAAACTAAGTGCGCCAATCCGTATCGTCCGTCGGGCGGAACGGTCTTAGGTCAAAATTCAACAAATAGAAGAGGGGGTATCTCTCTTCTCTGCCTTCACTATCCATCGTGCTTAACTCTCTCGAGGTAGAGCTTTCCCAGTCCACTTAACGGAATTGGATTTCACTCATTATTCAATTTTCTATGTTGGACAGTTTTGAGTGGCCTTGGAGAGTAAACTCTCCACTCACCTATTCCAAGGCCCTATGACCTAGCTAGTTGGTGTATGATTAATGACAATACAAAAAACTTCTAATTCATTTTAATTAGAGCACTTGATTTTAAATGGTTGTTACTTAAGTCACATGTAGATAGAGATGAAACTGATGATGTTTTTCGACGCAAAAGAAATCAATGAAAACCTACTACATGAAGATGCAATATTTTTCTTTCGATGAAAAGAGATTTCTAAATGGGTTCTACGAAGCTAATAATAAACAAAAAACTTGTTTTTTCTTTTCAGTTATCACTCTTCACACACTTCAGAAGACTATCAAAAAGTCTAAAATGCTCTAGTGCAACTAATGTAAAAACTACCAATGATATGCAAATTCTAGGACTACTCACTAAGGAAGCAAAAAGAGTTTCTAAACAAGATTGGTTCAATCACTTTGACAGTCAAGCAAGGAAAGTCCCAACAAGAACTCCTTCGCATACAATAATGCCAAAATACACTTGATATAAAAGAGAGATAAATCCAAACAAGGACTCCCTTCGAGACCAAGAAAATGAACCAAAAACAAGAAACTAACAAAATGATTCAAAATGGATAAAAACTATAAAAATAAAACCAAAGCAAAAGCAACGAAAAACAAAAAATGATTTTTGGCTTTTTACTTTTAAGGAAAACAAGATAATATCAATGAGACAAACACAAAACTACTCAAGGACCAAAATCAAGAAAATGAGCCACAAGGAGACTTCAAAATGCACAAGCCAACTATGCCACTTTCGTAACGGGACTTAAACGAGCAATAAGAAACAATAGACCCAAGAAACTGATTCATAACAGTAGCACAAACTTCCAACAAACAAAAATTCAAGAAACCAAGAAAAGGTCACTTCAAGATTCACTAGAAGGCTAGTCTCAAGAAACAAGAAAGCCAAAGAAGTCAAAGAGGAAAAAACCAAAAAGTGAAGTAATGCGTAAGGCAAACACAAGAAAACAAGTAGAGGCTCACTGTTTTGAATGGTCAGAACAACCAAGAACTCTAGGAAGATGTATTGGTGCTACAACTGCAATTGAGACTTCACAACACATGCAAAACTATAAAATGACTAGGTCTTCACAAGAAAAAGAGAGGAACTAACATATAGCCACAAGGATCACAGTTCAGACACCTAAAAGGTTCCACAGGAGTGGCTAACCACAAACAGGAAAGAATTATAGGGCCTCAAAATTCATATTTTCAAAATTTACTAGGCATACACAGGTTCGTTGTGTGCAACACGCGTGTATATGTGACTGTAACCAAAGAAACACGCACATACGCGGGTTATTTTGGAGAAAAAAATAGGCATACATGACTGTGTACACAAGAAATAGCATATAGAAAATGAAATAAGGAAAAAAAGAAAAACCCAGGCCTGATCGAGAAGATTAGGGCTTCTGTCTGGTTGGCAAAAAGACCTACTAGACTGAAAAAGTGATTAAACTGTCAGGGAACCAACAAGACAGATAAAACAACCCAAACTATGAATTACATGAATTTAATCCCCAGTGGAGTCGATAGTTCTGCTACGGGCAAAGCTACAGTAAGGCCTTGGGTTGAGGGACCTAACAGAGCGGATGGCATGTCATCAAAAGGACTCTAATTACCAATTTTTATTCTTTAAACTAGAAAATGAGGATTGTGGACCTTCGTCGTTTATCCTTTGTTTGAGGTCGATCTCGTAGGGTTCAAACCCTTTGCTCCTCCTCGTGCTTCAGAACCTGCAAATCATTCAAGAACAAGCACACAAACTAGTTGCAAGGCATATATGTCCTAGATGTCAGCATATTAGCATATACAATCTCATAAAGATAACATGAAATAAACTATTCAAGATTATTAAGCATGTATAAGAGACACATAACACATGAACATCAGGAATAGGATATTACTTCTTTTATTGATAACATGTATAGAAAATAATGGAGAAATCACCTGAGATCTTCCACGGCCTTGAGAAAAATCGTCCTCCGGATTCGTCCATCCTAGCCTCACAAAGCTTCTTCCATAAATGGTGCACAAAGGATGTCACATAGAATGATGATGATCATCACAAGGAAACAAGGGTTTCTTGAACCTAGGAAGTGCAGGAGGCACAGGGGAAATATCATACTTGATTAGGGCTATAACAGGTTATAATATCAATAATAGTCTCTCTCTCCTCCCTTAGGCCATTCCTTTGAGGTGTATTTATACTTCCTCAAATTATTTTTTTTTAGTTGGGGAATAGTTAGGCCACGAGTTGGGGTAGTTAAGTTACAGGAAAAAACTGTAAACCTCGCCTCTTTAATAGGTATTTATATATATTTTTTTATATTTTAAATAGCATACGCGGGTCAACTATGGATGGACCTGCATGTGCACGCGGAAAAAACTGGGCAGAGTCGTGTATGGATTTTAAAATATTGTTTTTTGAGAAATGTGACCAAGTCTAAATGGAAGGGTTTCCCAAGGCCAATGCATAAGTCATCAAGTATATAGAGGTGATAAATGATGCTATAACAAGAAGACACGAATCAGAAGTCAATACTGTAAAAATTTTCCCTAAAGAGACTACCTTAAAATTAAAAGAGAATTACCTAAGTATGACGGTAAGGACCATAAGGGTGCCATTGTATGGGTAAATAAAACGGACACCATTTTTTGGAGAAAACCCGCCAATAGGTGAACAAGAGAAGTTCATGCCTACATCCAACAACATGGAAGTGGAATCATATGATTGGTTCCTTTGGTGGTCCAATAGATGTGCAGTTCGTTCATTCAATTGGGAAAATTTTAAAAACGCACTACTCAAAAGTTTTCATGATGAAGAAGAAGACGATGTTTACAAAAAATCCTTTCACCTCAAATAAAAAGGATTAGTGAGCGAATACACCCATGAGTGGGAAGTATTAGCTATAAGGCAAAGGGGATTCTCAGATGAAGAGATGTTGAAAATGTATCATTGTGGCCTTAAGGAATATATTCGGGAAGAATTAAAGCTATATACACCCAACACCTTTGAATAAGCTAGACATGCATCAATAATTATTGAGCGAAAATATAAGCTCCATAAAACTCCATATGCCAGTAATTAAAAATAAAACAACTACTCAAAATGGAATTCAAGTAAGTTGTCTTCTGAAAACATTGGTAAGTATGTCCCACCACCAACGCGCGATGGAGGAAAAAAACAGTCTAATTTCGAACGAAAAATGGATGGAAAGTGTTGGACAGGCGGAGATAAATATTCCCCGAGCACAAGTGGACTACATAAAAAATATACAATTGCGAAGCGAAACAAGAAGAAGAATCTTCAGAGAATAGCTCCTACGAAGAAAACAATGAATAAAACGAGACCCCTAAACCAGATCTAGAAGAAGAGAATATTCCAATAAATTCTCTAACAACCATCACAGGGATAGCTCAACCACAAACACTGAAGCTTAAAGTACTTATCAAGAAACAAAAATTTATCCTTTTAATATATTCAGGAAGTACGCATAACTTTATAGATGTCAATGTCGCAAAAAGACTAAACATTTTTTCATACACCGTAGCAAATTTAAAAGTTATGGTTGCAGATGGAAAATGAATAGATGAAGTAGGAAAGTGCCATAAAGTTAAAATGCAACTAAATGAATACGAAATGGAGTCCAGTTTTTATATAGTCCCTTTTGGAGGAGTAGACGTCGTCTTAGGAGTGCAATGGTTGCAAACACTAGGGACGTATTCAAGAAATCACCAAAAACAGTTCATTAAGTTCAAAATGGATGGAAGGAAGTATAAGTTGTCTAGGTTCCAAGCCCCGCCTACCCAAGTCATTTCCACTTAACAAATGAAAAATATTATTCGCAAGGGAGCCCTAGTATTTGTTGCATAATTTCAACAGTTAGAGTTATTATCGATGGAAGGGGTTCACCGACAGTCTGAAGTTTCATCCATAATCCATAAATATGAGAAGGTTTTTCAAGATCTACCATCGAAACTACCCGCTGAAAGGAAAATTGAACATATCAATGATGTCAAACTAGATTCAACACCAGTAAATGTAAATCCATATATTATACAAAGATGGAAATTTTCCAAGTTATGTATTCCCGATGTACGAGAAGATTACTCAGAATCATGATCTCCCAACAAAATCTCGGACTTCTGCTCAAGAACGATACATTGCCTCTGGATGTGGCCTTCGTGGCCCTACGTCACCCTCTCTGGGTGTCGCATCACCCTCTCTGGGCATTGTGCTATCTCCTCTATGTCTTTCTTTGCCTCTTTGCTGAGTATTCTTGGTCCCGGAGAAGATCCTCCAACCAAAACTACTCTTCCTCTCAACTGCGTTAGAATATCTCGATCAAATTTTTCCTCTGAGCACTGCTCCTTCAAAAAATTCGATCTCTTGATCTCTCAATGTGTTTTTCCAAATGGCCCTCAAGACTTCTTTATAGTCTTCTCGTTGAGACTTCAACAACTGAGATTAGATCTCCAATCAATGGCTAAGATTACATTTTGACTTTATATGCTTTTTCTAGAACATTCACACCCATATTCTATTAATACACTTTAATTGTTTTATTTTCCTAAGTTTAGAATTAGGGCACCTTCAAATAAATAATTTTCTTAATAAAATACAATCTGGGTGGAATTTCCCCAAACAATTTATGGGTTATCTAGAATACATGTGTCTAAGCCTCTCCACAAAGTTTGAGACTTAGAGCACATATGATGCTACCCCAAATCAACACTCCCTCTTAACAAGGAACTTGCTCTAACAAATATGTCTGTTGCACACTGCTCTAACTGTGAAGCATCTCCTCTACGTTGATGATGTCTGGCATGCTTTCCACCAACCATTGCGTTGCTGCTGCAACTGTACTGTTGTTGACCCTGCCATGATCAACAATGCATTCGTATTGCAACTCCCTCTCACATGTTGCATCTATTGCTAGCACTACCATTGTTAACTTTGTACTACAACTTAGTTGTTGAGAGAAGCAAATGAAAAACATCGAAAATCTGAACAAGTGTTCAATATGGTCATAACTCGATGTTGAAACTCTGATTGTTGCTAGTCCCACGTTGTCCCTCTAAAGCACTGCGCTGCTGCTACTCTGCGATGTGCCTCTATGCATTGCGCTGCTCATATTATGGCGCTGATAACTACTACATTTGTCGCTCCAACACTCCTTTGAACCAACTGAAACTCCTCCAACCTGCTGCTACTGATCTTGGGAACCCGTAGCAAGGTCATGATCCAAGAGGTGGACTCCTCAAGGATCCTTCCCAACTGAATTTTTTATGAACTTATAGTTCAATATCGTCCCATTTCCCTCCTGAAGATGCGTGGGCGCTCATGGCATACTCATATTCTTCGATCTTTGCGAGCGTAGCCTTCAAATCATGCTTCTCGTCCTTGTCCTTTTTCTTCAAAGGACACTACGTTGCGTAGTGACCAAGTTCACCACACCTAAAGCATTTTATCTTCGAGATGTATTTCTTCCATCTCCACTGCTCCTACTTCCCCGTGGTTGCAAGGGCTTCATTTTCCTCCTCCTCCTTTGCCTTCGACTCACTGCCACTATTTCCGTCAATTTTACACTTGAATAGGTCCCTCCTTAGCTCTTCTTGTTGAAGAGCAGCCCACATCTCTTCCCAGTCTGGCAAGGTTTATCTACCTAGGATGCTCTGGATAAAAACCTGCCATTCTCTTGTGACTACGTTGAGGGAAAACGTTACCATCATGGTAGGTTGAGGTGTGGACCCCACAATTGCTCGTTGATCATGAGTTTCCTAAAGCCTAGACATGAATGAAACAATACGCTCCCCTTTCTGCATCTTAATCATCCTTAGTTTTTGCTCTAAGTACATCTTCCACTGCTTGGAAGATCCTTCGTATAGCGATGCTAAGGCTTCCCACATCTGCCTAGTTGTGTCCTTACTAGCTATGTGGGACACTATGTGATCCTTGAATCCATCTAGGTGCAACCTCTTAGCCTTCGCCATATCAACCTTGTTCTTCTTGTTTTGATTTGGATCTGTAGGGACAACTACCGTACTTTCCATGAAAATCTTGAGATTGTATTCATCTAGAAGGCATTTGATTATTGTCTTTTAGATCAAGCAGTTGGAAGCTCCCTCCAACCGATCCTAATCTCTGAGCCCGTGAGCTGTCATATCTGCCAAAAAGAAAATGTTGAACCTAATCCCTCTCTTTCTCCTTTGCGCAACGCTGGACTAGATTAAGCACTCCTTGTCAGGGGTGGTAAATCAGCCACCTAGATTTGCTGCTGAGATACCGAAAAACAGAATCCCCCGGCTAGGAATTCCCTAAGGAAGAAAATTTCCTCACTGTGCTTCTTTTCTTCCTTCTGACATCTTTTTGCCCAACAAAATATGATCTGTCTGAAAAAAATTGCGTCCCACCAACACTTACGTTGAGGCTTTGCATTGCTCCCTTTGGGTCAGAAAAATCTCGATCTGGAAGCCCTTCCTCTCTGTTGACTCACATAGAGAGACAATTTTCTTGAAATTCAACTCTCCTAGCCTGGACTGGACAATCCCTCTAGGTATTCAAACTGTTGCCTTCTACAACTATTCGACCTCCTGCTCAGCATTGGATCTGCTCTTCTTGTCTCACCTGCAACACTCAACAATATCTGATACCATGTGAAAATTCCAAGTCCGGATTTCTACTGCAACCAAATGAAGTTACTTCTCCTGTTTGTTATTAAAATGAACAAGTAATTTACAGTGTTCTACTGAGAATACTGAAGCAATTAATATTGCAGCCTTCACTTAATTAATTAATATGCGGAAACAAGAAACTGAGCAAAAGAAAAGAATATTACACAAGACACTGTTGTTTTTGGAAAAAACCAATGCAGGAAAACCGGTGCAACAGATCTGAGGGTTTTATTACTAAGCAACAGTTATATCTGAATACAATCTCTGGATACCTTGCTAGCAATCCAGTACAGAGAATATCACTCGGCAGAAGAAAAATTGTGAGATTACTTCACTCTGCAAGTCTCGGCTAATTTGGTAGTTGAACTAACGAAAATCCAACACCCTCTGCACTGCCTCTGCACAGTAATTGCATAGGCTTGTGTGGGGACATCTGAAGGAATGCATCACCTCCTCTATTGGATCGATCTACTTTCAAGAAACTCGATTCCAGCCTTCCCAGCTCAAAATCCCGATCTCCTAGCAAAATCCTAGACTTCTGCTCAAGAACGTTACGTTGCCTTTGCGTGTGGCCTTCGTGGCATTATGTCACCCTCTCTGGGTGTTGCATCACCCTCTTTGGGCACTGTGTTGTCCCCTCTGCATCTTTCTCTGCCTCTCTGCTGAGTATTCTTGGTCCCGGAGAAGATCCTCTGACCAAATCTATCTCTGCCCCTCAACTGCGTGAGAATCTCTCGATCAAAGTTTTCCTTTGAGCACTACTCCTTTAGAAAATTCGATCTCTTGATCTCTTAGTGTGTTTTCCCAAATGACAATCAAGCCTTCTTTATAGTCTTCTTGTTGAGACTTCAACGACCGAGATTAGATCTCTAATCAACGACTAAGATTACATTTTGACTTAATATGTTTTTTCTAGAACATTCACACCCATATTCTATTAATACACTTTTATTATTTTATTTTCCTAAGTTTAGACTTAGTGTCACTTTAAAATAATTAATTTTCATAATAAATTACGATCCGTGTGGAATTTCCCCAAACAATTTCTGGGTTATTTGGAATACATGCATCTAATCCTCTCAACAAAGTTTGAGACTTAGAGCACACCCGCTGCTACCCCAAATCAACACACGAGCGTAGAGGGAGATGTTGCAGAATCATAGCAGTACTTCAGCTAGATGTATTGCTAGAGCACATTCCTCGCTAAGAGGGAGTGTTGATTTCTAGTAGCATTGGGTGTGCTCTAAGTCTCACAATTTATAAGGAGGCTTAGGCACACATAGTCCAAAGAACCCAGAAAACGTTTTGGGAAATTCCACTCAGATCATGTTTTATGAAAATAATTAATTATTTTTAATGTGACCCTAAGTCTAAACTTAGGAAATTAAAATAATTAGAGGTTATTAGTTAAAACAAAGTGTGAATATTCTAGAGAAGACGAAGATAAAGTCAAGATTAATCTTAGTCGTTGATTAACCATTTAATCTCGATTGTTGAAGTCTCAACGAGAAGATTATAAGAAGGACTTAATGGGGCATTTGGAAAAGATACACCGAGACAGAGAAAGAATCCAGAGATTTAGTGAGTAGTGCTCAGGGAGAAGATCGATTGAGAGGATTCTCGCAGAGAGGACAAGAGATAATTACCGTTGGAGATTTTATTGAGTTGGGAATACACAATAGAGAAGAAAGAGAGAAGTACGCAGAGATGTAGCGTAGAATCTATGTAGAGCCTGCGTAAAGCCAACAGAGGAAGCACAGTAGCCTTGAGGACATTTGTGATTCAACCGAGGATTAGTCAGATCCAGTTCCAGAAAGCTGGGGTGTGAGACTGGAAGAGGCCAGAAGGTCAGATCCAGCTAGTAGAAGAGCAAACTAGTATAGGTGACGCAGTCCCCACACAGAGTGTCGTAGAGACTGCACAGAGGCAGCGTAGGGCTCATCAGCTCAGAGTTCGACCAGTTCGGGTTTCTAGCGTCAGTGTGAGGTAAACTCACACGCTCTTTGTCGGTCAGATTCTCTATGTGGATGGCCAACAAGGCATCCCATATTGTATTCAAAATTACCGCATAATAAATATACCCTCAGATGTTGCACCGATTTTCCCGCATTGGGTTTTTCCAGGGATATTGGTTCAAAAATAACGGTGTCATGTGTAACTGTACTCTTGCTCAGATTTTGTTTCCGCACTTATTTATTTTACGCAGTTAATTTGTGAAGGTTGTATTGTATGAGTTTTTGATATTTACCATAGAACACAATAAATAATTTGTTCAAGGAATTAACAAATATAAGAATTCTCATCATTTGCTGCGGTAGGATTCCAGATCTAGGAATTTTCACAGAATATAATAAAATTCAAACTAACATGAGGAAAAAAAATCTTTGTCATTCAATGAAAATCTATCTAGGGAAGGGAAGATACAAAGAGTATGAAATAAATAATATTTAACAAACAATGTGCAAAATGCAATCCATTTCCAATGCAACTATTCCAATTCCAATGCACACACAAAACCCTAAAATCCAATGCAAAGGTTTTTTTTTCAAGTCTCTTAATTTTTTAAAATGAAGAAAACTAAGATGCAAAGTGTAATCACTGATTCAAATAATTGTTGAGAATGAGGACTAGAACAACAATCATCCAAGCAACCAATGATAAAAGAAAATCTGTTTGCAAGAAACCTAATGATAAGAATAAAGGAAAATCTTAAGAAATCCTTATCAAAGGCAATCAAACACAAATGAAAAAAAAATGGAGGCTTAAGAGGGACCACAAGACACTCAAGACTCAAGGAAGGGCAACTGGAAGCAGACTTATCAAAGAGAAAATCAAGACAAAGACAAATTTATGCATGAACATGGGCCAATGCAGGTGCAAAAGAGGCACTAGTGCCTTGCAACACAGTCACAGAGAGGGCTATGTAGTGGTGCAACGCTTTGTCCCTAGAGCAGAGGGAGCGTTGGTGAAGAATAAGGAAGTTCCAACACAAATTTTGCAATTGAGACTCAATGAAAGGTCTTCCTAGGTCTGTTATTGATTAAAGATCACAACGAAGGTCCGAAGAAGAGGTGAAACAAACACTAAAGACAAAGAAACCACCAAAGGAACATACCGTTCCCCAGTAGAGTCACCAATTTATTATGTGAAACCTACGACTGCGGACATAAGTGTCTTCTCGAGACTGGGTGGCTTAGTCTAGAACAATAGAAGGACAAAGTAACTATTGTTTTTCTTAAAGTAAATAGATAATGGGATGAAGGTGTTGAGATATTAGGTAACAACAGATGTGCTTTAGCTCCAAAACTTTGTGGAGGGGCTAGAACACATGAGATCTCCAAGACCCAGAAATCGTTTGGAGAATTTCCACCCGAAACCTAAGTTATTCAAAATATTAATTATTTTTAATGGAGACCCTAAGTCTAACTTAGGGAAATTAAATAATTAAAGTGAATTACTTTAGACATGTGGGTGAGAATGTTCTAAGTGACGTGGATTAAGTATTTTCTAATCTTAGTCGTTGATTAGAGATTAGATCACGACCATTAAATGTTCAACGAGAAAATTATTAAAGGAAGGCTTGGGGTCAGTTGGAGGAAACACACAGAGTCTAAGAGATAGAATTCTTCTGATGGAACACTGCTTGGACGAAGATCAAATCTGAGTGATTTAGAGAAGCAGTGAGGGGCTTATGTAGTGATTGTTCGGAGGACCAAGAGTACAAATCAGAGCAAGGGCAGCAGAGACGCAGAGGAGGCAGAGCGACCACTAGAGAGTGTGACACAGATCCCAGAGAGGGTGACGCAGGCCCATGCAGGGACAATGCAGAGCCTTCGAGGGATAACTCAAAATTAGTTGGAGATCGGGGTTTCTAAGCTAGTAGGGTTGAAACTCGATTCCAGGAGAAGCTGATCAGCGCATAGGAAGGGTGACACAGTCCTTCAGCCAGGCCCACGCAGGCTTACGCAGTGGCAGCTTATAGACTGCACAGAGCTAGCTAGGGTTTCACCAGTGACTGATCTGGATTAGTCGGGACTTGCAGAATGAGTTAAAACTCACATTTATCTCTGGTTTTCGAGGTGTTATCTGTTGGGTGAGCCAAATTATGGCACCCTAGATATGCTCAGAACTGTTGCTTAATAATAAAAACCCTCAGAACTGTTGCACCAGTTTTCCCGCATTGGGTTTTTCCGGGGACATTTGTCTGAAAAATATTATGTTTCCTTTGTCTGAATGTGATTATTCTTCAGTTTCTGATCTGTATAGTTGTGTAGGCTGCAGTGTATTTACTTTGATATTTTACTGAATAATTCAGAACAAAATAACTTGTTAAGTAAATCAAACAAGTAGGAGAAGTAAATCATATTTACTGCAGTAGGGTTTATGTTTGGTAGATTCATAAACTTTCACATGATATTAGAGCATTTACAGATCAGGAGGAGCTGAAGCCATCAACAAAGACTGAAGAAATTTTGTTGCAGGAAGGAAACTGTCCCTAGAGACAGCGCTGATTCGAAAGACAGGCAAGGAAGGGTGACACAGTCACTTGTGGGGCTCATGCAGAGCCTGCGTCAGCCAGGAGAGGTGATGTTGTAGCTACAACAGTGGGTGTAGAAATTTCCGAATCTTAATTCTTATGCATAAATTATTTCTGTTAATTCGGTTAAGCTTCTCCTACTTATACAAGTTATCAACTGAATAAATTCAAGTTAACATCAAAGCAAAACACATAACATATCACTACCAATTCATATCTAGAATAAGCACATGCACACATAGACAAAGTGATACAATTATTTCTGGACAAACTGTCCCCAGAAAAAACCCAATGTGGGAAAACCAATGTCTGGCTGCTGGAGGGCTATATTATTAAGAATATTTCTGAATACACAACTCTGGGTTCCAGATCTAGAAAACCCTACAGAGAAAAATCTAGATCTGCAGCTCCTAGCTGATCTAAGACCAAAAATACTGACTGATCCACACCCTCAAATTGGATTTACAAAACTCAGCCAGATCTAGGCCTAGAAACCCCAGATATGCCCCTGAAAGACACTGCATCAGCCTCTGAAGCCCCTATTGGGCTCTGTGTCAGCCTTGGCTAGCCTCCAAATGTTCAGCGCTGTCACTGGAAGGGACTGCATTACCCTAGACTGGGTGACGTAGTCACTACGCTTCCCCTAAGGGCCTCTGCATAACCCCTGAAGGGCTTCCTGAAAATCACGCTGCTCTTGCTGTTGCTATTGTTGCTGCTGCTGCTGTTGTTGTTGCTGCCATCTGCTGTTGCTACTGCTACCTTTCTTTGCGTTGTCCTTGTTGATCTCTTCTTTGCTTCTCGTGTATTCTAGACCTTAGGATCAGATCATCCCCTTGGTCTAAATTCCCCTCTCTATAACTGAAACACTTCTGAGAATTCTTAGCAACCCCGCCCTAGAATCTCAGCTTAACTTCAGTGCTCTACCTCTGTGTGTCTTACAAATGACCCCAAGCTTTTCCTTTATACTTTTCTCGTTGACAAATCAACGGCCAAGATTAAATCTTTAATCAATGGCTAAGATTAAAAGAAAGCTTGATCCGAGTGACTTAAGGCAATTTCATCACATGTTTAATTAAATTCACTTTAATTATTTTATTTTCCTAAGTTTTAACTTAGGAAATACATTAGAATAATTAATTAATTTAATATATCCTAAACCAGATGAAATTTCCCAAATCCATTTATGGGTCTTGTAGATTAGGTGAACTCTAGTCCTTCCTCAAAATTTGGGACCTAGAGCACAACTGATGCTACCCCAAATACACAAAATCTCAACAGTGGGAGCATAATGTTTGTTGGCCAGTGTAGGGGTTTTGAGCCTCCATTTCCAGTTGCCGTGGATGGAAGTGAAAATCAATTTCTTCAGTAGTGGTTGGTGGGGCATTGTTTATGTTTATGCAAAACAATCTCTAGCAGGGTGTGACAAAGTAGGGGAAGCAGTCCCTCATTAGACTTTCTAGCCAGAAAGTTTGAGATCCGATTAGTGGAGTGATTGGGGAGGGTTGATTTGATAGAATTGGTGGAGGATTTATGGGAAGGAAATCACTAGTCAGAGGGAGCGTATTCTCTAGAGGGTTTTTATCGCCAAGAAACTCAGATCTGAGTCTCTTGCTGAGAGCAATAGCAGAAGAAGGGAGAAGAGTATTTGTTTCGACATTTTTTTGTTGAGAAGAGATGGCTACTCAAGGACTGATAGATCAGGATCCAACTTTGTTATCTAGAAGGCCATGATCTCGACATTTCTGAATGATCTCAAACTCTTCGTGACAAATGAGGATGAGTACACCATGAGTGCTCATGCACCTCTAAAAAAGAGGTGGGTTGACATGGATCTGTAGATTGAGCTACATATGGTGGGGGCAGGATCCTTGAGGTGCCCAAACTCTTGGATCACATACGAGCTATGAGATCCCTTAAAGATAGTAGCAGAATGACTGGAGTCAGTTGGTGCAGAGGATTATGGACGCACGGTGGCAGTGAGGACGTTGAAGATTGGAGCAACGCAGTTTAGAGGTAGCAACAACGAGAGGTTGATGGGACTTCAACATCATAGAGGAGCAATGCTTACGCAGTGCAGAGAAACAACAACACAAAGCTTCAGAGGGTTAGTGCAGTTCAACATTAGAGGGTGCTTTAGTATCGAGATGCAGCCAAACTGACTTGTCTGTCAGTATTTTGGGTGATGTCCTTCAGTTGCTTACTTCTCAACCATTGAATTGCAGTGCAACAGTTAGCAGTGGCAACGCTATGGGCATCATGATGCAACATTTGAGAGAGAGTTGCAGTACAGATGAGGCAGTGACTGTGGAAGAGTCATGGGCAGCAGTACAGAAGGCAGCAGCGCAGTGGATGAGCGGTAGCAGACCGAACATCAACAGCACAGGGGACCGATGCAATGGATCAGAGTAACACTTTTAGAGTGAAGTGTTGCTAGAGCACATTCCTCGCTAAGAGGGAGTGTTGAGATTTTGGGTAGCATCAGATGTGCTCTAGCTCTAAAACTTTGTGGAGGGGCTAGAACACATGAGATCTCAAAGACCCAAAAATCATATGGAGAAATTCCACCCGAAACCTAAGTTATTCAAAATATTAATTATTTTTAATGGATACCCTAAGTCTAACTTAGAAAAAATAAATAATTAAAGTGAATTAATCTAGACATGTGGGTGAGAATGTTCTAAGTGACGTGGATCAAGTCTTTTCTAATCTTAGCCGTCTATTAGATATTAGATGACGACCGTTGAATATTCAACGAGAAAAGTATTAAAGGAAGGCTTGTGGTTAGTTGGAGGAAACACACAGAGTCTAAGAGATCGGTATACGTGGGCTTGATGCTCGAGGCGAAAATCAACTCAGTGATTGAAGCGTGAGGGCAAATCTGATGATTAATTGAAGGAAGCAATTATAAAAAAGCGAATCGAAATGTGGCCTTGAAAGGCATCACAACCACCCGAAGGCAATCACGGACCCTAAGAAGAGAATTGTAGAGGCCGCGTAGAACTGAGCCTCCAAGGGACAATCCAAAATTGAATCCTCCCGAGTTTCTAAGTTGCTTAATCTTTTAAACTTCGGTGAGAGAAGAGCGGTCCGTCTTGAGAGGAAGGGTAACCCGAATCCCGAAGGCCCGCTAGAAACTACCCAATTGACAACGAAATGTAAATTCGGTCGGGCACTTAAGTTTCACGATATAGAATTCTGAAGGGGGTAAGTTCCTTAGATCAAACACCAAAGGTCACCGCTCACAAACAGATCACAAATCAGTACATCAGTATTTGACGTGGTTAAAACCCTCGAAGAGGGAAACAGTCCACGGCCTAAGCCAACGCGGCCACTTTAGGCAATTTATTAATATAAAAAGAAAATTTACATAAGATTCTGTTATAAACGGTTACCAAACAAATGACCCTCCATGCTCTTTAAATAGAGATCATGGACCAATCGAGTGTTAAGCCACAGATCAAGTGGTGGTAATACCGAGGAGAGAATGAACCGTCAGATCACTACATATCGTGGCCGTCGGATTAAATGTTACAAATGTACATGGTAAAAAACACACTTTACCTAACTCTACACTAGACCAAGTTATACTTAACTATTTCCTATGTGTCGGAATATCCTAACAACTAGTGACTAATATGGATCAACTAGGATTTGCAGAGTGAGTTAAAACTCATGTTTATCTCTGATTTCCGAGGTTTTTTTTGTTGGGTGAGCCGGATTATGTCACCCTAGATTTACTTAGAACTATTGCTTAATAATAAAAACCCTCAAAACTGTTGCACCGATTTTCCCACATTGGGTTTTTTCGGGCACATTTGTCTAAAAAATATCGTGTCCTTTGTTTGAATGTGCTTATTCTTCAGTTTCTGATCTGTATAGTTGTGTAGGTTGCAGTGTATTTACTTTAATGTTTTACTGAATAATTCAAAAAAAAACTTGTTAAGTAAATCAAACAAGTAGGAGAAGTAAATCATATTTACTGCAGTAGGGTTTTTGTTTAGTAGATTCTGAAATTTTCACAGTAGGGTTTACGTATGCTTCACTCCTTTCTTGGCTTGAATTCTCCAATCGTAGCTCCCATTACCAAAATTAGTACCTGTACAATCAGACAACACAAGCCAATGATCTACGAAATCTATGTAGCATCATCTAAATACTTCATTCAACAAATCAATATGGCATCGAAATACATGAAATCATAACATCACATAAACTCTTTGCATCAATAGAAATGGAAGGAGTTATAACCATAAATAGAAGTCGATCTTGTAGAAGAGCTCCTCCAGGCTGACTTGTTCCTTCTTGTCACAAAGTGCACCTCTAATCACCCTAATGCATGGAATGTTAACTCTTTACAACAACAACATGAGGGTAGAATTCTATCTCCAAAAGCCAACCCCTAGCTTGTGGATGACCACAAATATATAGGTGAGGGGAGTAAGTTGGGAGTTCTTATCCCATTATAAATCTAAGGTTTGAGATCCACTCTTGATGGGAGGATGGGATCAAAGGATAAGGGATGGAAACTGCAATGTAGGATAGGATAGGCTCTAAATGTTTTATCTGAGGTAAATGGTTGTAACAAATTCTGGAAGCTGAAAAGAGGCTTCCAAAATTTCTCTCTTTTTATGAATTTCTAGAACAAACGTAGGTGCATAGTGGAGCAACCTGTAGGTGATCAATGCAAGCCACAATGGAGCAACCTGTAGATGAACGTTGTCCAATAAGAGGCCATGGAGCGTTGGTCTTTAAAATGACTGAAACAAGGTGTTTTCAGGCAGAAACTCTGGGATATGGGAGTGTCATGCATAGGGATTTGTGCTATGATGATGACAAGGGGTAAAGGACGTTGATTTATCCAGTTTGTAGGCCGACTGACCAGATGCGACAAAATGGCCTATAACAGTGTATACTGTTATTTTTCTTCCTGCAATATATTTGAGTAATATTTGTAACTTTTTCTTTGAATATATCTATTTGCTACATCACAAGTTATTAATGATAAAATAATTACAAAGGCATGATTATTATTGCATTTTTAGTTGGTGGTACCTTGCACGCAAGTTACACTAGAGAACAAACCATCTTAATAGTCTAAGTCGTGTTGTAGAGTAGTTGCATTAAAAAATGTGACGAGAACAAAATCCTGTAGCCATTAAACACTCATATATGTGTCCAAGATGAAGAGCAAAGAATAGAAAGTGAAATCATAAAGTATCTACGTCAATGAAGTGAGTGGACCATAAGCCCCTTATTTACGAATCAATGCATATATATGTGAAGATTTTTCTACGTCGATGACTAGTTATTGTGGCAAGTTGCAAATAGTTGTAACAAGTTTGCAAGCTGGAACTCCAAAATTGTAAGTTAAAATGATATGTTTAGACATTTTACACTATATTTCCTTTGGGCATGAATATAACATTCCAAACTTGACCCCGGATGCAGGTGTTTGCTAGGCTCTTAAGGTGACATGGGGCGGCCATGTGGATGAACACACGGCGCACCCACATGATCCACCCTTGGGATCCCCACAGTAATAACTTTTGGCGTGGGGTGAGCTTTAAAGCTCTATACGCCACCCTTGAGGCGACGTACTCGGCAAGCCTTGAATTTAATCTAGTTGTGAGCATGAGGTCCGGCATCTCCAGTTCCTCTTCTGCTTGGTCTCTTGTCCTCACGCCCGCTGTGCACAACTTTTCTCTGGCTGCTCTCCCTCTGGTGTATTGCCTTCGGCCTTTCCCTGTTCAGGTGGGCAACCGCTGCGTCACTGCTTTAGTCTCGGCTCCGCTTCTGTCTGGTGCGTTTCTCCCTTGCAGCTTAATGCCCCGCCGACATAGAATGAGGTGCCGACGTGCAGGAGGGAGGGGCCTTCCCTCTCGTCCTCCACTGTCCAACTCCCTCTCCCATGATTTGAACCTCTCCCTAGACTGGAATTCGCATGACTCTCCTCCCCCGGCCATCCTGAACACTCATATCTCTCTGCAGGTCCCTGGTCCATCCCTCCTCCCCTACCTCTCCTGCAGTAAGAAAAGGGCCCGCAAGTCGACTATCTCCCTGGAGCCGGCTTTCATCCCGCGGAAGCTCAAAGCCCTCCCCGTGCAACCTGCGTCCAACAGCAATTCTGATTCCAACGACACTGAGGACTACAGGGACGAGGGTATCTCTAGTCCAGACGTTCCAGGCACCCAAGTGCAGACTAGTGGTAACTGTTTGGACACCTCCCATAAGCATGCGGCCACCTTGCAGGAAGATTTGCTGCTGATTGTGCCGGGGGAGCGTCTCGGTCTTCCTGCCTCTCCTCGCCCTCCACATGATGACTTTGGGCCTAGCTTTGACTCTCTGGATTATGGCTATATCTGCCGAATTCTGGATGAAGCTCCTTCCCCCAGCGACAAGCATGAAGGTTCACCTTGGCGCTTCCACTCCTGCTCTTAGCGGTTTCCTGTCTAAAACTGTTACATTTTGCTTTTTATGCTTTATTTTGAAAACTCTATTGGCTGGTTTCCCGCTATGGGCAGCTCGTATTTTGTGGTTTCTAAGGACTGGTTTCCCCTCTTGGGGCAGTCCAGCTCTTGGCAGCAAACTCTTGACTTTTCCCTTTGGCTTGGACTTGTCCATTCCTCAGGAAGTGCATTGTAACTTTTTGTTTATGATATAATAGAATTAGCGTTACTTGGAAAAAAATAAATAAATAAATAAATTTCCAAACTTGAAAATTAGAATAACATGCTTATGCATCAAAGTTTTGCATGATAAAAATGTGTAATCACTCTTTAGTTTTTTTTTTGTTAGCTTGGCAGGACTACATCTTCAACATGTCCAATATGTCTTAACAGAGCACCCGATCACCATCTATCCAAGACCCCGTGGACTACTCTTTACCTTTTTTTGAATTTGTGTCTTGTTTTCATTTGTTTTATTCTCTTTAATGCTTGTATTTCATAAAATTTCATCTTCAATTCCAACTTCAACTCAAAAAATATGGTTTTTAAAATTAGATTTATGAAAAAATAACATAAACATAATAATAATTAAAAAGATGCCTTTAGGATTAATCACATCATAAGGATTTGGTCCACTTTTCGAACCATCTAATATGGTTCATCTTCTAAGATCTAAAATAATAATAATTATGATGATTTTTATTTTTTAAATTTAATTTAAACTTGTGAAAAAATAACATAAATATAATAATAATTATAGAAATTCACAACATAATAGTTATGATAGAATAAATTAAAATTTTCAAACAAAATTTTATAAAATTATTATTTTTGAGATTGTTTTAGGATTAATCAGATAATTAGTATTACTATAAAAATAAAAAAAACTATCTAGAAAATTAATCTCACAAAAACAATATTGTTGGACACCTAATCTTCTATGGGTAGGTGTGGAAGCCAAACAGTCACAAAGGAGTCCAAATGACCTTGGAATGTGGAATCCAAGAGTCACTCTATTGTACTATAAATAGACATCTATAGGTAATGAAAATGCAATCAATGTTTATCTTTCCCTTTGTGTGTGTTTACTTTCTCATCCACCATGAGTTCATGGTATCAGAGCCATTGGTTTAGTGGTCTCTATGTAAATGTGAGTAATGTCATTTCTGCTCTTAATTTACTAATTGTCAGAAATTCACTCCCTCCTATAGTTATTTTTGCAGCTAGCTATGTTTTTGGCTACACTCTGTTGCAGTTGCAGTTACCTCCTTCATATTCTGCTCTCAGTGTAGTGTGCTCCATCCCATTGCTCTAGAGAATAAGCTGCTCCTGTACTAGATGTCTAATCATAACCTCTAGAATCATAACTCCTCCACGAGGCTTCCACTGTTTAACCAAACACTCCTCTCACCCAAATTGTTGCCAACGCTCTTGGATTTAACATCTGTGCACTAGACGGTTTCATTTCTCTGCATACTTGTGTGCTGGTTATGAAATTTCACCTGCGTTGGATCACCATTGAAGTGCTGGGGAAGCGTGTGAGTGATGGGCGAATACTGTTGACTGAAGATTTTACAGATTGGCTCTTTTCCTTCTAAAACCTCTGCGTGTTTGTTGTTCAATCTCAGCCATGGCTGCGGCACCAGCTCCACTAATTGCCTGATACACGCTCACTACATTCCCCTCCCCTCTCCTCTCGCTCCTTCTACTCCCCACCGAAGCCTCTCTCCTCGGCCATCGGCCCTCCTGCCGGCTCGCACAGCCCTCTACCACCTCCGCTGCCTCCTCCCTTAACCCGCACTCCCACTGCTCCCTCCCTTCCGCCTGCTCCCTTCCGTTCGCCCTGCCTCCATCCCATGTCGATTCCCATTAGTCTGCACTTCCAACTGAATCAGAGCAAACCCGATACCCACAACGGCAGCCACCGGGATTAAGATCTCCGTCAGGGTTTCAGAGAGAAGATCGCCCCCCATTGTTAGAGTCCTTAAATAAAACGCAGGGCAGACGAAGCTGCAATACCACACTTCCATACCACTCCAACTCAGGTTTTGATATAGCTACATTTTTTTTAGATGGAAACGTATTCTCTTCGACGAACTTCAATTCGTTCTGGACTTCAGAGTTGTGCCACCGGAGTCCCATGAAATTGAGGCTGTCGAACTCGTTGCCTACACTGCAGTCCTCTATGTCAACTTGGAAGGTAAAGACCACCCCTCCATCTGAGCAGCGAGATTAGTTTTTTTTCGACCGTGTGATGTGTGAGAAACTGGATGTTGTGCTATGTGTGAGACTAAGTGTTTTCTGTTTTCTGCCTACATTCGGTTTTCCAGGCCATCAATAAACACTCCGCTCAAAACAAAAGCAGAAACCTCGCAAATACAATGATTTTGGTCACCCAAATCGCCAATCCCAACATTTATTCTCACAAACCTTCCAATGTCCATGTACTCAATAACCCCATTTCTTCATATTTATCCTCTCTTAGATCGAAGGATGGATCTCAACAATACCCTCATCCCGTGTCGCCCAAAGCTCAGAATAATAACAGTCTTGGAATCCTCAATTGGGTGTTGCAGAAACCCACAAATGCAGGGTCTTCACGGTATTTTACTATTCCCTATGTCTGGGAAGAGCCTGCCTTGTATGACATTGAAGAGGAAGGTTCAATTCAGGGTTTAAGTCCCTTAGAAAGAATGGCAACAAAACAAGGATGGCTGAAAACAATGTGCAGCTGATAAAAGGTAAATATTCTAGTACAATATTTATGTTTTCCCCTTTAATCAAAGACGACATGAATAGTACTTGCATGCACCTTTGGCTTCAGTCTGTAATTGTGATGCATTCTGTTACACAAACACATATACTATTTCCGGAAGTATCTACATTATAGAAAGTCTTCACAGCAGGCCTGAGCATCCCAAAACCAGGGCTTACAGATCATAATCGGCCTTTCGGACTACGACAGTTGGTATTTTAATGAAAACAAATCGAAAGTCGAAGGCTATTGATACTGTTAGCTTTTTCCTTTCTGCTGCCAGTAATATAAATCTGCTATTAGATCTACCTCGTAGAGCTTTTTCTGTGTCAGTGCTATCCCCGTGGTTGTTCGTTTATTTCCATTTATTCTGTCGGTTCAATTTTGCAACAAATATGGGAAAACAAAAAAATGTTTCAAATAAACAGCAGCAACATCATCTGCAACAGATGTTTTGTCAAAGTACCATCAACTTCGGTCCCGATTACAGTTTCAACCACACAATTGCAACACTTGCTGGTTTGAATGTGGTTGCTGTGACAATAACAAATATGGTTGCAACAACCATTGGTTTGAATGCGGTTGTGGCAACAAATATTATTGCAGCAACCACATTGAGACCAACAAGAGGTGCAGCACGGGCTTTGTTACAGCAGCAGAACGCTCCTGAATATTACAATCAGTCTTATTTCCTCCTGAATATTACAATCAGTCTTCACAGCAAAGAGGGCTCCAGGAGGCTTCTTCAACCTCTATTGATTCATCTGGTCAAACTAGATGGCTAACTGTTGATGTCGAGGACTGGCAAGAGAAGATTTATCAAAAACTACAGAGTTTAAAGGAGGTGTATTATCCTCGATTAAAAGAATTGCATGACAGAATTGCGGATAAGTGTCAACACCCTTTGCCACCTGAGCAACTGGAAATACTCAAATTTCTGCAAGAATTCATTACCAACGCATGGGGGCATGTTATCAAGTACCAAGGAGAGGTATTCCACAAGGGTTCGTTGAAGAGAAATTGCTCTTCTTTGAGAAGCAGATGAAAGGATTTCAAAATTATCTTAGGTCGTGAAAGCCTGCTTCATATCAACAGGAGGGACAACAATGATTTCAATCACAAACTTGCAATAAACTCCAATCTGTGCAACAGCCCTCTCAGCCCCAGATATCTCAGGTTCAGCAAATAAGAGAAGAATGTGCTTCAGCAACAACAACAACTACTCAGTTGACAGGCTTCTACTATGCTACAAGATCCAGAAAGGGCACATGAAGATGAAAACAGATACACATTTTCAGGCAAAATTATTTTCTACAAGAACTGTATATTTCTTATACCTAATGTTGAGAATTTGGAAGGGCATAGTTTAATTAAATTCTCTACTTGATAATTAATTGTGAGCTTACTTCTCTTACTTAGGTCTTCTCTTTATTAGCTTATTATGTCTTTCATCAAGTCAATTATCAAAACTCAAGAGACACAAAATTTAGGTTGTTCAAGCTAGGGCCAAAACCTCTCCCTCTTGGAGAAGAAAACGCGCAAGTAATTCTTCTTATAAGCTTTAAGTTGACAATTACCATGACCATGACACAGACCCTAGACCCTTGTATGCCTTTAAGACCTTGTCACTGTTCTTTTCTTGACTCCTTATGCTGATCTCCTTTTCTGCACTTTTCTGCACCAGGACTAGGAAAGTTCGGTTCCTAGCTAGACTATCCTTGAACTCCTTTTAGAGACTTCTTTCTTGCTGTAGCATATACTTCAGAGACATACCGATTCTTCCTTTGATGAGATAGCCCTCGGTCTACCTATGCTCCAGTCCCTTCTTCACTCCTTGAGATAGATCCAAAAATAAAGTGTTACAACTCGCTTTCTTCACTGTATTCCTCTTCGCAACATCTTCCAGAACCTCGCATTGTGTTAGCATCTGCATTAACCCTTACCTTTTTGCTGTACTTCCGAACTGTGATATGCCACCTAATATAGCAGAGATATCCGAAGCTTATAGACCCAAGACAGTGACATAATACTTCCGCTTCTCTTCGTTGTTTATACTCCTTTCCTTTGCTGTCTAAACCGCACCAAACTGTAGACCTTGCCACTGTAATATATGTCTGAAAATCTCAGATTAATACGAACTATTCTGTCTTATGTTTTGCGCAGTCTGCCTGGGTATATATAGTGGTTGGGCACAGGTAATTAGCCGACCTGTTGATGAACAGTTGTGACTTTTTATAAACTAAGTCACCTGACATGGGGACACGGGACACGATGGACATGCGGATTCGAGTGTCGGACCAGAACAGGACATGTTATATATTACTTTATATATATATATATTAAAAATTAGATATTTCTTACACAAATTCAGTGATTCAAAATTTCAAACATAGATCTTCATCTAGATGTAAGTTTTACAAAGATACATCATACAATCATACAACCTTCAAAGTAATAGACATATTCATCAATGATCCAATAGGAGAAAGACAAGATATTGTAGTTTTCTCATTAAGTCATCAAAATCAAAATGTGTTACATAAGTACTAGGTAGTACAAAACCATTGCCAAATATAAATAGCAAATACAAAACAACTACAAGTCTACAAGACTACAAGCCTCAAGGCAGTGCCACAGTAGCTAGCTCATGACTCATGAGTCATCAATCCTCATCATCATAATCAGCATCACTGTCCTCATTATGATCATCGTGCTCACCACTGCTCTCCTTTGCTCCATCCTCCTCCTCTGTATCCAATGTCATCTCCGCATCTGCTGGTGTGGAGAATGACCCCTCTACTGTATCGCCATTATCAAATGTGATAGGCTCTAGCACTGGCTCACTGAGATCCAAGTTGGCCAATGCCAACTCAACACTGCTGTCCAGAGCCATATCATCAGGAAAGACATCCCACATCTTTGTCTTTCCCTTCAACCAATCCTCCCTCTGCTTGTAAATAAGACGAAGGTTGGTGTGCACATACACCATTGTCTCTGCCCTGGACTGCTTAAGCCTGCTCTTCTTCACACTATACAAATTCCCATATGTGCACCAATTCCTCTCGCAACAAGAGGATGAAGTCACCTGAGAGAGGAGCCTCATGGCTAACTACTGGAGAGGAGGGCTTGTTGACCCATGAGTTGCCCACCAAGAATAGGGCTTCTTATCCCCCCTGTCTCTAATCACATAATAGCCTGCAAATCGCCCAGTGCCAGTGGAAAACTCTGCAAAGGCATCCTCCACCTCATCAAGGGATGGTGTATCCTGAAAAATCCTCCTGAATGCATCTTTCCTCCCCTATGAAATTTCACCATCCATGTGAGGAGGGAATCTGCGGGAAGGTCCACCATTCAACCCCTCATGGCTGTAGTATTTTGGGTTCAAGGAGTGAGCCAAACAATGTAAAGGTGTGCAAGTCTTGTCCTATCTGCAGACAAGAATATCCTGTATGCTGGTGAAGAAGGCCTTTGGTGATGTCTCATACTCGGGGCACTACTATGTAAAATAATTTTTCTCACAGACTCAATCATGGAATCCCGTCCCTCATAAACCTCTCCTAGGATGGGTTGGTCTGTATCTGCAATTGAAACAAGGAAATGATAGGGTCCATGATCTCAATAAGTAGATCTACCCTCTCGCACCAAACATCATCCAACACTGTGTCCTTCACTCTTTTTGAGTCTACTGATCTGTCTTTCTCCGAAAAGACCAAAACTTTGAAATAACCATGGCCCCAAGAGAGGTCTTGACCTCCCTAAATCTCTTCAACATGATGAATGAAGAGGCAAATAGTGTATATGCAATCTTCAACAATGATAGATTGGTGTACTCCTTGTAGATAGTGAGGGCATTTGTATGATTTTGTACAAAGTTGCGGATATGTCGTGCATCTTCAATAATGCTTCCAATCCAAAGCACATCAGAGGCCACAGATTTTAGTGCTAAGTTCAATGAATGGACAATGCAAGGTGTCCAAAATATTTGTGGATATTTAGCTTCCACAATCATGCCAACAACCTTGCAAACAGATGCATTATCTGTAATGATTTGCACACAAGAATCGACACCTAATCTTCAATAACTTTAATAAATAACTCACCCATATATTGTGCACCCTTGTATTGTCCAAGTGCATCCACTGATTTCAAGAAAACTTGACCATTCAAAGAAGACACCATGAAGTTGATGAGTGGGTGCCGTGCTAACCCCAGATGTTGGCCATGCTGATTTAATAGGCTTAAGCATTTTGTCCACCTCTTTCTTTGCCTTTGTCAACAATGTGGTTCTAAGTTTCTCTGACCCAGGAGGCACATACCCTGATGGAGTTGTTTGATTTAGAGCTCGGCGCATCGCAATAAATAGAGGTGAGCATGCAACATTGAAGGATATGAAGTTCTGATAGAAAAAAAATGCAATGGTGAGATCAAGCTCTTCCCGCTTCTCTTTTTGGAAAATCTTGTCCATTGGACCAAGTGCAGTTGCCTTTCTTTTTGTTGCTTGTCCCCCACTAGAACTCTCAAATGGGAACTTGTTGCTTTTTTCCTCAAGGATGGAAGTGCATCATCATTCTTGTTTTGTTTTGTTTTTGATGCCACATTTGTTGCACCAACAAATGCCTCTCTCTCCATTTCCTTCCTCTTTGCTAATGGCACCTGTGTACAAGCCGAAATGCCACAACTTGGCAAAGCCAACAAATGAGCTTTCACACGGTAATATGTGCTCATGAAATGGTTGTGGAAAAAACTGCATTTCCAAGCAACATTGCCTCCTCCCTTCACCTTGCTGCCAGGCCCTGGCTCTCTTGTCACATATTTCCACAATGGATATTTGGGGTCTTGAGTTTGTTTTCCCTGAACATTTTAAGCTGTTGTTGCAACCCCACTTCCAATAAATGGAATACTTGCAGACCCTGATAAAATAGAGACTGGAGGGGCATCTCCAATGGGACATTCTTCCCCTTTCTTTGCCCCTTCCTTGTTTCCCTTGATTGAGCCATGAATGTTGTAAAAAGTAAACAAAAATGACCAAATTTGTAAAACATATGCACATGCAAACCAAATGCAAAAAAATAGAGAGACAATGCACTTACCGGTTGCTTGAATCTCCTTGAAAATGCTCCCTTGCTCCTTGCTCAACTCACACACTAACAAAAGTGAAAAACAAATGAGAAAATCGGAATTTTATAACAGTTCAGACGCTTTTCCGCGTTGTACGAGTTAGGCATATCGGGATTCGATCGTGTCCATACAGGACACGATCGGGACTTGTCGTGTCCTGTACAGACACGATTGAATCCGATCAAATGGATTCGAATCCCCATGAATCGTGTCTGATTCGACCGATTCGGGACACGTGGAGGGTGGAGGACGAATCCGGTTTCATAGTTTATAAACCAAATTTTACATCTAATTGAGAGCCGACTTTACAAGGAGTGCATCCAACGTATTTGAGCTGACTTGTTCAAGGCTATGCATCATACTTGAGCCATCTTTTACAAGCCAATTGACAAGGTCTTGAGGCATACTATTTACATCAACAATGATCGTTTGCAAGTGTATCAACGCTTCATATACATGATTCTAAATTATACATTTTATGACAAGATGACAAATCCCTAAAAGACATCAAGAAGAAGTCTTTGACCTATAACAAAAATTCCTTGCTCATGAAATCCATGAAGCAAACTTTACAAAAATACATTTTGTTATCTTTGTCTTCTTCATTACATAAATTCATAATTACTAGTCATTATGAAGACCGAACCTAGTTACGCTTTTCAACACTCCCTCTTATCTAGGGAGGTATTCATAATGGTACATGGTTACTTTCAATCTGAAGAATCTCATAAGAAGAATCGGATTGGTAATCGCATCTGTATAGCATCAACATTGTCATAGTGCAAGGCCTTGACTAACAACCCCATCTCTCAACAAGACAATGAGCTACAATGTTGGCGAGACAAATACTTATAGACACCATCATCATTATCTCTCCAAGGTACATACTCCTCCCGGGTGTTCACAAAGTATGACCTTACTGGACTATTCTTACCTTGGGTAACTAATCCTCAAAGAATATCGGTCCACGACTACTCTTATCTTGAGTGCCATATCACATTCTCAAAGAGTATTAGATGCCAGATGATTACCCAATCCTCCATTAAGATCAAAATGATGTGTATATCCATTCTCTCCTTCATGGCATTCACTAAGACTTACGACAGTTAGTCCTAGTCTAGTGAATGGCACATGAGTTAGAGAATCAAATCTGTCACTACCTTTTAGTTTAGGAAGGACATACTCATTCCTATACAAGGAATGTGCCTAAGTTCATTCTTAGGAATTACCAAGTTTATTCCAAGTAAGAAACTTACCACCAGGCTCACTCTTAACCAGGGACCTGCAACAGCAATGGTGAGACACCCAATTGCTAATGAATTATTCCTCCCTTTGATGTCATGAATTTCTTTGATATTGAGGAGTCTTCAACTTTGAGATAGCTTCATAGGGCACAGATCATCCACCACTTTCATCCATGAGTCATGTCATCTATCATAAAGTGATTCATCAGTCTTTCTCATATGGTCCATCTACATGCCATGTTGCTTTCCTTCGAACCATCTTCCAAGGATCTTTCATCCTTCCATATGGTTGGCAGCCCTGCATTAACTTATCCAGATATATATATACATATGAACCTATATATCAAAAATCACCTCGGGTGATAATCTTTCCACATGACATCTTCCTGTAGGCATCAACATTCTTTATTCAAATTGACACATCTTCTAAAGATATGTATTGTCAAGGGTCTTCATCTTTACCATACTTCTATTAGATTCTGCATATCTTTCCAGGAGATCTCCCAGTAAAATCTTCAGGGCTTTCGAATGATAACTTCCTCTTATCATGGTTGCACTTCATGATCTCTTCTTTTATTTACACAATTTTACTTCATTCCTAGGAACTTCCAGTATACAGTTCCTTATTTATATACAACCACCTCATATTCCATATGAGGACATATTATGTTGATTTCATTTGTTATTGATAACATGTGTATTAGAAGAGATTCTCCTTTCTTTGATCATACTTCTAAAGATAGAAGTTCATTACCTGCAACCATATGACATGACTTCATAGCATCCAGTGTCAACATATAAATATATGTACCTCATCCTTTTCCTTTTGAGTCATCCTGCAACAATTTTTCTTAGAATGAAGATTTTCATTCCCTTGACTTGCTTCATCAATATGTCATCATATCCTAATCCCAGAATTCTGCAAGATATAATTCTTGATGAAACCTTTTGCTTTCTTTCTAACTAGTGAATCCAAAGAGGACTCCATTAGAAAATGTCAACACCTGTTTCCATATGGATTATTGAATGATGACCGTTGATCTAGATAATTGCCTTCCATCAATGTTGTTATCCGTGAGGTTCCGAGGAGCCACTTCTTTTATAGCATAGTTGTATTGCGGACATCCTCCTATGACAAGTGCTCCTTCCATGCTTCTATCATGATGTCATTTCTAGAGTGGTGCATTAATGTACAATGCTTCCTAACATACTATTTTACAACCGACAGAAACCTCTTAAAGAGGAAGATGATCTCAATCATAGTAGAGATCTTTCACTTCTTATTTCTTAGAGTTATTCGCGTCAGGTTCTCCCCTTTCTTCTGTGACATGGGTTTCTTCCTTTTTCCTCTTGTCCTTTCTAGATTTAGGACAATCCCTTTTATAATGCCCAAGTTCATTACATCCATAGCATCGTACCTTGTCCATGTTTCTTTTTCTATTACGAGGACCAAATTTACCAAATCTTCCTTTCTTCCTGGACATGGCTGCAAAGGCTTGATTTTATTCACTTGGTCATGTATCAACTTTTTCTTTTAACCTAGTCTCCTATATTTTACATAAAGACCACAGGTATTGGAATGGTGTTGTTTCTTTCTTCCCATAAATACTTGAAGTGAAGTTTCCCCATTCTTCCGGTAGAGCATTCAACACCATTGTAGTCATTTCACTCTCATACATTACTTCTCCCAATTCTTGTAGTTGGTCTCGTATTTTAGAAATCCTCATAAAGTATGAAGTGATTCCTTCCTCTCTTGACAATTTCAACTTGTATAGTTCTTGTCTTAGAGATATTGCTTCTCCTACAGTACTTACGGAGAACAACTCCACCAATTTTTTCATATATTTCTATAACAGTTTCTGGTTTTGATACATAGGGAATGAGTGAGTCCTTAATAGATTCTATGAGAATCCTTTGGGCTCTTATTTCTCCCTTCATGTACTTGGCATGAGCTGGAGCATTTTCTTTTGAATGTTGAGTTGTAGTTCCTTTGATGTAGATCACAACTTCATTTTCAATTAGATTTAAATCTGTCATTTTCTTCCATGCACAAAAGTTTGATGACCCAACCAATTTGTTGTTTTCTTTGCAAAAAGTCATTTTAACAGATTCAAATGAGGTCATAGAAATACTTACTTTTGTAGATTGATTTCTTCCTTATATCAGCTTCTTGACGATGATGAAAATGATGGCAGGAACTCCCTCTTAGGTTGATTTCTTCAAAGGAGGTAGGTGATCTTGGATCCTTGATGATCAAGGATGACTTGATGATTACTTCAAAATGATGATGTCTTCAATAGTGTTGGATGGTGCTTGATGAGGTGTCTTCCAACAATGTCGATTAGGATTCAATATCAAGAATCTTTGATAGCAAAGATTACCTCCTTGATGTGTGGATCCTTTGAATAAGGTTGAAGTTCTCCTTGAGGTGACTTGAGGGTTTCCTTGCAAACTGATTTGACTTTTACTTTGATGCTTTCTAGAAAATTGATTCTCGCTCTTTGATCCTTGAGTGTCTACTTATCAAGTAGCCTTATGTCTTCAACACATTAGCTCTGATACCATGTTGAGAATTTGGAAGGGCATAGTTTAATTCAATTCTCATCTTGATAATTACTTGTGAGTTTACTTCTCTTGCTTAGCTTATTATGTCTTTCATCAAGTCAATTATCAAAACACAAGAGACACAAAATTTAGGTTGTTCAAGCCAGGGCCAAAACCTCTCCCTCTTGGAGAGGAAAACCAACAAGTAATTCTTCTTATAGTCTTTCAATTGACAAGTACCATGACCATGACACAGACCCTTGACCCTTGTATTCCTCCAAGACCTTGTCACTTCTCTTTTCTTGACTCCTTATGTTGATCTCCTTTTCTGCATTGTTCTTCACCAAGACTAGGAAAGTTCGGTTCCTAGCTAGACTATCCTTGGCCTCCTTTTAGAGGCTTCTTTCTTGTTGTAGCATATGCTTCAGAGACATATCGATTTTTCCTTTGATGAGATAGTCCTCGGTCTACCTATGATCCAATCCCTTTTTCACTCCTTGAGATAGATCCAAAAATAAAGTGTAACAACTCCCTTTCTTCATTGTATTCCTCTTCGCATCATCTTCTAGAACCTCACACTGTGTTAGCATCTGTGTTAACCCTTACCTTTTTGTTGTACTTCCGAACTATGATATGCCACCTAATATAGCAAAGATATCTGAAGCTTATAGACCCAAGACATTGACATAATACTTTCCCTTCTCTTCGATGTTTATACTCCTTTCTTTTGTTGTCTATACTGCACCAAATTGTAGACCTTGCCATTGTAATATATGTCCGAAAATCTCAGATTAATCCGAACTATTATGTCTTATGTTCTGCGCAGTCTTCCTAGGTATATATAGTGGTTGGGCACAAGTATTAGCCGACATGTCTATGAATATTGTGATTGTTTATAAACCGACTTTTACATTTAATTGAGAGTCGACTTTACAAGGAGTGCATCCAACGTATTTGAGCTAACTTGTTCAAGGGTATGCATCATACTTGAGCCATCTTTTACGAGCCAATTGACAAGGTCTTGAGGCATATTATTTACATCAATAATGATCGTTTGCAAGCGTATCAACAGTTCATATACATGACTCTAAATTATACATTTTATGACAAGATGACAAATCCCTAAAAGACATCAAGAAGAAACCTTTGACCTATAATAAAAATTCCTTGCTCATGAAATCCATGAAGCAAGCTTTACAAAAATACATTGTATTATCTTTGTCTTCTTCATTACATAAATTCATAATTACTATTCATTATGAAGACCGACCCTAGTTACACTTTTCAACACCTAATTCTAGGTCCAAAAAGAAGCTCTTAGTTGATTATCATTCTTCAGTTACCGTTGGTTACAATTTCGATTTTAAAGGATCTGTTGGCCATTATCATAATTCTCTTCTTACTTATCTTAATATTGTTTGCATTTTGAATTCAGACATTAGATGGTATGCCATCAATCCTGTATTTTCATTCATGGCTAGCAGTTACATTGGGTTTATTACTCCTCTTGTTAGTAGGGGTACATAGATTATTTCAGTGCAACATTCATCACAATTGTAAGCCCAAGGTCACAAGTTAAAATCCATATAGAAAACCATGTGGGATCCTGTATTCAAGTGTCCTAGCCCTATGTCTTGTTTGTTTAAGTCTATATTTCTGTTGTTTGGTCAGACCATGCCCTATCCCTTGAAAGTGCCACTCAATCACTCTCATCGCTAATTGGATTGGATGGCGTTTGGTGCATTGCTCTTGAGAACTCATGGTTTTCTAGGAGCCTTCATTTTGTAGGGGTGATCACAGGTGTATGGGTCAGTCTAGCCTATGTCTGATTCTTATCAAGTCGTAGGTGACCTTGTCCTTGGTGTGGTATTCCTCATGACATATCTCATTGCGTAGTAGTCTCATTTGAACATTTTCATGTTTCTCAAGGTAATTCACGGTTTCCAATGCAAAATGGTCCATGTGGTCAAAAAGTTAACCTAGTCTCATATTGCAAAGGATGACTAGAGGATTCCATTCCACATGGAAGTTTTCCAATGAGAGCATTTGGTGAAAATTTATGGCTTGGTTAAACTTGGTCAATAGTATAGGAAAAGTTCCCAGGGTTTTTTTGTTGAAAATTGACGCAGCTCAGGGAGAAATTTCCCCATAGGGAAACCCTCCTTGCCCCAAAGAAAGATTAAATTATTTTATGTGGAAAATTATCTTGGGAAGTAGAAAAATATTTTTATATTATTAAAAGGGAATTTTTTGCATTTCCCTCCAACGCAAATCGACTCCCTATCACTCATGTCGACCTAACTCTACTGGATGCGACCACTCACATTGAAACAACTATATAAACCCGTCAATATTCCTCCATTTGGCATTCAGAGCTATGGGGTTCATTTTATAATATAATGGTCGCTCCTATGGTTCGTTGGATTCATAACTCGCATTACATGTGATTCGTTTATCCTTGGCTCACATAACATTCTATGGAACATGTTACAAATGGCTCGCACTACACTCTACTCTATGTGACTCACATTCAATGATAGAGTCTTTCATATTCATCTTGGAGGCTTGTTTCATATTAGTGGCTCGATGACACAATGACTTGGTGATTTGCATATGTTTATGTGGCTCGAATCAGGGTTGTAGGGGAGTAGCCTCCCCTCCCCCTGCCCTCTAACTCGCTCCCGAAGCGCGCTCCGCTCGGGAGCGACATTGGGAGCATGCTCCTAAAATTCACTTCACTCCCTGGTTTTTGGGGAGCGAACGAGGGAGCAGTTGAGGAGCGTTCTCTCCTTGACTGCTCCTGTTCACGCCCGGAGCGAATGATCACTCACTGACCTCTCCCGCCTAAAAAAACTGCTCCTCATGGGTGAAAACAAAGCTGCTGCGTGGGGGTTTTTGGAGGGCGGGGAGGGGAAAAATAAATAAAAGGCCCTCCCCTCCCACAATTCACCATTTGCATAAGAGAGAGCTAGGAGAGAGCTTTTGGAATTGGAGCTTGTGTTGAGGATAAATATTGAGAGGGTTGCTTGGGAGCTTGCAAGGGAGATTGGAGCTTGGGATTGAAGGCCAAAGAGGTAGGATCTAGACTCTAATCTAGCATTTGTGTTTTTTATATGTTCATTATTAAATGAAAATTTTCTCTTCTCTCTTTCAAGTTTCCCATTCCCATTCCTCCATTTTATTGCAGGCAAGAAACTATAATTCCACCAAAGTAAAAAGAATCAAAACTTCAAACTTCATGGCTATATGGCTTGACATTCTCTTGATCTTGGTTCCTTTTTATGTTATTATGGTGTTGGAGATTAGAAGGAGGAGGTTTGATGAAGAGGATGAAGGAGTGGGTAGTGGTGGATTTGAAAACCCTGGAGAGGAGGAGTACCTTGGTGAGGAGGAGGAGAGTGGAGATGACGAGGGCACGAAAACCAAATCAGACTAGGCCCCATTGTGGAAATATGTTTCTAGGCCTTAAGGAGGGAAAGGGGGTGGAACCACTAAATTTGCATGCCTCCATTGCAAAAAAACTTACATGGGTTCATACACTCATGCTAGAAAGCATCTTTGTGGGAAAATGCCATGGGATTGAAATAAAAAAATAGGAATCAAAACTTGTGGAAGTGTGTCACAACATCAAAGAGCCAAATACATAAGGGAAGAGGAGGAAGCCCAATAACAATCTCAAATATCAAAGGGTGACTTTGAACATGATACCACTAGCCCACATTCACATAGACTAAGAATTCCATAAACATCCTCCCATGGCATTGGATATGGATGCAGAGGAACAAACATCCCTTTAAGGTGTAGAACCATATTAGTTTTCCTTGATGAAGGGCGTAGGAATGATGTGGATTAAAAAATTTATCAGTTTCTCTATTCATGTGGGATACCATTCAATGTTCTTCGCTCACCTTATTGGCATGAAATGGTTTCCGCCATTAATAATGCCCCCAAAGGATAAAAGAGCCTTGGGTATGACAAGGATAGAACCATGGGACTTGATCATGAAAAAGTAAAAATAACACATGCTTTTGGTAAAATGACAAGTTGTTGGAATGACCATGGGGTATCCATTGTATCTAATGGTTGGACAAATGAAAAGGCAAGCCATTGATAAGTGTTTTTGTTGTGTCTACTAGTGGTGCAATCTTCCTTTCAACATATGATTACTCAGAAAAGTTCAAGAATTCCATCAACATTGCACAACCATTACTTCAAACAATTGAAAGTGTTTGGCCATACAATGTCATCCTAGTCATCACTAATAATGCTTCTAATTGTAAGGCAATGAGAGCTATTATTGAGGATAGATACCCCAACATATTTTGGTCTGGGTGTTTGGTTCACACAATGAACCTTTTGATGCATGATATTATTAAGAACAAACACCCTCAATACAAATGGATTAGTGATTTGTACAAGTGAGGCAAGAGAATGATAAAATTTATTACCAATCATAGCAATACCCATGGCCTTTTCCGCAATCACTCAAGTTTAGAGTTGTTGAAGATTGCAAAGACTAGATTTGATAACTATTACCTCACCTTGAGGTGCCTTTTGAAGGTAAAAGAATCATTGGCTAGCATGGTATCATGTCAACATTGTCAAGTATTAAAGGACATGGTTCCAACCATAGTTGACAAGCAACGTTTTGAAAAGGTGGAGGACATCGCTCTTGATGGTATGTTTTGGGCATGAGTGAGGGAAGTTTTGCAATTCACTAAGCCCATTTATAACATGATTCGTTTTGCATATACAACTGCACCAATGATTGGGGAGGTGTATGAGCAGATGGATAAAATGTTGGGGCAAATAAAAGATATTGTTCAGGAAAAAGATCCCAACTCATGATATTATTCAAAAATTTGTGTGTGCATGGTGGGATAAAATTAATGTTCCACTACATGCCTTGGCGTATATCCTTACGCCAAATGTTGTGTTAGGGTCCTGTTGATGGTTGAAAATGTCTCGACAACAGTAAGGGGATCTCCCCAATGCAAAATCCAAATTAGACTGTACACTGTTTGGTTTGGGGATCCCATCCGATTTGTAGGCCCGGTTGCCATTAAATTGGTGAAGATGCTTTTTCGTACATAGAGGAATCTCGCTAAGGTGGAGAATGCATGGATGTTGAATGAATAAAAGTCAATGATTGATGAATGCCTTGTGAAACATAATACCATGAATAGCAAAGCAAAATTTAAAGCAAGAAACTCAAGAAAAACATTGTTAGCAAAACTTCACTAAGATCATACTCGTAAGAAGATTCACTTAACAAACGAGAAATAGTTTGCAATGGCTAAGTGTTTCATTTATCATCTATGCACATCCTAATAAAGATTTAAAACACATATCAACAACACATCTCATCAACATATCTTTAAGTTAGAACATCATATACTATCCACGAATTGCAAGGAAGATCATAACACACGGAAATACATGAGAAGAAATGTGCACCAATATTTGAAGGAAGCATTCATTCATTCAAAGGAACCATATTCATAGCATAGCCACACAAGAGACTTTCGTCTGATTCAATAGTGAGATCCAAAAAACACTCCTTTGTATTCATCCATAAACATACGTTTAATAGAAAGCAATTTGTCTCTCTCAAGAGTCCAAAACTCAAAAGTCCCCTAAAATATTTCCCGAGGATGTACATATAGGCTGGAGTGACTCTTGGGTTTCCCTTTGACCCTTCTCCTCCCTGGCTGTTGGGATGACTTGCGACTAGGGTCTTTTGCGACTTGCGACTTCGGGCAAGCTGCGACCTGGGGGATCAACGACCTTGTGAGATATGAGACCTGTGAGTTGTCCCTTTCTTTGGAGGGGTTTGATACTGCACAAATGAGATATTCTTCCCTGCACCTCAGTTCTAAGTGAGCAACCTTGTGATTGATAAGGTTGCATTATCCACCTGTAGTTGCTCTTTGAGGTAAGTTTGCCACGCTTGATAATCGAAAGCTATCGGGGCTAGTTGAGGCATGTCTTCCCCGAGTCTGTGCAAGCATTCCAGCGCGTTTGGGACCAGCGTGTGCTTCTTTGTGCTGATATGATTAGATAATGAGGCCAACTTTGTATAAATTATGACCGGATCCACGATGTACTATGTAATGTTTTCTTTGGTCACTTGAAGATATTTTGAGCCGGTTGCCTATTTGATTGGTTCAATAAATGATTGGATCCCCTGCAATACCTCATCCTGACTCCTCTGATCTGTCAATGTGCCCATGGAGGGTATGCGATGGACTTCAGCCATTAAATCGATACCGCTAATGAGGTGCTCATAGGTGGACAAGACCTTGTCCACATCCTTGACGAGTTTGTCGTGGGATTGTAACTTCATGCGCATCTGTACTTTATCATTTTGAGTGGTGATCCAATCCCTCTTCGACAGAGTATATGGGGCTTGCTAGTATTTCTCACACCAGTCCAACATGTTATCGAGCGTTGTGGAGGCTTCCTTTAACTGGGCGGATTTCTTCCTTGTGTCTGCTTGGATACCTACCAAGGGAGCGACAATTTGCCCCAACCTCATCATTTCCTCATAAAACTGCACAATGGTTATGCTTAGGATATCCAACTCACTTTGAATAGCAGCTTGTAGTCCACTTGCGTGGGTGAGCGCTAGTTGAAGTGCTTGATTTTCTGACTCTAGGGCTCTCTTCTCTTCTTCTGCTCGAGCAACTTTCTGCTCAGCTACATGGAGCTTGTTCTGCAACTCCATGATCTGTCTGCTCATCTTGCCAACATTTTCTTTTGTTGCTGCTGCGAAGTCAGTCCCAGCCGAGGCTATCATTATATGATTTGTCCTAGTATCTAGAACTATGTCCTTTTCTGTTGTGACTACTAAAGGCTGGGTTGGGTTCCTGGCAAGGAATTTTCTCCTTTCTTGCCTAATCTTGTGGGTGAGTTGATAGTATGACAGCCTTGTCAGGTCCAGTACTTCGTCCTCCCGCTCCTTTGAAATACCTAACTCTAAGAGGGGTAGGTTCTCGCCTGTGATAGGACTAACTGGGAGAAGTTCAAGCGGGGGAATGTAGTGCCCCAATTTGGTTCATGAACACTGATCCTTCATACTTTATTCTTTGAGGACCTCAGGTTGAAGATCCGGACACATGACTCTAATATTAGTGGATTTGATGGTTATGTACGTTCTTTATTGATACTGTGATGATGACATCATTGATGGATATGTATGTTCTCTATTGATATCATGATGATGATAGATTTCATGAATAGATATGTTTTCTATTGATGTTACGATGATGATGCCTTTGATGAATATGTCATCACTTCCATGGTTTGAAACTTTGGGACGAAGTTTAATTTAAGGGGGGGTGTATGTAGTGCCCCACTCTAGATTTCTGACCTTGATATGACATTAACAATGATTTAGCCTTAAGGCTCACACATTATTATTTGAGGACCTCAGGTGGAGGATACTAACACTTCACTCTACTATTAGTGGATGTGTTTATTTCCTAGTCGGTGTTAGGATGATGGTGGCTTTGATGGATATGTATTTTTCTATTGATGTTATGATGATGATAGTTGTGATGGATGTGTCTACTTGCATTACTTCTGGTTCACGATAAACAATGATGTGGATGACTATGTCATGTTGATGATTTTGTTATGAAAATCACTAACACTAAGAAACTTGGTTACTGATGATTATTGAGTATTACAGGAAACCGCCAGAGGCACTCACATATGATGAGCTGACAACATCTGGTTTGATAGAAATTAATATTTTTGTATTTGAACTTCTAAGTTCAGTTTGAAACTTGTTATATATATATACATATACTTTGATGATATGTCATTGGTTGCAGGAACATGTTAGTTGCTTGGCCGAATGACTCACATATGGGTGATGGGGTTGTACAATTGGATGGAACAACATGGGAGGGGTGGAACAGTGTCCCTGATCTCACCCGCTAGCCTCCCGCCGTGACTTAGGCTGGAGAGGTCGAAGTACCTTCGCCTTGAAGATCATGATGTCATGAGGGCAGGTCCCAAATTTGGTTCACTCACAAGGATTTTTTAGGGGGCGCGCATCAAGGCGGATTCCTTGATCCCCAGCACCATTAGTCTCACTATAGCAGACAACATATGAGATGACAGGGGTCTCTGTCGTTGCACATATAATTTCCCCTCGTAACCACTGGATGCTTGAAGGGCAAGTGGTGTGGCACCCTTGGAATTTCAAGAGAAATTCTTGAAGGGCACGACTGACTTGGCACCCTTGGCATCAGAAATAAATTCTTAGGCATGACACCCTTGGAACTTTGAATGGAAGTTCTTGAAGGGCATGACCAACTTGACACCCTCGATATCATTAAAGAAACTATTAAATATAATCCATATATGAAAATCCAACTAATTCATATCCAGTGACATATGAGGTTAGAACCAAAGGAATTAAATCAAGAATAAAACTTAGGGTAAGGGAGGAATAGGGAAAGATAAAATATTTTACCATGATAACTCTACCCTTTCCTTGTTAAACAAAATATTAAGTGGATAAGGTACATAAGTAACTTAATTAGGCAAAAAGGGGGAAAGAGGGACACAGAGTTAAGTATAAAGATTTATTAAAAACTTCATTAAGAGAAGAGGGTGGTGAATTATAACAAGATTAATAAATTAAAATTCGAGAAATTAGAGAACTTCCATGTGGCAAGAGCCAACATAAGAATATTCATCATAAATGCAAATTGAGGTAGTTTAGGGGACCAAATCTGAGACTTATCAATTAACTGCAGTAATAAACACAATTTAAGGAGTAGAAAAGTGGAATCAAGAGACAACTAGGAGAAGAAATCAGAAGTCTTGTTGAGTTGAGGAAAATTACTATTTTAAATGAATAATTAAGTAAATTATTTTGGAGAGTCTTGATGAGAGGATGACACATGGGTGGGTGAATAATCAAATTTTGGGTTAATAAAAAATAATTATTTATGCATGAAGTTCCAAGTGTCACCTATGAAACATTCTATAAAGGAAAGGGAAAGGGAAGGGAAAAGGGACTTTGTTTTTACCCTATTGTTGGATGGAGGAGATTATGTCAAATTAGAGTGGTTATGAGCTATAGTGGAGTTTGGTGTGATATAGTGTTATAGAGAGGGGACTCTTGAGCCAAGAGAGGCTCACCTCTATCAGCTAGCATTTTCCTTTGTTGTACAACCCCATTGCGGCTCGGGGGTCCGCGGGGAAGGAGAGTACCCAAGGAGTAGGCTGGGAGGTTAACCGGTGAGTCACTACATTCAACTCGAGCACGACAACAACCAGGCGTGGAGATAGGCGACAGCAAGGGAGCTCAAGTAGCGGCAAGTTGAGGCAAGTCAAGTTGGTTCTCGTCCAAGGGTGAACGGTAAACGTGTTAATTGTATTGTGTTTTGTTATATGATGCTTCATTGTGCCTATGATCAATAATAAATGGATTTATATGTGTTGAAGTTAATTTATGGATTTGAGTATAAGTGATTTTATTTTACTGAGTTTCGGAACTGGTATGATTATGTTTGTTTAAAAAAAAATTAAAAAAAAAATTAAAGCCTAGTGTTCATCTAGTAAAATATAGGGTTGGTCTCTACAGGGAAGATCTGTCTCCCTACCAAGCTGCAATGGTTGTGACCCAATTTTCTCTGCTCTTTTGCTTGCTTCCTCTTGTTGTTTTTGGGTTTCTTCTTTTATCCTCTTCCTCTTTGCTTCTTCTCTCTATTTCTTTCTCTCTTCTTCTCTATCCTGCTCCTGTTTCCTTTTATCTTCTTCCTCTCTCCTTTTCTGTTCCTCTTCATTTGCTCTCGCCTCTTCCTCTTTCTTTCTTCGTGCTTCCTCAACTTGCTACTTTCTCTGCTCTTCCTCTTTCTTTCTTTGTGCTTCCTCAACCTGCTACTTTCTCTGCTCTTCCTTTTGTTTCTTCTTGCACTGCTCTTCTTCTTGTTGCCTCTGGCTCTCTCCCTTTTGTTGTTGGGCTAGCGCATCTTGTGTTCTCCTGAGCTCCCCCTCCCTTTTATGCCCGAGTTCTTGCTTTTTCCTTGCCAGGGCGGTATTTCATTGTTACAAGGTTTCTTCATCCCCTTCTTCCTCCAGATCTTTTGGGGAATCATTGCCCGTGGCATTCTTTGGTTTCTTGGCTTGGGAGGAAGAAGCTCCTCCTGTATGTGTCTTTCTCTTCATGGCGGAGGCTTTGTCCTGTAAACTCAGGTTGTCCTAAGAGTGTCCGTCTTGCTCTCCTCCCACTTCAAGCTCTTCCCCGAGTCCTAACTGCCTGTGTGCGTTATACCAATTCCTTACCTCGTCCTTTGGAGTTGTCTCAGTGTGTTGGCAGGACCAATTGAACTTGGCCCATTTGCAGTGTGCTGGCACAATCCTTTCTGGGTCATAGGACCAAAAATCTAAGGGTACGAATCGAAACCCTTTCATCTGCTTGGCCTCAGCTTCTACCTCTTTGAAATCTTTAACTGTGTAAGCTCTGATGGTGAGCGGGAGGGTTGGCCATGATTCCTTCTTTCCTTTACTTAATGTCTTAGAGAAGCTGCTTGAGATTTGGTGACAGACCTCTTGTAGTAGTAGTTTTTCGGTAACAAATCTTGGCAATGCATGGGGTGAATTGAAGGACTCAAAAACTCTGATGATGGTGTCCTCCTGTATGGGGAACCAGTGTGCCACCTTAATGACCTTGTCCATTGCTCTCTTAGACATACAACGTGTATCTTCCCCGAATACTAGTCGGTAGAGCGCAATGATAAATTTTTTCTGATATAAGATCAATGTCTTGTTTGTATCTGGAGTCGCAGAAAATCTTCAAATATTTGTGGATTGGGCCTTCGACTATCGGGTCCTAGTTATGAGACCATTGGTCAAAGCGGCATCGCGAACAAATAACATCCAATAGATATGAGGCCATGTGGAATTCGGATGCTAACCCCTCCTCTGGAACCTTTGTTGCTTATATGTTTTCCCTTAAAATCGATATTAACAAGTGGGCCCAATTGAAGCGGGTCCCATGGGTGGCGAACTCGTGCATCAAGGGGACCCATGCTCCATTGAAGGTGCTAGCATCTACTCTTCTGTACATCCGGCACATCATAGTTGCGTTGAGCTTATAGATCTTCTTGAGGCCTTCCGTGTTATAGTCCTGGTCTTTCTTCCCCTTGAACTTCTTGGGTCCTCCCACCAGCTCTTCAAAGCATCTTGAACCTGGACATTGTGTGTTGCTACCCACCAAGTATTGAAGGACTCTTCCTTGTTTGGTAGCGAATAATATACATTGTCATCCATGATGGCTAGGTTGGAAAAAGGCGTCTCGACGTGATCTCTCATGACCCAATGTTTGGAATCTGTTTTTTTGCATAATCCAGTCGATGACTTCCGCGCATGGGAAGATTGGGGGGTGAGCTGCGACATAATGTAGTTTAGACTTCTTGACATTTAGGTACACTTGGCGGTTTTCTAGGTCTTCTGGAAAATCTTGTCTTGCAAACTCCTGGTAGATGTCGTACCAAGACATTTTGGAACTTTTTCCAAATACACATGTTGTGTCTTCGTGGATAGGAGTCAGCACTAGGGGTGAATTACTCTCTAGAATATCGATCTTCAGGCTCTTGTGTCGTCTCTGGACCATTGAGGGTGCCATATTGCCTGAGGAAAAGGAGATCGAAACACAATCAAGTTCAGCCTCCACGTCACCTGGCATGTTCAAAAAACAATCCCACGATAAGATCGACATCATAGATGTAATAATATGATAGTCAGAATAATCGGTTCAAGCCACCTAGTGCCCAGGCAGGTCTGGGATGTTGAGTGACCAACAAGGCAGGTCACACAAGGAATTTTTAGGCAATTGCGACCTATGTTGGTCGCGGAGGTCTAGGAAAGATAGATTTGTGACCTAGCAACCTAGTCACGGGGTTGCGGGGTCACATCAGGTTGACAATGAAGGCTTTGGCGACTAGATCGCGAGGTCGCAGGTCGTGAGGTTGCAAGTTGCCAGGTCACACTAGGGCTTCCTTAATAGAGCGAGCCGGTGCGACTTGCGCATGAGAGAGGGGGAAAATGAGAGGAAAGAAGGAAAAACAAGGTTGAGGAGGTCCCTGAGAGTTGGGGAGAGGGACCAAAATGGGGACAGAGAGGAAACAGAGGGATCAGGGCCAATTTGGGCAAGATGCGGCTGTTTGGTGTGTGAGGAAGAGAGTGAGTTAAAAGGAAAAGGGTTTTTTATGGCAAAAACAGGTAACCGAGGACCAAAAGGAGTATACCTAGCTAGGGTGAGGGTTAATCAAGGGTAGGTTGGCATACATAATAGTAAAAGAAAGATATTGGAGGTTACAGCGACTTATCTAGAAAAAAACGCTCTCTATTTGGGCCGTCAGACCACTTTGGAAGCTACGTCGTGCAGGTTGAATGCGACCTACGCGACCCTCCTATATATAAAAAGGTCACACATGCGAGCCTTAATTACAGTCGCAGGGTTGCAAAGTCGCGGTTTTCGATAAAATTTCCCCTATTGCGACCTTGTGACCTGGCAACTCAACAACCAGGGGGTCGCTAGGTCACAGGGTCGCAAATATGGTTTCGTGAGAAATTCTGCGACCTTGCGACCAAGGTGTAGGTCGCGAGGTCGCTAAGTCGCAAAGGCCTGGAGTTGAGAGGAAGGGTGACCTGGCGACCTAAAGAGGTCGTTGGGTCACAAAGTCGCATATGGTCGAGTTTCATGAGGGTTCCGACCCTGCGACCACACTTAGAAAAAAATAAAATAGAGAGAGACCAGATTAAACCATCCATGATACCAAAACCAGCTTTTGAACCGAAAGTACCCGGGTAGGGAGGATGCCCCAGGCCTAAGATTTTTGTCTGAGGGACGATCCCATTATCACGTATCTTGTAAAAAGCGACAGGGGCTCTAAAATTTCGGACTAGTGCCAAATTTCGGAGGGTAGTTGTAGCAGCTACAACAATTGGCGATTCTCTGGTATAACCTAGAATCTATGCTTGCACTTTATCTTGGGGGGCAGGGGGCCTTAGCAGGTTTTTCCTTCCGCCTTTGTGGGTGCCACTAGCCTTCTCTTCGACCTTCGTGAATTGGTTTACCCTGGCTGCATTGACTCGGATTGCTACACTCCATGTTTCACATCCCGACGACTCGACAAGGGGGTCTGAGTAACAACGTGAGATTTGTGGGGTTCAACATAATTTATTTGCCTCTTGTGTTTCTCTGCTGCTAGCGAGGCTAAGTAGGGCCTCGGTGGAGTCACTGCCTAGAAATCACAAACGTTGCTCTGCTGCCAGCGAGCTTGGACAGTACCCCGACAAAGTCATCGTATCACCTCTATGCGCAGGAAGGCTTTCTCAATCCTTTACCATTATTTGTTTATGTGCTTATAACACTTATTTGTATGTGCTCATGGCACTTATTTGTTGTGGCAATTATTGCCTGGGAAGATGAGGGATCCCGACTTATTTTACTTGCAAGAGAGGTTGTTTTTGGCTTTTATTGAGAGACTTTGAGGTTTTCCCGAACAAATTTTCGCTGGTCGAAATTAGCTATTTCCCCTTCGTCGAGTTGCCTGTATTACCTGTATGTTTTCAACAGTAATGTCGAGCCAGTGTGCGGGATTCACCACTCACACTAGGATATCTTGATTTAGCCAAGTTCCCCACAAGACGGTATTCCAACTCCTACTTAGGCCAAGGGGTTTCAGGATTGATTCGTTGCAGGCGAAGATCTAGGTATAGTTCGTCGGTTGAGTAACAACTGCATCAACCTTCATAGCTAAGGAATTTGAGAGAGAAATTTCGGAAACCTTGCTCAAGAAAAGCTACTTATTGAAGAAAACAAGAAGACAATCAAATGCAGAAACCATAAATGGAACACAAAACATGCGGGAAATGCAGAAACTATGATACAGGGTGAGGTGACACCCCGAGGGCTGTCAGGTGAAGTAGTGCTTGAGACATGGTCTTTTACCGAGAGAGTTTCAACCCTCCCTCCTAAGGCTTGCTGCTCATACGTGTATTGGCCAATCTTTATTTTGATCTGAAATGGTCCCTTCCACAAGGCTTGGAACTTGGTATGCTTCCCCTTGTCCTCATGGGCCTTGTCCCATTTGAGGACCAGATCGTCGAATTTGAACTCCCTATTCTTGGGGGACTTTTTGTCAAACCATCGTTTGATTCAGCTTTGGTGAATTTCTCCCTGACCTTTAGTCTTTCCTCCTCTAGCTTAAGCAGGGTGTCTATGCAGGACTACAAGATAGGGCAAGGGGTGCCATGCGATTCCTTATATAGTTGAAGGGCAGGTAGGGAAATATTAGGGGGGGATGGCTTCTTTCCCGTAGACTCGGTTGGCCCACAGGGCATTGTGCCAATTTCGTTGTTGGGATAGCAAAGTCTTCTTGATGATACAAAATAGGTTCTTGTTGGTCGATTCGGCTAGCCCATTCCCTTGCGGGTAATAGTTAGCAAAATTTTTCAAAATGATACCATTTTCTAGAGTGAAATCATACAATATAAATGATGAAAAATATGCAGCGTTATAAAAAATGAGAGAGGTTGGAAAACCGAACCCGGTCACGATGTGCTGATTAATGAAATATATTACCTCTTGATTGTTGATTTGGCATAATGGTAGCGCCTCAACCCACCTTGTGAAGTAGTCTGTGGCTATAAGGATATATCGGTGTTGCTTTGAGGAGTGTGGTAGTATCTCCCCGATCACGTTCAGAATCCATTGTTGGAATGGTTCCTCCACTGCGATAGATTGTAGCAGAGCGAATGACCGGGCTTCCCTGCCGACATATTTTTACACAAAGGGCATTTGCGAGCATAGGCGTGAGCATCTCTGAATAGGGTAGGCCAATAAAAACTGGCCCGCATGACCTTGTGCGTTGTGGTATCACCTGCGTAATTCCCCCCTGCTGGTCCATCGTGCAACTCCTTTAAGACCCGTTGTGCGTCCTCAAATTCTAAGCAACGTAACAGGACGTTGTTGTGATGCTTGCGAAATAATTTTCCCTGCATCATTTGGTAGGAAGAAGCTTTCAGCCTTATGGCTCTCTTTTGTTTTGTTGTCAGGGTTGGATCCAAGGTCCCCTGACCAGGATATTGCAGAAAGTCTGAGTACCACGATGGAGAGACTGATGAGGGTGCATTATCTATTTGGTACATTTCAATTTCATGTTCCAACACTATCCGTCATCGCTTTGTAGGCGGACAGCTTCAGTGGCCAACTTGCACAGCCTGTGGCCTTTAATCGTATGTGCATGTTTGAATTCTAAGTCATATTCCTGAAGACAGGCCATCCAGTTGCCCCATAGCTCGCCCAGTAAATCGCTAGGTGAGGGACGAACACTGTTACATGGTTCTTCAGGATATACAACCTAAAATGATTTACTGCCTTGTATACCGCATATGCTTGTTGTCGATGTCTAGATAATTCATCTCGGCACCTTGCAACCCTGTGCTCATGAAAGATATGGGTCGTTCATCATGACTATCGTCCCTTTAGGTAAGGACGACATCCAGTGATGAGTCTGAGGCAAAAGTATACAAGACAAAGCCTTTGCTGAAATCCGGCTATAAAGGGCTGGTGCTTCTGCGATGGACTTCTTGATATTGTCGAAGGCTTCCTTCTCTGCCTAATTCCATTTGAAACTTGCGCCCTTCTTGATCATGTTTTGTAAGGGTTTGACAATTTGGGCGAAGTCTAATATGAACTTGCGAAGGAAGTTGATTTTCCTGAGGAAAGATTGCATAGCTTTCTTGCCGCTCGGGGGGGGGAATCTAAGAAATGGATTTTATGCGGTCTGGATCAACAATGATTCCATCCCTGGTTATAATGTGTCCCAATAAATTCCCTTCTGAGACCGCGAAAATACTTTTCTTGGGATTTAACGAGATCCCAAACTTTCGGCATCATTTGAAAATCTGTTTCAGGTGGTGTAAATGGTCATACCTGCATTACGAAAATACCGTGACATCGTTTAGGTTGAACACCACACTTTGTCCCATTAACCCTCTGAAGGTGATGTCTATGGCCCTCTGGAAATTCGCTTCGGCGTTGATTAAACCGAAAGGCATGCGTCTGAATGCGAATGTTCCCCACATTGTTCTGAACGTTGCCTTCAAACGGTTGGGCTTAACAACTAGCACCTGGTTGTATCCTGAGAATCCGTCCAGCAAAGAGAACATCTCTAAGCCCGGCACAGTTTGAAGAATCTATTCCATAGGGGGAACAGGGTAGTTATCCTTGTTGGATTCCCGGTTCAAGTTTCTTAATTCTACGCACACTCGGATTTCACCGGACTTCTTACACACGAGGACCAAGTTTGACACCCATGTTGAATGCCTGAATTTGAAAATAATGCGAGCATCGAGGAGTTCCTTGAGTTCCTTCTGAATCAGCAGTTCCAGAGTCAGATGTACCTTTCTTAGTTTCTTCTGAAAGGGTCTAATGTCTTCTTTCATAGGTATCACATGCTGGATAGTCTGTGTATCGCAGGTCATCATATGTCTAGGCGAAAACATCTCGATACTTCTTAAACAAGTCGATGAACGACCATCTTTCCTCGGGCATGCACTTGGTACCAAGATTGACAAATTTCGGATCAGTGTTCATTCCAAGGTTCACCTACTCATTTGATAAGGTGGAGCTTTGCACTTTGGTGTTAGGTGGCCCTCAAAATCAGCTCTGCAAATCAAATAACTTCTTGAGCGAAAAAACCCCTTTAGGCATGGGGTTGCCTTTGTGTTCATCTGCTTCCTTTTGCAAAGCCAACTCGTGTTCCTCTTCTTCTATAATGACATCCTTGAATACATCTGCGTACAACATGAAGTCTAGCACCTATTGATCATTGTTGAAAACGCGTAGATTAGTCACATTGTCGGGCACCACAGGTTAATGTACAATTTCAATAGAAAAATCATCCCTTAACGTGGTAAACCTAGCAGCAACATTGGCTAGAGTATTAGCCGCAACATTATGCATCCTAGGGACTGACTTAATGTCAAAAGCGTCGAAAGCAACAATCAAACGCCATACCTCTTGCTGATATCCCTTTAAATGTGGTTATAGACAGTGGATGGTGTTGCGTACCTGTCTGGTAATGATTTCAGAGTCACCGATTACCTTCAGGCATCCAACTTTGAGATTAATAGATTTCTTAAGCTTGAGGATTAGTGCTTCGTATTCAGCGGTATTGTTGGTGCATTGGAACTCTAACCTGCAAGAAATCAGAAATTTATTCTTTTGAGGGTCTATTAGGATACAACCAACGCCAACTCCGTCATGGGTTTTAGAACCATCATAGTATAGGGTCCAAATTTCGCTCTGGGATGCTTCCAGGTTGCATGTGTTTATAGACGGGGAATCTAGCTCAATAGTGTCAGACGGAACATCTGGCCTGATAGCGTTAGGTGGGGGACAAGGGAGTAACTCCACTTGAGTGTCCGGAGCGATGGGTGATTGGATGGCCTGGTAACACCCAAATGTGGCTTCTAAGAAGCACATTCCTATATCTTCTTGGGCGAAACTAATGGGCTCATTGGTTTCTTCAAGGTAGGTGACAGTGTATTTCATGTATGGCTCGTTGTTGACCCTGATTTGATTGTTTCTTCCTTTGTACTGGAGCCACAAGTGGGACGAGTCTGTGGTGAAGTAACCATGGAGCTTGCTTGACCAGTCTCGGCTTAGCAACAAACTGTAAGCCTCTAGAATGTCAACGACATCTATGTCGATGCACTGGTGAACTCTGGAGTCTGAGGATAGATGGACTAGCACATTGTTTAGCTCGCCCACAGAGGGGACTTGAGATCTGTCCAAATGGATGATCCTGGCATCGGTCTTCTCGGGCTAGATATTCAACTTTTTTCACACAAACAGGGGCATGACATTGGTAGACGCCCCTGAGTCAACGTGGCAGTTATGAACATTGAAATTGAAAATTTCGAATGATAAGAGAAACGAGGGTGTTGACCCCCGTGAGTTAGCATTTACGACGTTGAAAATAGATTGGAGGTTGACTGTTGCTTGGGAAGGCGTTGAGTTGAGTGCTTTCGAAGGAGGGGATGACCTTCTCGCTGAGGAGGGGTTGGAAAAAGCTTTAAGAATCAAATCATGTTGGTTGGCTATCCTGGCAAGCTCATAAAGTGAAATGTTGCCCCGTGTTTTCTTCATATCTTCGTTAATGTTGTATCCGGGCTCCGAATGTGAGGGTCCTTCTGTGGGTGCCTGAGGCGAATTTGGGGACTCCAAAGCTCTTAGCGTGCCCCTGACAGTGGTGAGGCTGGCCTTATCCGAAGTGGGAGTTGTGGCTTGGTTCGACTTGTTAGGAGGTAGTATTTTGTTAATCAAGATTTTTATTGATGTCAGTATAGCATTATTGGGATGGAAAATATTCTTGTGATGTCATAACCTCATGTATCCTTGCTCTTGATGAAGAATCCTAGAACCCGGATGATGTCCTTACCCTTGATGGATACTACACTATTGAACGACTATACATGAATGATCACACTTGATGATGTCATACGTTATGGCACTTGATGAAGGTCTTGATGACATGGTTGGAGACTACATAATGACATGGAGGACCATTTGATGACATGAACAATGTTTGGAGACATGACATGAAGGACTTGGAGATCACTTGATGTCATATGATGGCATATGATGACATTGTTGGCAGATTTCATTTAATGATATGGATGGTAGTTGGAAGACTACCTTGAAGCTCTCTTGATAACAAATTAATAAATGTTGCACTATGGTTGATGACATATCACTGCAATATTACATGATGTCATGATGACATGGATAATTTACATGGTGACACTAATAACCTCTTGATGTCCTAATCATCAACCCCTAATTTCCTCTTCTTGTCCTAATCATCTTCTGCGCTAAAGATTTCATAAGCAGTCACAAAGAAAAATAAATTTGGACACCTCAGAGGCATCCTTTAAAAATGAATCCTACACCATCTTATAGAGGATTTTTTCCTCTTTCCAACAAGTCTTTACTTGCCTCGAAACTCCCAGCGGTTTGTGAGAAAATTGATTTTTAAGTTTAAAAATAATATTTTTTAATGCTAGCCGACCTACACTCAGACATTCATGTCGGCCTCCCTCCAAGAGACGTGTCTCTTTATTAAAGGTCAAAATACTATATAAATATGACGTCCAACACCTCTTTTCAATCAAGGATTTGGTGAAGATTTCAGAGTAGAGGTAAAAATGCAGCAAGGAGGCAGAGGAGGACAGAAATCACTGTTTGGGCAACATTTTGTTAAGATATCTATTACAAAACAACAAACAACAACCTGCGGGTAGATTTACTGTGGAAGACTGAAGTGTGGTCAATACCTTACCTCGGACCTACTGTTTAAACTGAGGGGGCCAAGGAATATAATACTGCTTGGGCTAATTCTTTTTATATTTATCACAACTTGGTTTAAAATAATGGAACAGTCAACTTTGTCTATGTAACTCGGATCCTGAATAAATCTCAATTTGTAAAGGTTGTTTTTGGGCATTATCTATCTTCATTACATGTCTGAGATAGTTGCTGAAGCTGGCCACAGTATATAGATGTTTTTCAGGGTTGTTTGAGATGTTGTCTTGTTGTAGGATACCTCTGTTTGAGGGCCGCATAGATTAATCTCATTGATGGGGGATGAAAGGCCTAGTTGAAGGGTGTCAAGGATTGTTGTAGAAGACTGCAAAAATCTAGAGGAGTTCTGGGCAGTGTCAAAAAGGTTGATAGGCCTAATCTAGGCCTAAACTCATGCTAGAAGGTAGCCCTAAACACAAGAAGAAAGGGACAACATGACCGTAGCCTTGGAGGAGGTCTGGAAGGTAGGAGAAGTGGCTGCATCAATTAGTTACAAGCCCTAACCAGGACCAGACTTATATTACAACAAGAACAATCCTAAAACAAAGTAAAGGTTTTGGACTAGTCACATAAGAGACACAACCCTGTGACTGCATGGAGAAGCTTGGACAATCACCATTATAGCTCGAATTTGTGGAGCAGTCTAAGGAAAGTGTGAATTTTCTGGTGTGGCTTGTTTTAGCACTAATACTAGTCATTTGTTAAGGCTTGAACAACGGTTTTGGGCATCATATCTAGAGCAGTCCCGAGGCAGAATTGTGACAGATTTTGGAATCACCTTTAGAAGAATTATGGAAACCTATTGAAGACATCTTGAAGCAGCTATTGAAGGAGCATTGATTCTTGGAGAATCTCTAGTATTGTTGGAGGTCTCTTGAAGTCTAGTGTGTAGATTTGACTTGTTAATAATTGCAAACTTGGGAAACATATTTAAGACACTTTGTGAAGACAACCTTAAGGAGCAGGCCATTTGGAGAACCGTGTGAAGACACTCTTGGAGCACCTTGTGAAGACTCCCTTGGAGAGTTCTTGAAGAAGCCTTTGAAGAGGCTTAAAGCAGGTGCATAACTTGGGCTGCCTATTGAAGACACCTTGAAGGTCTTGGAGATATTATTGATGCATTTATGTCATCATGAGGTGACCTTGGAGATTTTTTTCGAGTGCCATGAAGAGTTGTGGAGACATCTTCATGTGAAGAACAAGGTTGTCATTGATGAAGTGACGTGGAGACTAAGTGAAGACATTGCTGAAGATAGATAGGGCTCGTTGAAGAAGACATTGGGAGCCGTGAAGAATAACCAAACACATTTTGACGAAGTGAAGCTGAGGGTTGGAGCCCAAGAGGTTAGAGCCTCGTAGAGACAAGGTTGGTGCCTTGGGAGATAGGTTTAGAGCCCTAGAGGATACGAGTCCTCAAGAAACCAGGTCGGAGCTTGTACCAGAGATAGGGTTGGAGCCTCAAAGTGACAAGGTTGGAGCCTTGGAAGATAGGGTTGGTGCCCTAGAGGTCAGAGCCTTGTGAAGTCCAAGTCGGTGCTTGGAAAAGTACAGGTTGGTGCTTGGAAGGATTGAAGATTGGTGTCTTCATCTAGGGTTGGATCCCTACACTATTGTATTGGATTTATTGTAAAGAAGATATTAATAAAGTATTTATTCGTATTGTTCATTTTGTGTTCTAAATATGAGTGATCTAACTGGTAAAAATAATAATTGAAAATAAATATTGATTCACCCACCCTCTTAGTATTTCCAACAGATTTTCCTCGGGAATGCTTTCCTTTTTTCTTCAAGGGCCTGGTAAGCTACCGTACCTTTGCTTCTAAGGTTGTAGTTTCACGGAGGCTTGGGTTGGAGGTTGTCGGCCATACTAACTTCTGCAAAGGATTGGGCTTCTTCCCCGCGGACCACTTCGAAAGCCAAAATAGTCGATCCTTGATTTTCATCGGGGGGAGGGGGGAATACTTCTTCGTCGGCCAAGTTAGCTTCCTCCTTGGGGTATTCTATTGTCTGGTCTTCTAGCAGTTTATTAACCACAACAGTCATGCTATTGATCCACTAGGGGTAATTTCTCTCTGAGTGAGATGCTTGGTGGAAAGAAAAAAAATTATCCTTGCCGATCTCCTCAACGTTGAAGTTTGCGTTGGGATTTGGAGGAGGTTGATTCAGTGTATTATTGTTCTTTCTAAAGAAAGGTTTTTGGGGCTTACTGTTGAACCCTTGGTTAAACTGAGAGGAGGGGGGGGGGCGAATCAGTTTAATACATTCATGGACTTTTAAAACTTTCTTTTAAACATATTTACACCTTCATTTCATGATCAACTTAATGTATAATGAAACAACAATCTTAATATGTGAGCAACAAGTATTAAGTAGATTAAATACAGAACATCAACACATAATCATCATGCATATAGACAATAGTTATAAGTGGAAACCCATAAGGGAGAAAACCACATCTTATTATTGTTGTGATGCAAAGGCAAGCTCCAACTCCCTCTCACCACTGATTTTGTGTAGGCTCCAACCTATAGGAGGCCACTACATCAAATGTCCTGTACTTATGTCCCTTACTACTTGATAGAGGTGATATGTGCTGAACATTTGATGTACTTCTGTCATAATTCTCCGATCTTGAGGACTTGTACCATACCATTGCTCCATAGCTCTAGCTCTTTTGTGACAACTTTTGTGGGTTTCTCTCCCCCTGGAATGATGCTTTCTTGTATGATACTGACTATCACTTGTCTACTGCACTATTTCTGTTCCTTGGGTTGCAACCTTTGCCGGTGTATTTCCAACATCTTTTTTTTTTCTCTAATCATATCAAAGAGTATCATCTGCAGACACTACCCCTAGTTTGTCTCTTAGATACTTGAATGGTTCTTTAGCAAGAGGTTTTGTGAATATGTCTGTTGTTTGTTCCTTTGTTGTTACATACTCCATCTTTACTGTTTTCTCTGCTACTTGTTCTCTGAGGAAGTGGTACTTTATTGGGATGTGCTTGGTTTTCAAATGAAGTACTGGATTTTTTGATATACTTATTGCACTTGTATTGTCACATTTGATAGAAATGGGTTCATTGATGCTTACCATCATGTCTTGGAGAGTTTGTTTCATCCACATTACTTGTGTGCAACAAGTTGTTGTTGCTATGTATTCCTCTTCTGCTGTAGATAGAGAGACAAATGTTTGCTTCTTTCTTAACCATGCCACCAGACTTTCTCCCAAATAAAATGCACCTCCACTTGTGCTTTTTCCTGTCATCCACACAGCTGGCCCAATCTGCATCTGTATATGTTGTCAATGTGAATTCTTTGCCTTTCGGATACCATAGGACATAATGTGCAGTTCCTTGCAAATATCTAAATATCCTCTTGATTGCTAGCAAGTGATTTTGTTTTCGTGATGCCCGATATCTTGCCACAAGTCCTACTACCAACATAATGTCTAGTCTAGAGGTAGTTAGGTATAGCAGACTTCCTATCATAGATCTGTAAATTCTTTGATCTATATCTGCAGATCCATCATCAGCACATAGTTTGCATCCAGTGATCATGGGAGTTGACACAAGTTTGCAGTCTTCCATTTGGAACATTTTCAACATGTCTCTTAAGTATTTTTCTTATGAAATGAATATCCTATGTTCTTTTGTAGAATTTGAAGTCCTGAGTAGAAGGTAAGCTCTCCAATCATTGACATCTCAAATTATAACTTCATCTCTTCTGCAAATCCTTTTCCTAACTCATCTTTGTTGCTACCAAACATGATGTCATCTACATATACTACTACAATTAAAAGTTCATTTTCATCCGCCTTTATGTACAGATTGTTGTCTACTCCTCCTTTCTTGAAACCTTGTTTTTGTAAGTATTTGTCCAGCCTAGAATACCATGCACGTGGAGCTTGTTTGAGACCATATAAGGCTTTCTTTAATCTGCACACATAGTCGTGTTTATCTATTAAGGAAAATCCTTCAAGTTGTTCCATGTAGACTTATTCCTTTAGATCTCCATTCAAGAAGGTAGACTTCACATCCATTTGATATACCTTGAAATCATGATAGCATGCAAAAGCCAAAAACATTCGAATTTCTTCCATTCTCGCTACAGGGGCAAAAGTTTCATCATAATCAATTCCTTCGATTTGAGAGTATCCCTTGCATACAAGTTTGGATTTATCTCTGATTACCTGACCTTGTTCATTCATCTTATTCTTGAATATCCATTTTGTGCCAATGACATTTTTCCCAGTGGGTCTTGGCATTAACTCCCAGGTCTTGTTCTTCTCAATTTGGTCTAGTTCTTCATTCATAGCATTTACCCAATTTTTTTCTTCGCTGGCTTCATCAAAATTCTTTGGTTCTCTCTGTGACATTATGGCTAGGTACACTTCCTCAATCTGTTCAGCTAGCTGTCTTCTAGTTTGGACTCCTACACTCTTGTCTCCAATGATTTGATTTTCTGGATGGTTCTTCTGAGTGTCTCTCGAGGGTCCTTTTGAGTTTAATTCAATATCTTCTGTTGTCTTACTCGGTTCTTCATTTTCTTGATTCTCATCTTCATGATCATTTGGAGGATTGGCGCAATTTGTGCTTTTGGTTTTGTTTGGTAGATCTTCGTCGAATCTCACATCAATGCTTTCCACAATTTTATGCAGTCTTTTGTTGTAGCACTTGTATCCCTTACTCTTGGATGCATATCCCAAAAATATTCCTTCATCAACTCTTGCATCATACTTCCCCAATTTTCATCATTATTCTTTATGAAACATTTGCTTTCAAAGACTCTAAAGTGCTTGATTGATATCGGTTTCCCATGCCACAATTCATATGGAGTCTTGTCACAATTTGGTCTAAGATGACCTTTGTTAAGAATATGAGCAGCTGTGTCTACTGCTTCTGCCCAATAGGTTTAGGGAATTTTACTTTCTTGCATCATGGCTCTGGCAATCTATTGTACTGACCTGTTTTGCATCTCTGCCACTCCATTCCGTTGAGGTGTACCTGCAATTGTAAATTGTTTCTTTATCCCACATTCATTGCACAGGTTTGCAAAATCATCGTTTGTGAATTCACCTCATCTGTCTGATCTGATGCATTTTATCTTACATCCAGTTTGGTTTTCTTCCAGTGCCTTGAATATCTTGAATTTCTCAAACGCTTCGGATTTATATTTGAGAAATGCCACCCACGTCAATCTCGAAAAATCATCTATTATCAGCATGAAATATGATTCTCCACCTGGTGCATTAGTTCTTGAAGGTCCACACAGGTCCGTGTGTACAAGCTGAAGAGGCTTACTTGTAGATAGTTGGTCTTTAGCTTTGAATGATGTGTGATTGTGTTTGCCCAGTTGGTAGGACTCACATGTGGTATTTGGAGGGTTCTTTATTGCAGACAAATCTCTAACAGCTTTCTTCTTGCTCAGTTTGATGATGTGGTCAAAGTTTAGATGTCCCAATATTCTATGTTGTAACCAAGATTCGTCAAGTTTGTTGATGTGGCATGCTTCATTCTCTTCTTCTACTATATAGACATTATTCTCTATTCGAACACCTTTGATCAGGGTCTTTCCTGTGGTGATAGACCTTACTTCACAATCTTGGGCTCTGAAAAGGACCTCACAGCCTTTATCACACATTTGACTGACACTTAGCAGATTGGCTTTCAGACCATTCACAAATAGTACATCTTGAGCCTCTCCTCTTCCATTATTCAAGCTGACTGAGCCTTCTATCATTGTTGAATGTTACATTTCCATATTTCTTTTCATCAAAGTTATAAACTTGCTTTGGTCTCCCGTCATATATTTTGAGCACCCACTGTCAACATACCATTGGCTTTTATGATCTTGAGCTATTAGAACCATATCACACTTATTTAGCTTCTTTTTCCATTGCATGGAATTATTTGTTTGGTACATTTCCTGAGGAGATGAACCACAGTCTTTGAGAGGACATTCGTGAGACTTGTGCCCAATTTTATGGCAGCAAAAACATTTGATTGTATTTCTGAATGGATTATGTATACGAGTGAATCCACCATTGTTCTTAATTCCCCTTGAGTTTCCATACTCCAGTCTCTGTATATACGCTCTGCACTCCATGGCTTTATGACCGAACCCTTTACAATAAAAACAATACACATGGAAGTAGTATCTATCTCTGGCAGAGAGAGTTGTTTGAGGTAATATTTTCGTTTGTTGCATCTTTTGCTGGTTGGACTGGATTTGCTTTATCTTACAGTATGTCACAATATGTCCAGGTTCGTGGCAGGAGAAGCAAGTGATACTTCTCACAGGAGGAAGGAACCTGCTTTGACATCTTCCGAATTTGTTCAATTCATCCTTAGGAGCGTATGAGTCTTTTGCAGTTGACTGTTTCTTCATTTCTTTCTTTGTCATTTGAGGTTGTTGCTTGTTTCTGTTTGTTTCATTACATATCATGGTCTTGCTGGTTTCTAATTCTGAGGAATCCCTTTTTGTTGTTGTTATCACTCCAATAATTCTCAAAAGTTGTGAGATTTTTTATTTTAGTTTTAAAGAATATTAGAGGTAACCACAAACATACTTTTAAGCCTTAGGATCTAGCCTTCCTAATGCTCAGAGAGGACTCTCTCTATATGATTTAACTTTGTTGATTTGTATTTGATTTTTGGCTAGTTATGTAGGGTAAATTGGTTTTGGGTTTTGATTTGATTTGGTGGTGAAATCACTTACTTAGATGGATAGCTATAGATCTGTATCCCATTGGGAAAATGGAGTCAATGTTCCAAGTAGTCAGATCAGGATCAAGGTCTAAAGGGAAATGTTTACAGGGAAAGATAGCTGAGTCACTTCATATCTTCAAGGTTGATGGTGAAATGGTTTTGATCGGGATAAAAGAGCAATTAAGGGTTATTAAATCCGGATTATGAGTGAAAAGGCAGAGGTCAATCGAAATCAGGGAGCAATTAAGGGTTTCCTAATCTAGATATGAGTTGAAAACATATAAATGATAATCAGTCAAAACATAGTGCTTTTAACATATTCTGAAATAACAATTCTTGATTTATCATTTAGATTTAGAACACATTCAAATATAGATGGAAAACATATGAAAATTGACAAAGTAACAAGTGAAAATACTTCACTGCAGTGGCCCAACACATGAATCCTGTAATATGATGCTTTATTTCCTTAATCCAGTCTGCTGACTTGAGATTGGTACAAAAACCCTTAGGTTCATAATAGTACAACTACAGAAATGTTTAACAATTCATCCACCCTCAATACTTCCTAATGAGAAGTATTTATACAAAAACTCATACAAAATATCCTAGAATAAACTTAGGAATTATTGATGGGAAAGAAATATCTTCATACAAGAAGATAGTGACAACTTCCTAACTAATGCTAGTTGTCCCTTTTTTATTGAAATAAAATGGTTTTCTATCTTGATTTTATCACTGTTTTCTCTTTTTGTTTGTTCAACGAATACTGCAGCTGGACAATGAGGTGTCTTTCATGCTGGCAGATTCATTTTTGCTCTGATTTTGTCTTTAACCTTTCATCTGATACACTTTTATCCTGATACTCTTTTACTGATATTCTTTTGCTGTAAAAACTGTCAATGCTGGTGTAAAAACAACAAACTCTATTTTTTACTTTCACTACTCTGTGCTTACTGTAATCTGATCTCACAGTAGATCAGTCAAATTTTCCCATAATTATGTCTCTGGCAGTTTTATCTTCATCATCCTTCTGAAGTTTTCATTAGCTTCAGTATACTTTGAGAATGTTGGTTTGTTCACAAATAAGTGTTTTACTTCATGCTGTAAGTAAAACAAATTCTCAAAATTCTTATGTAGTACCTTTCCTGTTGGGATTCCCTGCAAGGCTGATTTGTTCACCTGCTCTTTGGAAAACTCTCTTATCTTTTTGTTATAATCCTCATGCTTCATTAATCTATCATTAATCACTAGAGGATTGTGAAGGCTTTTTTGCCTTAGAACATCAAACTTAATCATGACCTTGTGATTGCAATCTCCATGTTCTGGCACTTCTCCTCTAACCGTGTCATCAAATTATTTTTAGAGATTACCTTCCTAACTTCTAGGATGGTCTCTGTTCTGTCAGTAATTCCAATTTCTTCCAGCTCTTGTTTATTTTTGGAATTGAGGAACTTGATGATTTCTAGAGCTTCTTCAGGTTTTTTACCAAGCTCTTCTTTGATCTTCTGTATTGCTTCTCTTGTTGATTTCTATAAATCTTTTTGCTCATAAATGACTTGTATGGATGGCCAAATATCATTGACTACTTCAATGATATTGGACCATAACTGTTGCTTGACATGTGCCATTGGTTCCTTCAGTGTGAGTTATTTTTCAAACTTTTTCAGTTGCTCATTCAATCTGTTGGCTTTTTGTTCTTCATTCTTAGCATTTATTTGTGCAAGTTTCTTAGCATCTTCAATATTTTTTAGTTGTTCCTTTAGTCTATTTATTTCATTGGTCTGGATAAACATATCTTGCATAGCCTTTACTAATTTACTTGTTTCATCTGAGTGTTGTGTTGTTGTTGTTGAAGATTTTGTGGCTGAAGTTGTAGATGAAGTAACTGGAACTGCTGTGGCCATTGGGACATTAGGAGCCAGTGATTCTACCAAAGTAGATGGTACAACTATTGTAACTACATAAATCACAGTGGCAGGAACTTCCTCTGCTTTGTTGGCTTCTTTCTCCTGGACCAACTTGTCCATTTCAATTTCCATTTCCTTTATTTGAGTTGTTAACTGTAAAATGAGACTCATCATCTTATCTTTCTGATTGGAATCATGTAAGACCTCCTTGGCTTGATAATGTTCTGTAGGGGGCAACTTCAATTGTTTCTTAAGTGCAGCAATGTTTGCATTTTTCTTTTTGATCAATTCCTCTGTAGCTTTTATATTTTGAGGATCATATCCTACTTCAATCACTAGCTCTTACAAGGATTTGATTTCGGTGTCCATTGCATATGAAGATGCCTTCTCCAATTTGAGTTGATCTCTTACATTTATCAAAGTGTTTTGAATTTTATGTGCACTCATGGCCTTGGTGGTCATTGGGGAATAAATCATCTCTCCTGCCTGCTTATGAAATTCAATCTGATCCAAAGGATGAATATCCTAGACTGGAACTTCAAAATAAATCTTTTTGTAATCAGAGGATGATTTAGGAGTTGGAACTGTGGGCTGAAGAACTGTCATCAACATCTTTTTGTTCTTGTAGTCAAAGGATGAAAGTAGCCTATTCTGAATGCTAGGAGTTTGCTTTAGATACTGAGAATATATTTCATCTTTTATTTCTTCATTTTTGGCCTTGATTTCTTTATATATTTCTTTGATGTCCATGTCCTTTTCTGTTGTTTTCTTGGATGAAGACACTTCTATATTGTGTTGTTTCTGAATTAACTGTGTTTTTGAAGTAGTGGGCTGCTGTTCCTCTTCAATTATTGTAGGAGGTGCAATATCTTTTTCTGCAATTTCTGTGTCAATGACCTTTACTATTTCCTTTTCTTTACTGGCAGGATTTTTCTTTGGCTTTTTGTTGTATCTTAGTTTGAATTTAGTCTCTGTTGTATAAGATCCTTCCTCCCTGTTTCTTTTCACACTTCTGTCTTCTTGGGCTGGAGTTTGCAAAGTTTGACTAGTATCACTTTGTTTCTCTGCCTCTACCAATGTATTCTCTAACCATTCAGATTGGTTTGAGAAATTCTCAATCTCTAGTTTCTTTTCATGTATATATGGAGTTAATTTGCACTTAACTCTCATTTTACTGATAACACCAAGGGGATCATAATACCAAAGAAAACTAGGACTAAATTTGAACTCCTGCAACTGTTTTTCTGCCTTTGGACCTGCTTCTGCAGATGAAAGGGCCAACCTGGTTCTTCAACTTGAATTGTGTTTTCTTTTTTGCTATTAAGAAATTGACAACATCTGAATTTAGAATCTGCCTTATATACTCCAGAGCAAATAACCTCATAGGGAGGTATTTTGGAAGTTTATATGGGATAAGGCTTGATCCATAGACTCTTATTTCAGTGTGATTTTGGTACAAGTACCAATCACCTGTCCTATTGTGCTTAGGCAATTGCAAAACCTTCTTGATTTCATTGCTAATTCTGGGCTGCACACTGCTGTTTAGAAAATTGACCAAGGGATGGATGAAAGAATCTGTGAACTCTGAATAGGTGAACTCATTTGAATCTTTCCTTATTAAGGAAGTCCACAATATGACAGATTGTGGATTTCCTTCCACATCAAGCTTCTGAAGGTTTATAGGAAACTTTTCAGACTAAAAATATAGGAACATGTGGAATAGGAATGAAGAATACCTAAAAACACCTTCAGAAGACATTTTGACTAATTGCTCATGGATACTGTCAGCAATATATTGGGCAAAGTTAAAGATGGTAGCAGGAGGCTGACCAGGTGTAAAAGTAGACAGGAAACCAAGCACTGCAACATCAACATGTTCATCTGTAAAATAGCCAAGGATGAAAGACAACATGGAAATAATATGTCTTGTTCTTTTAGAGAATTTAGCAGAAGAATATGTAGGATTTAGCTTGGGAATTTCCACATAGGATGGCATGAAGGTTTGAAAAATCTGGAATCTCTTGGGAAAATCCAGATCCAAATAGAACTTAGTGAGGGCTTCAATAGACAAAGGAACTTCATTTGGCCTAGGTTGAATTTGAATCATCTGGTTGATATATTCAGCTGTAATGGTAAACAATACTTATTTTTCAGGGTTCACAATGGCTCTTTGATCAGAAGAGTAGCATGATTGGCAGAGTCTGATTACTTCTGGGCATTGGTAAGTATGAGGAACAACATATTTTGGCAAGTTTAATTCCTAGATAAACACTTCATCAACCTGATCTAGATATTTTTCTTGGCTCTAGCAGTGGAGCTCAAGAAGGTTGAACTCAGTCACAGTATCAGTAATCTTGAATTCTACATCTGCCAGGGGAATATGCTCTACATATACAATAGGGGGTTGTAGAGGGTTGACTGCTAGAATGTTTTTGGAAGCCATAGATTTGTTTGATTTATACATTCTATACTCTTTTGACCTTAAAAACACTGATTTAGGCCTGTAAAACACCTCTGCAAGTTATGACAGTTTGCAGAAGGACTTGGATATAACGAGGGTTCTATCTTTTGTCTGCAAAGGTTTTAAACTCATTTAATTAACCCAAGCTGTAACTTTTGTATCGAAAGAGTAACTTCAAGACCTTATAGCTTTAGCAAATGATATCTAGGGTTTTTAATGTACTCTCTGTGATAAAAAAAATCTTAGGACATCAATTTTATGAAAAAGGATGTCTAAGTACTGTAGGAAAGGGTTTGAAGGTCACAGAAGGCTTTTTCAGGGCTGCAGATAGCTTCAATTAATCAAAGTTTGTGTTTAAAGTAGTTCAAGGCTTCAGAATCAATGAGAAAATGCTCAGGGTTTACAGAATCAAAGGATTTATGAAGCAACAGGGTTTTCTTTAGGTACACAGGCTCCTAAATGATTCAATTAACTATATAATTCTTTTAGATTGATGAATAAGTCTTTTCTTCTGAAGAATACCTGGGAAAATTGAAATTTCGCTGTGTAGGAAGGTTTATGGGGTTAGAAAGCTTTCATAAGCTTTGTTGGTCTTTATATGCACTCGGATGACTTTTGTAGTGGTTTTATCAATCAAATTGATGAATTTTGTTTCATTCAGGCTAGAAAACAGAGTCGGAAGTGGTCTTTTTGGTCTGCAATGCAATGAATGCATTTGGGTGTTTTATAAACAATTTCATTCAATAGTGTATACATTAAATGGCGGTCAATTCAAACATGCGGGAGTGCGGGGGAGGGAATAACTGCCAAGCGATTTTCGCATGGTTCAAAGGTGGTAAGCGAGATTAGAATGATCAGTGTGATCCAATGGAAATCCGACATGTAGAGGTGAGAGAAATCCCAAAAACTGTGTTTATCACAAGCTTTGGGTTTGTTTAACCATTGCGTAATGAAATGTGCGACAAGGGTTTATTGTCGTCGGATCTGGTAGATGTAGATCAGACGGAGTGGATCGTGCGATAGAGATGCACAATATGATGGTGTGGGGTCTGGTCTTTTAATGAAGCGGGAGGTGAAATATGTAATTAAACTAAGGTTTAATACATAGTTTGGAGTGAAATATGATAGGCGGGTATTAATGTTTTATTTAACAAATGTATTGTGGATAAGTGTAATATTAGCATTGGCGGGGATTATTTATAATGGGATCGAAATAATTAATATAATTTAATAGTTTTAACCTATGGGATGAGTGGGGCTATATGTCACGTGGGGGAAATAAAATATAGGTTAAACTAGGAATATGGGTTGGGATATATTATATAAGGATTTAATTTAATATGGGGCTAAGTGTGAATACAAGAGTTAATATATAAATTAATGTGTTGTTGGCAATATGATGCAGAGTGTTGTCCTTGATGGCAACCCACTTGATGAAGATGATGGCAACCTACTTGATGAAGTTGTCCTTAATGGAATATGTCTTGATGAACTTGTTAATGTTGTAAATCTGATGTATCTACAATCAGTACAGAAGGTAATGATGAAAGGAATTTCAGTATGTGCTAGAACAATGATGAAAAGTGTATGTCTCAATTCATACGCGGGTTTGCTTAGGAGTAGCGTATGCACGCGGGAAATATCGTGCGAGTCGCGTATGGTCAAAAAGCGCTCTAAATATGTAAAACTAGGGGTAACTACCATGGTATTGACCCATTGTATTGGTAATTGAGTTATCTATGTGATCTCGTCCAGGAATACCATTGGAAGTAATGTGGTTTTGGCTCATGGTATTGATAAAGGGTAAACCTATATAAGGAGAAGAAAATCATTGAGCAAAGGGTGTGCAAGATGTCTGGGTTTTAATGAATACTTCTCTCTGAAGTATATCTGTATGGAAAGGGTTACTGTTTGATGATAGATCTGAATCTGTGATGCACCTATGAAGAAAATGATGAAGAAGGGAATCTAGATCTGAAATGTATTTGTATTTTCTAGATCTGTTCGTGGAATGCTTAGATCTGAGATGGGGCGAACATCTGTCTGAAGTGAAGGGTAAAATCTGAACTGAATATCTGATATGATGAAGTATGCTGCTCTATAATGCTTGAAGATCTATACGCTAGTTTGTTACAGAGGAAGCGCGTATATACGCGGGTTGGATAAAGCGAAAGCGTGTATGGAATGTAAAACTAGTTCTGAAGTATGTGCAGAGGTATACGCGGGTTGATGTGCATGGAAGCGCGTATATACGCGGTATCAGTGAAAGGAAAGCGCGTGTGGAAACTAGGGTTTGCTGAAGTATAAAGTATGATATGTCTGATCTGTTCTGTTGTGTTACTACTATCTGTTAATGATGTGTTGATGAAGTTATAAGTATCAGTTTGATGTATGATTGAGCTTAAATGTGTGGAGTGGGTCCAGTCTGAAAATATGATGAAAAGAGGCCTGCAAGTTGTGTTCTAAAAGAAGCTTTTGGATCCAGTGTGAAAATTGATGAAACGTGGTCCATAGAGGTGCTGAGGGTCGTAGCCTTCAGTCAGGGGGTTGTAGCTCCCTTCCAGGTGAGGCTGGTAAACGAGAGCAGGGGGTTGTAGCTCCCTTCCAGGAGAGGCTGGTAAACGAGAGCAGGGGGTTGTAGCTCCCTTCCAGGAGAGGCTGGTAAAAAAGCGCAGGTGGGTGCCTGCGTACTCGTATGAGTCTGCGCCAGTACATAAGTTGTAAGATGTTTTCTTTATAATAAAATATTGAAGGCTGAGCAACGGCAGCGGTGGTTTTCTCCCGACTTGGGTTTCCACCTAAAATCCTGGTGTTCTTGTGTGATGCTTATATGTGATGGTTTATTCTGTTATTACTGCACATGCTTATTGTTATCTACTCATCAGAAGAATGAATGTTGCATAGATCTACGTAAACAATTAATGGCATAATAAGATCTCTGTGTATACGCGAGTTTTATGAAGGATATCCGCGTATATAAGCTAGTTGGCTTCAGCAAAGTAGCGTATGGGTTTTAGAGAATGAAAAAGTAAAAAGTTTTGAGTTTGCCCTAAATACTGATTCACCCTCCCCTCTCAGTATTTTTCCCAACAATTGGTATCAGAGCAGGTCCTTCTGCAGAAGCTTGATCGCTTGAGGGAGATCCGTCACAATGGGAAGAAAGCAAAAGAAGAAGGCTACTGAAATGGAGATATCTCAGAAAACATGTGCAGCAGAAAATGAAGAAGATAAATCAGGTATTGATAGTTGTTCTTGTGATGATGAAGATAGTGAAAGGAATGCTATGGATCTAGAAGAAGCTCTCAAAATTAAAGTTGAAGAACTACACAGATCATCTAATGAACAAGAATCTCTCTACAAAGAGATGATCTCTCAAATGAAAGGACAGATAGAAAAAATGAATGGTCAGATGGATATGTATCAAAGACAGATAGACAAGTATCAAAGGTTCCATGCTTATGCATCCAATCGAATGAAAAGACTAGAAGCAGAAATCAATGATCTAAATGCAGATCTGGAAAAATCAAATAAGAAGAATGAAGAACCCCTGTCATTTGAAAAGGAAGGACTTGAAGCCGAAATCATCTCTCTCAAAGAAGATCTGGAAAAATCAAATAAGAAGAATGAAGAACGTGAAGCAGAAATCATCTCTCTGAAAGCAGATCTCGAAGCATCGAATAAGAAGAATGAAGAACTCTTACAAACTTTTGAAGAACAAGAAAATGGGTTGAACGAAGAGATTCTAAATCTAACTGATCAAGTAGAAGAAGGAAGAAGGGTTGAAGAAAGCATGAAGAAGGTAAACATTCTCAAAGCCAAATTAGAAGAAAAGGACAAACTCTTGAGGTTTCAAGATAGTACTAAGATTCTGGACAATATTCTTAGTAGTCAAAGGTCTCCTTCTATTAAACTTGGTCTGGGTTTTCATGAAATGGTTAAAGGAGAATCTAGTTCGCAAGGAAGTGCTAAAAATTCAAAGGATGTCAAAGCAAAACCTGAAGTGTTGAAAGAAACAAAAGGCCAAAGGAAATCATTCAATAAAGTTGAATGCTTTAAATGTCATAATTATGGGCATGTTGCAGCAAATTGCAGAAGCAGATTGTTTCAGCCACAAACAAACGGATTCTACATAGAAAGGTACTATGGTTTCTTCAAGGGATATTGTTTTTCATGCAACAAGTATGAGCATAAAGCAGCTGATTGCAATAGAAGGAAGAATAGAAAAGCTCATTATGATTCTTATGCTTATTTCTCTGGCCACATGAGATGTTATGCTTGTAATAAGTATGGACATGTAGAAAATGAATGCAGGATGAACAGATCTGGGAAATTGGATAACTTCCAGCACACAATTAGAAAGTTCAAGCAAAGCTGGATAAAGAAGGAGGATCGGTCAGAAACGTAGGGAATATTGACCCTACTGCAGTCATCCGCTTCTAAAGCTTACTTCTCTTAATGACTGTAGAAGTGATGTGAGATACATTATAAGGGTTTAGTAATGTATCGTCACAGGGAGAGCAATGTATGATGATTCTCATGGTTGATTTGGTTATTCTGGTTATGTTTATTTCTGACAGAGCATGTGATGTAAAGAAGACAGGTACAGGAAGGACAAATTCAGGGGGAGATGGAGGAATGTGAAATTTTCCACATTTCACTTTCCATACGCGGGTTCGATGAACTAAATCCGCGTATACACGCGAGTTCCAGCAGACACAGACGCGTATGCACTTATATGAAGAAAATTTGTATGACAGTTGAAGATCAGGAGCATAGGTTCAGGGGGAGCATCAGTCTGACTACTAATGATTGTGTTATTGGCACTGTATCTATTGATTTCTCAGTTCTTAATGATGATGACATGATTACATGGTTTCTTATGATGAGTTTATGGATGAGCCCTGATTGCTTTTGCTGAAGAGTATCTTTTGTTTTCACACATGCATGAGATGGAAGTCTTATGATTCAGAGATTATGATAGATCTTGCAGAGTTTGTTGCTGATGATTCCTGTCACGAATGAGATCGTTTCTCCCTACACATTTTACCTCATGATAAATCTTGAAGATCTTGGTGATATCAGATCACATGGATGATTGCTTGACACATAGTGTCTGTTGTAGAAGTTATTCTGGTATGACAATTCCTCTTGGGAAGAATATGTTGATAATGCAAAGAGTCTGAAGGTTTGGTTACTAATATACTTATGCTACAACCATTGGATGGCACTTGAAGATACAACTACATTGTCCTATCTATCTGCTCTCATATATTCCAGGGAAGCATTCAAATATCTCAGAAAGAAGCTGAAAACTGTCTCTGCCTCACAAAGGATCAGATCTGGTTAAAATACAGAAGATGGAATTGGATACGCGGATTTCCTGAAACACAGTCGCGTATATACGCGAGTTTATAGAACTAAATCCGCGTATGGGTAGTTGCTGACAAATTTTCTGGGTTAGCATTTCTTCAGCACAAGCTGTGGTGCTGTTTAGTATCTGTGATGCTGTTTGGTGTCTCTAGTGATGTTCCAGTTCATATAACTCTGTTTCATTCTCAGATATTGGGTAAAGATGCCTTGATGACTTGCTGTTGGAAGTGTTCAGGTTACATAAGCTAAAGAGGAGCCTTGGTCATATGGAAAGGATGGCTGGATGCACATTTTCAGGGGGAGCATTAGCCTTGATGAGTATAATGCATTGTTGGCATTATGATGGTTCTGAAATATGATCTCTTTCTTGAAGTCTTTCTGGTATTGGTCATAAAAATTCATATTTGTAATTTGATGAAAAGGTCATGTTGAGACCCATGATGTAAATTGTAATATTCAGTCATGTAAGGACTTGTTCAAATTTGTAAACCCACTTGGTTGGGTAGTTGAGTCAAAATGTGTAAACCCACTCGGTTGGGTATTTGAGTCGCGTATGTAAATCCACTTGGTTGGATCTTTGATGTAAGTATGAGTCCTTGGTGATAGGAAGGTCATAGAGTCATGTACTTCATTGTAAAATTTGTTTGAAGATTCGGCATGAACTCAGGGGGAGCATGGTAACTTCAGTGTACATCAGATCTACAGCGCTCTTCTTTCGACATGAGGGAAAAACCTTGTGTTGGTTTTGATCCACCCTTTGCCCTTGATGTCAAAGGGTGAGAGTGACATGGTGTTTGAATAAGGGAAGAATATCATTATGCTTAATGTATCTATCTGTTGTAGTGATCAAACACCATCGTGGTTGCCATCAAGTCCAAAGGGGGAGATTGTTGGCAATATGATGCAGAGTGTTGTCCTTGATGGCAACCCACTTGATGAAGATGATGGAAACCTACTTGATGAAGTTGTCCTTAATGGAATATGTCTTGATGAACTTGTTAATGTTGTAAATCTGATGTATCTACAATCAGTACAGAAGGTAATGATGAAAGGAATTTCAGTATGTGCTAGAACAATGATGAAAAGTGTATGTCTCAATTCATACGCGGGTTTGCTTAGGAGAAGTAGCGTATGCACGCGGGAAATATCGTGCCAAGTCGCGTATGGTCAAAAGCGCTCTAAATATGTAAAACTAGGGGTAACTACCATGGTATTGACCCATTGTATTGAGCGCTGAGTTGTCTATGTGATCTCGTCCAGGAATACCATTGGAAGTAATGTGGTTTTGGCTCATGGTATTGATAAAGGGTAAACCTATATAAGGAGAAGAAAATCATTGAGAAAAGGGTGTGCAAGATGTCTGGGTTTTAATGAATACTTCTCTCTGAAGTATATCTGTATGGAAAGGGTTACTGTTTGATGATAGATTTGAATCTGTGATGCACCTATGAAGAAAATGATGAAGAAGGGAATCTAGATCTGAAATGTATTTGTATTTTCTAGATCTGTTCGTGGAATGATTAGATCTGAGATGGGGCGAACATCTGTCTGAAGTGAAGGGTAAAATCTGAACTGAATATCTGATATGATGAAGTATGCTGCTCTATAATGCTTGAAGATCTATACGCTAGTTTGTTACAGAGGAAGCGCGTATATACGCGGGTTGGATAAAGCGAAAGCGCGTATGGAATGTAAAACTAGTTCTGAAGTATGTGCAGAGGTATACGCGGGTTGATGTGCATGGAAGCGCGTATATACGCGGTATCAGTGAAAGGAAAGCGCGTGTGGAAACTAGGGTTTGCTGAAGTATAAAGTATGATATGTCTAATCTGTTCTGCTGTGTTACTGCTATCTGTTAATGATGTGTTGATGAAGTTATAAGTATCAGTTTGATGTATGATTGAGCTTAAATGTGTGGAGTGGGTCCAGTCTGAAAATATGATGAAAAGAGGCCTGTAAGTTGTGTTCTAAAAGAAGCTTTTGGATCCGGTGTGAAAATTGATGAAACGTGGTCCATAGAGTCTTTGAGGGGTCGTAGCCTTCAGTCAGGGGGTTGTAGCTCCCTTCCAGGTGAGGCTGGTAAACGAGAGCAGGGGGTTGTAGCTCCCTTTCAGGAGAGGCTGGTAAACGAGAGCAGGGGGTTGTATCTCCCTTCCAGGAGAGGCTGGTAAACGAGCGCAGGTGGGTGCCTGCGTACTGGTATGAGTCTGCGCTAGTACATAAGTTGTAAGATGTTTTCTTTATAATAAAATATTGAATGCTGAGCAATGGCAGCGGTGGTTTTCTCCCGACTTGGGTTTCCACCTAAAATCCTGGTGTTCTTGTGTGATGCTTATGTGTGATGGTTTATTCTGTTATTACTGCACATGCTTACTCTTATCTACTCATCAGAAGAATGAATGTTGCATAGATCTAAGTAAAGAATTAATGGCATAATAAGATCTATGTGTATACGCGAGTTTTATGAAGGATATCCGCATATATACGCTAGTTGGCTTCAGCAAAGTAGCGTATGGGTTTTAGAGAATGAAAAAGTAAAAATTTTTGAGTTTGCCCTAAATACTGATTCACCCCCCCCTCTCAGTATTTTTCCCAACATGTGTTAGTAATGAAATGCGATGAAGGATATGAAATACACCAAGCCTAGTGTAAAACATGATATAGGGATAAATTTCATTGTTGTGGGTCCTGACATAATATTTTTGCATTTACACTTAGGATAAAGTATTTTTTGGATTTTTTGGGTAAAGGGGAACTAGTTAAAGGGCTTTTAACTTTTCTTAAGTAAAATGTGTTTTAAACTTGGGAAAAGGGGATTTTTGCAAAGGAAAATGGATGATAATGGGAAAAAGGAAATATGAAGGGAAAAGAATGAAAATGGAAGGGATGAAGTATTTTTACAAGGGGATGATTTTTTGAAGGAAGTTAGTGACTGAAATGACCAATTTTCTGCTTATCCATGATTGTAAAAACTGCTTCTGCCTACCCATATGCTACCCTAGCATTTTTTCTTCATTTACCTGGGTGCATTTGAGCTTGCAAACCCTTGTTAATTTTTCTTTTAAGACAACAAACTAACTAATTTTATCCTTATTTCTTCCAAGGGCTCAGATTAAGCTGTTGAGCTCCTTATTATTCTCTACCTAATTACTGATCTGCCAAGATTAGACTGTTTGGATAGATCTTTATTCTCTATTTAATAACATGAAATTTTAAAACATGAGAGGTTAAGATTAAGTTGTTTTAACCTTCATGGATTGTGACATTGTAACAAGCTACACACAATCTTTATTTTGCAGAAAAAGTAAATAGTAGTGGCATTTGGATTTGCACCACTTTCATGTTTTATTTTTTTCTCTTTTTTTTTGGGGTCCATTTTGTATTCTTTTTTATATATATTTTTTTATTTTAAGTCCTTTGATTTTTCTTTTAGAATTTTTACCCTCTTTACATTTTTTATTTTATTTTTCTAATATGGGAAAACAATCTGCAGAAAGCAAAGTATATACATATTACAAGACTAATCAAGTCAATTCAAAATTTATGAATCCTATTATTATAGGACCCTAACAGCTACTTCATTATCCTTTGCAACTTTTACATAAATGATATTCTTGTTATCTTATGCCTTGGAGTTGCTGGTTTCTCCTTCATAGCCTATCCCAGCCTTTATATGAGGAGATCTTTGAGCATTTAGTATTTTTTCCAATTGTTCGGAGCTTTTCATTCGTGGAGTGTTCATAGATAATTCCCTTTGGGCCTTTTCTAATTTCTTTCTCAGGCATACTACTTCTTCTTCCAATTTCTCTTGCTCCTATTTTTTATCTTTAATTTGCTTTAGCAGAATGTCTTCCACCTTCTTAGCTTCTTCAAGTTCTACTTTCAACTGAATGAGGTTTTCCGAATTTGGTTCTTCCTTTACATATTTCAGGAGAATGTCTTTCTATTTTCTGCACTTGAGTTTAAGTCTGCTTATTTCCTCTAAGGCACTAATTATCTCCCCCTCAAGATCTACCTCACCTTCGTCTTCAGATTCCAGGAGATCTTCCTCAAGCTCTTCCTTGGCCATCAAAATAAATTCTGATGTTCCTTCTTCATTGGGAGATTCATCTGAGCTCTTAGATGCACTGTTGTCTTGTTGAAAATAGAATGATCTTCTATTAAATCTGTTCCCTTTCGGCCTATTGTTGAAATTGGTTTTCTCTTTCCCTTTTGACTGATATTCCATTTTATTATGAGGATATTTTGATGCATAGTGCCCCACTCTTCCACATTTAAAGCATTTAAATGGAAGTTTACCTTTATACCTGCATGTGCCTCTATCCAATATTCTGACAAATTTGGCCTCTTCTTCATTAGAGCAGGAGCATGTATCTTCCTTTTCTTCTTTACTCTTATCTGCCTTAAAGGTTTCCTCCCTCACATTTGACTTCCCCTTTGGAAGTCTCATCTCATAGGCCGTCAAGTTTCCAAGCAATTGGTTCATGGTCAGTGTTTCCCAGTTTTTTGTTTCTTCTATGGCAGAAACCTTAGGGTTAAACCTGGATGGTAAAGATGTCAATATCTTTTGTACAATTACACATTCCTTAATGGTTTCTCCTAGAGCTTTCATGTTTTCACAACTTCTGCAACCTTTAAGAAGAAATTGGCTACATCTTCATATTCATTCATTTTTACATTTTCAAACTGAGCTCTATAGGCTTGCAGTTTGGCCATCTTCACCTTTTTATATCCCTCATGGATATATTCTAAAGTATCCCATATATCTTTGGCAATCTCACTGTGCATTACTTTGATAAATTTTGTTTCACACAGACCGCTCAAGGGTGCATTCATGGCTTTTGCATTAGCTATGAAGTTTTGCTTGGCTTCTTTCTCTGTGTCAGTATCCTTTGGAGCATATCCTTCTTCCACAATAGCCCAAGCTTCTATTCCTAGAGACATTATGTATGTCCTCATTCTTATTTTCCAGAAGGCATAGTTTATGCCAGTAAACAATGGGGCTTTACTTGTTGAGCATCCTTCTAGGCTAGCCATTTTGGGAACCGAGGATCTCCTTCCAGTTGTTAAACTCATACAGAAGGCACTGGTTCTGATACCAATTGTTGAACCCTTCGTTAAACTGAGAGGGGGGGTGAATCAATTTAATACATTCATGGACTTTTAAAACTTTCTTTTAAACTTATTTACACCTTCATTTCATGATCAAATTAATGTATAATGAAACAACAATCTTAATATGTGAGAAGCAAGTATTAACCAGATTAAATACAAAACATCAACACATAATCATCATGCATATAGACAACAGGTATAAGTGGAAAACCATAAGGGAGAAAACCACATCTTATTATTGTTGTGATGCAAAGGCAAGCTCCAACTCCCTCTCACCACTGATTTTTTGTAGGCTCCAACCTACAGGAGGCCACTACCTCAAATTCTGCATGCTACATCTTGCAAGGAAGCTTCAAATCCCATCTAACTTCTGCAGGCTACAACCCACAGGAGGCTCTTACCTCAACCAGCTACAACTGGACATCTATCAAGCTTCAACTTGATATGGAAGCACCAACTTCCTCACGCTACAATAAAATCATATGCTGATTTACCTAGATATCAGCTCTGTTTTTCTCTTTCTTCACTGTTGTCCTTCCAGCCTTCAAATCTTCTTTATATCAGCTCTGGATCTTCACAGCTTCTCTATCTGCTTTATCTTATTCTTCCACTCTCTAACCTCTTTATGCATATATCAATAACATCATTTATATAGATCACTTCAAAGTTGTTTGCATTCCATATGGGAATATGAAATGAACAGGTATGACTCTTTACCTTCCACCTTCTCAGTTTCTCGCTTAGCATATTCAGGATGTTACAACAATACATACGCTCATTTCAGTATTAAATTGGAGTTTTGCTTTGCCTTAGAGACTTGCCTTTTCATCACAAATAATATAAAATAAATAATACATTTACAGTTACAATCAATTATTTTACTCAGCCGTTTCAGTTTCTTAGCTTTGCTATGCATTTGTCCTCTTATGTTTGCTGTCCTTTTGTATTTTCTGTTTCTGCAGTTATATTTCAACTATGCTGCATAACTGCCCTTTTTTTTTTGCCCGACTCGACCCATGCTGTTGCACTGTTCTGCACGATCTTCAGGTCATTTTTCTTACCCGGGCCTTTCTTTGTTGTGTTCATACTTTTCTTTTAGCACACAGCTGCAACTGCATAACACTGTTCATCTTGGTCGGCTTCTTTAACCAAACTCGCGGATCTGTGGGTTATGACCCACATAACTCTCCTTTTATACGCAGCAGAATACAGCTTCGGAGTTTAAATATAAGATACATACATTAGCAATAAAACAACGTAAACTTTATAACATGGCGCACATAACATGACTCACATATATGCGGAACAAGAGTTTTCTGGTCCCACAATCCTAGACCAATCACAATACATCGCACTTCGCTTGCCCACAATTTCAACTCTTATCGATAACACTAAACCATATAATCTTGTGATTTGCGATATTGCGCTGGTGTGCAGTGCTGACACGTGGCTCCTCCCTCATCGCATCGCATACAACTTCCCGTATCGTGCGAACTCTTAACGGTAACCTCAAAGATCTGCGATGTGTGCTCGTGCGCAGTGCTGACACGTGGCTCTTCCCTCATCGCATTGCATACAACTTCCCATACCGTGCGAACTCTTAACAATAACCTCTAAGATCTATGATGTGTGCTCGTGCGCAGTGCTGACACGTGGCTCTTCCCTTATTGCATCGTAACCAAAACAACATACCGTGCGATGCTTTGAAGTTAAACCTTAACGTTTCCGATGTTCGATTTTTTGATCCACCATCTGTCGTTGATCTGCTACACGATCCAATCGTCCTCACGTTCTCCCTCCATCTCATCGTATCTTATATTGTTTGACTTTCGAAGTCATCACGTCCGTTCATCTCTCACCTTCGGATCTGCGATCTAATCACGATCGTCCGCTCGCCTTCACGTGTATCTTCTTCGCCTCTTCTGCCTGCTTTGATCTCTGCCGTCAATTCTTAACCCTCGATTCTGCGATTCGATCCTCGCCATCGATTCCTTCTTAAGAATTCTTTTAATTTTTCTGTCTTTATTCGATTTCTGTTCTTTATACTGTCACCGCTCTGTAACACTGGTTCCTCCACGCTACTCCTCCTGAGCTTGTCCAAATTTCTTCAACGCGAATCTCTCCTGAGCTTGTTCTTTTGGTTATTCATATAACCATTACACCATCTCGAGCCTTCATTTGCTTCCTTTGTTGCCTCTGCTGCCCCTGCTCCTTGTCTGCCTTGCTTCTTAGCTGCCTTTGTTGCCTTTGCTACTTCTCTAGTGCCTTTGCTGCTTCTCTACTACGTTTGTTGCTTCTCTGCTGCTCTTTTATGATTTATTACTACATTTTTGCCTGATCTGCTCCTTTTCCTTATTGTTGGTTCTGGTGCTGCTCCTTTGTACTCCTTTGCCATTAATGACAATATTTCCAACACTTGCTGCTTGAGGCAACGTCACTGTTTTTCCCTTTCAGATCCGAGACTTCATTCGTTAGGAGTTCCAGAGACTTAGCAATACTTTCAAAGTTGAAAGGGTCTTTATCCTTGTCTCCTAGCTCACTAGTTGAAGGTTATTCCTTCTTGTTGGCAGACTTTGGATCATCATGATTATCATGATCCAAAGCCCCTATGGAAATCATATCTTTCTCGACGGCAAGAGCTGCCATGAAATTTTCGGCTAAAGTAACCCTGGCTTCGCGTTTAAAGAACATAGCGATGTCTCACAGTAGGGCCCTCGTGTAATATTTTATGGTGATGGAATCATCGAGGACCATGTTCAGGGGGGGACTTATTCAGGATAGTAGAAAATCATTGATTGAAACATTTTACCTTTTCCTTGTTATGACATTTCAATGTTCTGAACTCTGTGAGGAGCATGGAAGGGGTCTTATCCTCCGAGAACTTCGCGAGGAAGGTTCATCGGAACTCTACTCATGTCCAGATAGAAGCAACGAGAAAAGAGCGATACCAGGTAGCAGCTTTGTTTTCCAAGGTGTGGGGAAAAATCCAGCACGCTACGTCGTCATACTGTACCCTCATCATCTGCAGAGAAAGGTAGAAGTTACTGATATGATCTTCGGCTAATGTTCCCCTTTCAGGGTCAAACTTGGGTAAGTGCTTCTCAGGGTGCCGGGGCATGTCATGAAGTGGACCTCGGATGCCTAGAGGGGACTGATCCATCCAAGCGAGGGGTTGCACTCGGCTGGCTCTATGTAGGGGTCGAATCATGATGGGTTCAGCCTCACCTTCATATTCTCTTCTGGGGCCCGACCTGGAAGCGTTGCCTTCGTGTTGGGAATGCATGTCTTCATCCTGAGGAACCCTCAGATTTTCAATATCCCTATAGTTCCTCAAATTTTTGAAACCACCGAAATTCATGTTGTAAAGAAATGCTCGGTTCCGAGTTTAGTGGAGGTGGTGGTTTTGGTCTGTATTTCGACCGTGCCCCTAGGTCCTATTTCCCTGACACCTTCCCTAGCCTCTCCCTGGTGGGTCATTCATCTGGGTGTCTTCAGGCAAAGGTTGGTTATTCTGGGGAACGGTACCTTGCTGGGGAATATTGGGAACCCTAGTAGCGATGCTCCTCGGGCCCTCCCTTTCAACTTCCTGGGGGCTCTCGGGGCCTTTAGTTGAGAGTCAGTCGAATGCATCTGCATAGTCCTCTAGCATTAGACTTATAATCCGAGGCACTGAATTGACTAGGACACCCTGACTGTTTCAGGTGAATCGAACAGGTCCAAGAACAATTGGCTTAAGTACGAAGTCTCATAAATCAAAGTGTCTGGAATGTGGCAAACTTAATGTCAAGTTGCAGATCTCGTCTTTCTGATTCCAACAACACAAACGACACTCAATTCCAAGTCTGTATGAAGGAGTTAGGAGCAGTCAAAGTTTGAGGGTTGACTTGGTGACTAGGCAGGTTAAGGAAGACACAATTTCGACCTTTTTTGGCCATCGAATTTCGGCCAGCTCCGACCAGATTCTAGGAAAATTTGTGGCCTCTTTGAAATGACTCCTACAATCAAAATCTGAATTTTTAAAAATGTCCAATTTGTTTTATTTAAAACAAAAAAATATTTAAAAAAGGAGGTGGCGAGCCACCACCCCCGCCACCCCATCCACCGCATAACACATCATTTTGTTTATGGTTCGGCGGGCCATAACCCTCGCCGGACCCCACGTCTCCATTTATCGCATTAAAAAATACAGGTATATGAGGGGTGGTCGGTAGTCAACCCCGCCACCCCCACACAACCCACTCTGCACTAAAGAATAGACGACGGGAGTTATGGGTGGGCCGCCCGATGTGGGTCCGACCCCCAACTCACCAACCGCCCAACCACCTTACGTTAAAAATATATGCGGGGCTGTCAAAAAAAATAAAGGCTTGGATTTTAAAACAGTTTTTTGCCTTAATTCGGAGGGGGCGAGGTTTGACCACCCGACCCCCTCCCTCATATTGTGGATCCAAAACCAACTCGCCCAACGAGTTACTTTGAAAAATCCGCTAGCACTTCTATATGAACCTTTCACTCAGCGGTGTGCTGGGGCAAGCCCGGTGCAGGCACGAAAATCGAGATAGGGAACCATGAGCAGTGTGCAGGAAGGGGGTGGAACCATGATCTGAGCCATTTTCCAGAGGGGTCAGATTTTCACTTTGTCAGATTCAAGAAAATTTTATATGGATTCTGCACTAATCAACGCCACAAATCCAACGTTGTTGTCCATTTCTTCATCAGAGGTCTACATTTTTTGGGCACTTTCAGCGATGGAGGTATAAGGGTGTAATTTCTCATTTTATACTTGTACTTTCATTTTCTGCCACTTAATGAACGAGAGCCTCCCCACTATTTGAGCAGAGCCCGGAGACATAGTCCCTCCTGGACGAACTCTGATATCAATTCTACGTCTTCTTGCATGTTGTTCATTGCTTCTCTCTTCTTATGTTTATGACTTTAAAGTTTCTTGTTTAAAGCTGCAATTTTCACATGTAATTTTTTAACACATCTCAAGCAAAAGATTTTGGATCGAGTGGTATCAGAGCATGTGTTTGTAGATGTGAATTACATGTTTGTGTGCTAACTAGAAACAGGCTACGAAGAGGAGAAGGGACGCTACAATCTTTTGATCTCGAAACAGGACGTGCACATCAGAGAAGGAACATGGATGACGATGTTCAAATGAAGAGGAGCTCAACTTCTGCAAGACCTTCTACACCATGGCAGATCAGGTTGAGAAATTGTTCTCTAGACTTGAGAGACTGGAGAAAGCAGGGGAGAATGCTGTAGAAGGACAAGGTTAAGGGCATGGAGATAATGGAGGAGATCCACCTCCTTCTCCTCCAACAAGTGAAATTTCTTCCTCCTCTTCTCACCATCATCATAGGAATTATGGAAATGCATCTAATAAACCTTTCTTTAAGTTAGATGTCAAATTTGATCTACCCATTTATAATGGTGAAAGTAATGCAGGGAAACTTAACAAATGGATAAGGCAACTTGAAGTCTACTGTAGGATTCAGCGGATTGTGGAGGACGAGGCAAAGATCAAGTTGGCTTCTCTTCGACTGAATGGCACAACTCTCATCTGGTGGGAGAGCAAACTTCAAGGCAACACTAATTTGGGTAACCTCCTTTCCTCATGGTCAAATTTTATTGCTGCACTTAAAGATCAATTCTATCCCTTGGGTTATAAGAAAAGATCCTTAATGGAGTGGCAGTACCTAAGGCAAGGTAAAGGACAAAGCGTGCAAAGCTTTACCGAGGAATTTATAAAACAAGCACTAATTTTTGGCATTTCATTAGATTCTCCTGAAGTTGTAACTAAGTACATTGGGTCATTACATAGTTACATAAGACATTCATTATTGTTGTTTGAGCCTCCTACCATCGATGAGGCCAGTGTGAAGGCCATGCACAAAGAAAGCAGGGGGGCGCATGAACAAAGTGACCACCCAAAAAGGAATGTCGCGGCCAAAAGAAGGGGAACAAAGCCCTCTTGCACACATTGTGAAAAAGAGGGACACGACGAAGAAAATTGCTAGAATTTGCACCATGAGTTGAGACCTGAGAGAAATGACAAAAGGGGGAAGCAGAAGACCACCACCACCATACAACAAAACCAAGATTCTGAATCCGAGGAAGATGAAAAGGTCACAACTGCAGGATTTGCACAAGGTAGACCAATTCCGATTCCGACGATGAAATGAAGCTTACAGCCTTTGGTATCACAGCAGAAGGACCCATAGGCTTGGGTTCTGATTCAAGCGATGAAACAAAAATATCAATAGATTTTATACCAAGGATGAAAAGGACACTTACTGCAGCAGAGCTCCAATAACTTGAAGAGATTAACCAAAGCATCCAAGCAGAAAATGATGAGCTAAGAAGGCTCCTACAGGAAGCAAGGGAAGAAAAAAAAGGTTACTACGCCAGTTGAAAGCTAAGGATGAGGCCTTGGAAAAATTGCGACATAACCAACCCAAGGTAAAAAGCATCCCTTCAATTTCATGTACTCTTCATGATGATGAATTCGTTGCTTTTGAAAAGCATACTACAAGGATCATATCCAAACTGCTGAAGAAGATGGGGTATCAGGGAAAAGGCCTCGGCATCCATGGCCAAGGCATCGTAAACCCCATCAAAGTCGATGAATTTCCGCATCATGCAAGACTCAGATATACTAGAAAGGAAATGGGAGAAAGCTCCAATACAACTAGTGACTGGCCAACGACATACGATGAAATCTCTTCCTCACAGTCTAGTGATAGTGAGGACTCCATGAACACTTATCAGAGGAACGCTAGGGGAAAACACCCCAAGGAGACCCAGAAATTTTGGAGGAAAAATATTCGTTGTAGTCATTGCAACGAAGTGGGACACCAAAAAACCATGTGTCGAATGATCCATGCTCCAGAAGCATCAACAGAGGAGACGAAAGGTGAACATGTTCAACAAATGAATCCACCACATGCACGATGGTTTGCTTTATTAAGTTGGTTTTTTTAGAGGTAGTAGCTCGTTATGGCCACCATTGTAAATCATACGTTTCAAGTAAATGTAAACATGATGGTGTGTTCCCATCACTTCGAAACGCAACAATGATGTTTTGGCCTTTTGAGTAGTTGAGGTATTGATTGTTTTTATGTAATCCTTGGCCAATGAGTGTGTACTATAAACTCTTGGTAAGGGGGGGTTGTTGAGTTATGTGTGGTGTGCATGATTGCAAAAGATGTACCAGTTTTGTGTGCAGGAGATTGCAAGTGTGGTTTTGAGTATTAATGCTTTTGGGGTCCAAAAGCTCTTCAGTGGGGAGGAATGATCTAGGTGAATCGAACAGGTCCAAGAACAAGTGGGTTAAGTATAAAGATTCAAAAATCAAAGTATCTGGAATGTGGCAAACTTAATGTCAAGTTTCAGATCTTGTCTTTCTGATTCAAACGACACAGATGACACTCAATTCCGAGTGTGTATGGAGGAGTTAGGCGCAGTCAAAGTTTAAGGGTTGACTTGGTGACTGCACTAGTTAAGGAAGACACAATTTCGACCTTTTTCGGCCATCGGATCCAGGCCAGCTTCGACCAGATTATGGGCAAATTTGTGGCCTCTTTAAAATGACTGCTATGGTCAAAATCCGAATTTTTAAAAATGTCCAATTTGTTTATTTAAAACAAAAATAATATTTAAAAAAAGGAGGTGGTGGGCCACCACCCCCGCCACCCCATCCACCGCATAACACATCATTTTATTTATAGGCAAGCAGGCCATAACCCCCGTCGGACCCCATGACTCCATTTAATGCATTAAAAAAAACAGGTGTATGAGGGGTGGTCGACAGTCAACCCCGCCACCCCCACACAACCCACTCTACACTAAAGAATAGACGGCGGGAGTTATGAGCGGGCCGCCCGATGCAGGTCTGGCCCCCAAACTAACCAACCGACCAACCACCTTACGTTAAAAATATATGCGGGGCTGTAAAAAAAAAAAATAAAGGCTCAGATTTTAAAACATTTTTCCGCCTTAATTCGAAGGGGGCAGGGTTTGACCACCCGACCCCCTCCCTCATATTGTGGACCCAAAACCAACTTTCCCAATGAGTTAATTTGAAAAATCCGCCAACACTTCTATATGAAACTTTCACTTAGCAGTGCGTCGGGGCAAGCCAGGTGCGGGCACGAAAATCGAGATAAGGAACCATGAGCAGTGTGCAGGAGGGGGGCGGAACCATGATCTGATCCATTTTCCAGAGGGGTTAGATTTTCACTTTGTCAGATTCAGGCAAATTTTATATGGATTATGCACTACTCGATGCCACGAATCCAATGGTGTTGTCCATTTCTTCATCAGAGGTCTGCAATTTTCGAGCACTTTCAGCTATGGAAGTATAAGGGTGTAATTTCTCATTTTACGCTTGTACTTTCATTTTCTGCCACTTAATGAAAGAGGGCCTCCCCACTATTTGAGCAGGGCCCGGAGACGTATTCCCTCCTGGACGAACTCCGATATCAATTTTGTGTCTTCTTGCATGTTGTTCATTGCTTCTCTCTTCTTATGTTTATGCCTTTAAATTTTCTTGTTTAAAGATGCTATTTTAACATGTAATTTTTTAACACATCTAAAGAAAAATATTTTGGATCACTGACGGGTGTGCTGCGGATCAGAGGTTCGCGGGTTGGGCAGTGAAATATTAGCAGGGAGGCTCTAGAGACCCCTGACGAGCTCGCGGGCAAGTGGATGTAAGGCTCTCAATTGATCTGACGTGACTTCGTAGAACGGGGGATCCTCCTTGAGAGGAGTATCCTCAAGGGGCGGAGGTCTCGAGTTACTGAACCCAATATCTCCTAGAGTTGGGCCTGTGAACGGGTTTTGGGGGGTTTGCATAGGAATGTTACTAGCTTGTTGGGAACCTTTTGGGCGAGATTGTGCATCAACACATGCCATCAGGCCCTCCTTCTAGCGCCCATTCTGTTGACGGTTGAAAATGTCTCGACAATAGTAAGGGGATCTCCCCAATGCAGAATCCCAGTTAGATACTACACTGTTTGGTTTGGGGATCCCATTTGGTATGTAGGCCTGGTTGCCATTAAATTGGTGAAGATGCTTTTTTGGATAGAGAGGAGACTCGCTAAGGTGAAAAATTCACAGATGTTGAACGAATAAAAGTGAGTGATTGACGAATGCCCTGTGAAACATAATACCATGAATAGAAAAACGGAATGTAAAGCATGCAACTCAAGAAAAGCATTGTTAGCAAAACTTCACTAAGATCATACTCATAATAATATTCACTTAACAAATGAGAAACAGTTTGCGATGGCTAAGTGTTTAATTTATCATCTATGCACATTGTTATCACTAAGCCAGATTCCCAAGGCTGAAGAAGGAATCCCAACGAAGGTAACCACAGACCAAAATTTTTAATTGGTAGCTAGCTCTACCAATTCAGAGAGGGCTCTCTCCACAAGGTCACAACCAAGAGGGCTGGAGGAATTAGGGTTTTTAGGATAGGTGCGAGTGCAAGGGATGTTTTTTATTTGATTGGGGTTGGGTTTCATTGGATGAAGATATTAGGTCAAGGGAGCTAGGTCAGGTTAAATGAGATAGGGTTGTAGAGATTCAATGGGGCAAGGTAGGCATAAGCCTTACCATTTTAGAGATGGTTTTGAGACTGATCAGAAGCTAGGAGGAGCATGGGAGATGTATTCTTCGTAAACAGAGGAAAATGGAAAAATTATGATATATTTCCCTAAACAGAGCATGAGCAAGCATGTGTTCTGCCTATCAACTTGAAAGAAATCATACAATAGAGATGTAATGAACATGAATACAACACATTCTAACATATGAAACTGAAGGAAAAACAATGATAAACATCATACCACATGTATCCCAAAAAATAGCTGCAACTCTTATTTATTAACTGGCGAAAAACTGAGTACAATAGTTCCTTGATCAATAAGCTAAAATCCATATTGATTCCAACCCTTGCTAAGAGTGAAGAAAGAGACTAAATAGACATCAAAACAACATTCACTCATCCTCACGGGTCGAATCCATAAGGTGAGGAAGAGATCCACAAAATACTGAACTAAAGCTAAAGTGTAGGATGGTCCAAGTGAGTCATTCAAATTGATTCATTTGACTTAATGATAACTTTTACCCAACGAATTTACCTCTAGGTAACTTATCCATAGCATAATTACATTTACCGTCATTAATCACATAGGTAGAAACATGATTTTCTGAAGTAGAGTCAAAATTACAGATAAATTTCAAAAATATCAACAAATGGTAATTTGCGCCCTCACTGTGTCTCATTTGACTCAATGATAACTTTTATCCAATGAATCTACCTCTAGGTAACTTATCCATAGCATAATTACATTTACCATCATTAATTACATAGGTAGAAACATGATTTTCTGAAGTAGAGTCAAAATTACAGATAAATTTCAAAAATATCAACAAATGGTAATTTGCGCCCTCACTATGTCATTTGCGCCCTTGTTGTTTCATTTTCGCACTCTCTTAAGCATTTGCACCCTCTCTTAAGGATTTGTGCCCTTTGTTTTGTTTTTTACCAATTTCACCCAGACACTCGAAATTTTTCTCTCTTAGAGTGCTTGCTTGGTGTTTGGAGGAGACAAATGAATTTGAAATGATGTCAAGGAGTCATAAATACTTAAGTGAATTTGAATTTAGATTGGAAAACCAACTTTTCTAATGTTTCATTTCACCTTTTGAAAACATTGTTGATTACCCTTTTCCTTTGATTTTTCTTCTTTGCAGGATGATGTTGCTGGAGTTTGGCACTTTTCACTTTGACTTTGCTTCTCTTTAGTTTGGCATGTGAATTTTGAGTTTCTGTATGCGGGGGTCGACTTCCGGGGGGATCTGGACATGGGTCTCCCTCTTGGTTATGCATGGGAACTGACAGGTATGATCTTTTATGTTTTCTGCATTTAGAGTTTCATTTTTTATGTATATATTTATATGTCATTGATGGTGAAATTGATACTATTTTTGGTATTCTTTGCAGATGTGGGACGGACAGGGCATCCCCTTGTTGTCTTGGCAGGCCATGAGCCTAGGAGGAGGGGTACGTCAGGTACATGTCAGGCCTAGCTTGGGGGACAGATCGATGCAGGTGGTCCCTCGAGGGAGGGTAGCAGTGCTGCGACTGCTAGTGGAGATGTTGCACTCTTGGCACGTGCAGAGGTTGCAAAGGCGCGCGTGGCAGTCGTTGAGGAGCTATTGGTGGTTACTAATTTCAAGTGTTGGTGGCAGAGGCCCGAGAAGTGGATGCCGAGGGTCGACTGCCAGCTGTTGAGGCTCGGGAGACAGATGTTGTGGCTCATGCTGAGGTAGTAGATGCTTGTGCTCTGCATTTCAAGGATTCATGGAGTCGGCAGGAGAGGCTGACTTGGGGTTTGCCGACAAGGGGTTTTGATGACCTATTTGATATATGGCTAGAGAAAATGATGGATCGGGAGAGGGTGCATCACTTGGCTTTGAGTCGAGCAGCACTTGTTGCGACAGCCACTACTCTGATACTAGCACCAGGTGCTCATGTGGGTCTAGAGGACCCACCAGGTGAAGCTCAGCCCTAGAGATGTTGTATGATCAGGGAAATCACCCATTATGAGGATGCTTCCCTATGTTGGTGATATGTATTTTTTGCATGACTTGATAGCCAGTGGACTTGTTTTGTTGTATATTAGGACACATATTTTTTGATATATGTATGTGAGATGTATTTTGGCGGCTCTTATGGTGTGTCTATGGTTATTTTTATGATGGATTATTTTCTTATGATGGTATTGAGCTCATGGTTGATGGTTTATATGAGATGAATTTCCGTCTAGGACATGGTTATCTATGCGATTGGCTACCTGATTTTGATCTCTTGGTATATGTGTAAATGTAATATGATTGAAGTGGTGAACCAACCTTTGTGCATTCAGGTACTTCCTAAATAGGCGTGAATCCCATACTTCAAAGGTTTGGTTTATCTGCGATACCACTAACTGGGAATGAAGAAACACCTATAAATGGTTGATGCCTTGGTTGGGGGCATCGCTCAACAGTATGATGATTGCGTCATATTCTGCTTGATTATTTGTGGCTGACCCGATACACACTCTGTTGGCGAGGAATGATGATTGGTCATGAGAGTATATGGCTAGGTGGAGACAACTAAATTTTGTGACCATCGAGAGGCTCCATCAGCGAATCCAAAATAGTAGATGGGCGGACGATCATTTTGTGACACAAGAGCATGATTTTTAGAACAAGTCCATGATGATTATGATCATCATAAAAAAATTATGTTACATACATTTTTACTCTAGGGTATTGATTCTTTCCGCCTTATGGGTGAAATTTCTTGACGTAGAGCCCATTAACGGGGTTGGTTAGGCACGTACCATCGGGCTCTGACAAAATGTATGCTCCTTTGAGGAGACACTATTTGATAATGTAAGGACCTTTCCATAATGTTTCGAACTTCTCAGGTCCTAAAGCTTCTTTCGCAACATCATAGTGGAGGACTAGATCCCCCTCGGAGAATGAGCGAGGGGTGATGTTGTGATCAAATGATTCTTTCACTCTTTTCTTGTTGGCTTCGTTGTGTTGGAGAGACTCTCGCTAGATTTCTTTGATGAGTTCTGGTTGTACCAACGATTGCTTTAAAGGTTGAGTATCAATGAGAAGCTCGATGGTTGCATGCAAGTTGGGGATTTTGCGTTAAATAGGAAGCATGACGTCCACTCTATATACCAACTAGAAGGGCGTAAATCCTGTTGTGGATTTGACTGTAGTTTGGTATGCCCATAAGGATGTAAACACCATATGGTGCCAGTTGGTTTTGTGGTTGTTTACCATGCGATGTAACATTGTTTTGAGTATTTGATAACAACTTCTACCTGGCCATTGGACTGGGGGTAGTATGGTGATACAAACTCGTGTATAAAACCAAGGCGTTTAGATAGTTCCTAGAATATTTCATTCGCGAAATGCTTTCCATGGTTGGATACTAACTGTTTGGGTACACCTAACCGTGTGATGACATGGTTGAAGAAAAATAGGGTTGCAGTTTTTGCGGTATTATTGTATGTGTGCATGGCTTCTGCCCATTTGGTGAAATAGTCGACGACCACTATGATGTACTTATGGTTTCCTAACGATGTGGGGTTGCAAATCATGAATTCGATGCCCCATTTGCAAAAGGAGCCTACTACAATGACGGGGTCCAAGGGAGCTGGAGGGGATCTTGCCTTGTGAGCGTAGCGTTGGAATCGCTCGCACCTTTTGACTGCTTGGATGCGATCGTGGAACAGGATGGGGCTGAAATAACCGCCACATATGAATTTTTGGGCGGTGGCCATCCTGGAGAGATGGTTGCCACAAGCCCTACTATGGCAGTCATTTAGGGCCTGCTCAGCTTGGTCATGAGTAAGGCATTGGCATAAAATGGTGTCGATGCCTCGTCGATAAAGGACGTCCCCTGTTAGAAGCTATCAGGGGCCCGATGGTGTATGCGCCTTTGGTCTTCATGAGTGAGCTGGGGTTTGAACTTTTGTGTTTGCAAAAAAAGGAGGATGTCATCGTACCAAGGGTCCTTTATTGTTTTCAAGAACAAATGTTCATAAGGTAGTGAGTCATTAATGGGGGATCCTTGGGTCTCATTAGGGAGATCAGTGATGAACTCAGCCAAGATGAGTGATTGTTTTCTCTTGGGGGAGTTGAACTACAGGTTCAATTCCTGGAGTATAACTATCCATCGGGCGTACTTATGGTTCATCATACAGTGGGTTAGAAAATATCGCATGGGGTTGATAGTTGTTATGACTATTGTGGTCCTGAGGATGATGTAATGTCAAAGCTTTTGTATTGCGTGTACTAGGGCTAAGGTTTTTTTCTCTTCTGGCTCATACCTCAGGGCAAGCTCGGCTAGGTTCTTGCTTACGTAATAAATTACGTGCTCTTTGTTGTCTAGTCCGTCCTAGAATAGCATCTCGACGATGGTTGTATCTGATGCAAATAAGTATAAGGTGTAGTATTTGTCATAATTGGGTGGGTTGATCAAGGGGTATGAAGACAAGGTCTCTTTTAGTGCTTCAAATGAATTTTGAGCCTGATCATCCCATTTTAAAGGAATCTCCTGACAGAGAAGACACAGGAAGCCATGCGCGCAAGTGGCATAGTTGGGGACAAAGCATCGTAAGAAGTTGGACTTACCCTACATACTTTGAAGTTTCTTTAATGTTTTGGGTGGTGGTACCTCTTTGATTGCCTAGACCTTGAGGGGGTCGACTCTAATTCCTTTGTGGGATAATATGAATCCTAACATTCTGCCTGTGTTAACGCACAAGACACACTTTAGAGGGTTCAAGCGTAGGTTGTATTGTCGGAATTGTTGAAATACCAAATGCAAATATTCCAAATGGTCAGCTCGCTTCTTGGATCATACCACGATATTGTCCAAATAGGCGAGGATGAGATGAGCCAGGTCGTGTAATATATAGTTCAGGGCCTGCTGAAAGGTGGCGCCAGTGCTTTTAAGACCAAATGGCATAACTTGGTATGCAAATGTGCCCCAATGTGTAGTGAATGTAGTCTTGTACTGATTTGTATGTCGGATCTGAATTTGATTGTACCTCAAGAATCCATCCATGAAGGATAAGGCCTCATGACTAACACAAGCATCAATGACTTGGTCGATGAATTGAGTGAGGTAGTTGTCTTTGGGAAAATCTTTGTTGAGGTCTTGAAAATCGGTACAAACTCGAATGGTGCTATGTTTTTTCATGATGGGTACAGGGTTGGAAACCCAAGACGTGTAATAAATCGGATAGATGAATCCAGCTTTATGAATCTTGTTTATCTCTTGTTTGATCGCTTCAGCTTTAGATGGGTGTAACTAACATTGTTTTTGGTGGACGGGTGAGACGTCTTGCCATGTGTCAATATGATGCTCTAAAATGGTGGGGCTTAACCTTGGCATTTCCGAATAATCCCATGCGAAGATGTCCATATACTCTTGTAATAGGTTTGTGTATGCAGTTACTTCTTCTAGAGAGCATGCTGCCCCCATCGATATTTCCTTTTTTTTTCCTAGTTTTTTCGAAATATTTACCTTGATGGTAGGTGAAATATTCGACATATTCCCTTCCTCAAATGCATCGGGCGTTGGGACAAGGTTCTTGAACAAATATACTTTTCCTGATGGCAGGAAGTCTTTTGGTTCAATGGCGTAAATGTCCTGGGTTTTTGTGCTACTAGGAACGAATGCTTTTTCTGGTAGAATAACGAGCGATGAAGCATAACATCCCAAAAGCAATCTAGTTCTGCCATGGCCTCCAATATATCCTCATCAGAGTGAAAAAATATTTCTAAGGGGGAGTTATTTTGTGCAAGGCTGTGAGCAATGGGTTCGGGCCTTGTAGTTCTGGTTGACATACATGAATATGATTTTGTGGTTGATGTTGTAGAACCAGATGAGGTTGACAAGGCGTAGATGAGGTGGGTCTGCACTGTCGAAGGTACTACTACCTTTGCAGTAGTTGCAACATTCTCGACACCAAAAAATTATGAGAATACAGCACGAGTCATGGTTCTGATGGATTATGAGATGAATCGTATATGATTTTGTGTGTCGTTAGCATTATATGGCAAAAGAATTTCCGCGATGTTTGTTTTGATTTTAGCCAGAGGAGATTCATGCTCTCTTGGCGGTGTATGAGGGGTACATGTATCTTCCTTTATTTGAAGATTTTGTCGGATGCAGAGGTGCGTTTGCAACATAGGGCATGCTTCTATCTCATGGTCATGGCTCGTGCAAATGTTGCACTGAATAAAAGTACTTAACGAGTAGATGGTATGTGGCCCAATACTACTCTCAATGTAAGATATCGATGATTGGGGATGGGTGTGCGTTGGTTCATTTTTTCCACCTCTAAGGCTTCAGTCTTGGATGATGTGGCTTCTTTGGGAAACTTTGATTTAACGTTGCTCTAGCTGCTCTTAACCTTGATAGGTATTGACAATCAATCGTGTGGTGAAATTGTGAGCAAATCTGGAAATAGCAGCGTGTGATCTTCTCTTGATTAGAGAGGTGAATATTGGGTACGAGGATGACCTTGTGAAGAATGTTAGTGAACTTATAAAGCTCCTAACACTGATTGACCATGTGGTTATTTTTATCACATAGGGCACATGAGATGTTTGATTGGCTTCTTACCTTGTTGGGGCGATAGGTCACCTTCGTATTTCTAGGTGGTTGGTGAAAATGGGGGGAAGAACTCATTGCTACTGATTTCCTATGTTGTGGTAACTCAAAACCAACTACGTTCGGATTATTCGTGACGAATGAGCACATGACGTCTAGCATTGGTCGAAATCAGGGGACGTAGGGACAATGCCGAGCATGGTGGTTCTCTTGGAAGATTATACAATATTGTCGCTCCTTTGTTTTCCAATCCCTTTCGACCACCGGGGTGATTAGGTACCATTTTTGAAATGGTACTAAGTCTGGGAACCGAGTGATCAAATGATCACATTTGTCACACAATACGCAAGCTGGGACTAGGCGTTGAGGGTGGTTGGGGGTGGGAAGCTACCCTTTTGGTGGCCTCCTCTCTTCATATACACAGAGGATGGACCTAGTTTCTTCATTCTTTTGGGTTGTGGAACTTTCTATGGAATCTGAATCTAATATGTCCAAGTCGGCGAGGTTGGCTATGGCCAGGCATAGGGAATATAATGCTAAACGGAATCGGGGAACGTAGGGAAAATTATGGAGATGGTGGTTATCCTGCCATATCTAACAAGAAAATTGATTGCGTCGTAAACCTCTGTGGTACACCGGATTGATTGGGTACCACCATTGAAACAACTCCAAAGTTGCACATTGAGCGATAAAATGATCACGTACGTCGCATAATGCACAAATCTGGGCTTGAGGCTTATGATGGTTATGGGGGACAGGTGGTTGTCTTAGTGACCATATCTCTTCCGATATATATCATATGGTCCTAGTTGCTTCATTCCCTTGATTTGTAGTGTTGTCCGTGGATTCTGTGTTTGAGTTGGCTAAGTCAAGGTTTTCAACGATGAAGCATTGCATGAAACCTAAGATATATTAGAGACAATGGATGTGGGGACAACAACGCACGTTGTGGTTGCTTCAACTGATTTGACATGTATGTCTTCTGTGCTGAGATAAGTTGCTTTGGGAAACGTGTGGAATTGGGTACCAATGGTTGAACACCCTTAATTCAGGGCATTACATAATCAAGTGATCAGGTTCATCGCACAATGCGCAAACTGGCCCAATGTGGTGTGGCTTATGTTTGCCTTCTTTGAGTTGTTTAGTTTGATGAGTATGAGCATGATGCAGGCTCTTCGTGTACATACAAGATGGTTTTGGACCCGTCCTATTCCATTTTCATGGAAGATGTAAAGAGGGCCTCCTGATTGAATTAATCTAGGGCTTGTAATGCATCCTTATATCGAGGCATCTCCAGGCAATGATGGGTGTAATGCTTGTATTCGCCGCATACAGCACACGCATGGTTGGTGCGTAATGCTTTCCCTTGAGTATTCATGACCTTTTCCTTTTTACTGGTGGCTAAGGTTGCGACATTTATTTCAGTTGTAGAAGATATTTTAACTCGTCCAATTATGGGCAAATGTTAGTAGGATTACCTACAACGTTGCACAATGCACAAGGTTGCAGTTCCCTAGAAATATTAGGGGTGTCGACCTTCTTCCCTTTCTTGTTATCCCTTGCGGTAGTACTAGCTGGTGTTGCTTCAGTGGCTTCTTTGGCTATTATGACCTCTTGGGGGGTAATAGGAGTTATGCCTGCAGAGGTAATACCTAGGCTTCCTAACGCGGCTGGAGGAGCCAAATACCATATTGGTATTGCTGAAAGCCATATTTGGCAATGTAAGAGTTTACATGACTTGTTTCGAGACAAAACCAGGTGGGGGATAGAAAATTAAGTTTGGGAGATAGTATATGGTAGGAATTTTCGATTAGAGGCGATGACATCCGTGTTGTTGGTTCTGGTTCCGAGCTGGTTTCAGTGTTTGATGAACTCATCATGCACACCAGTGCCTCCGTGCTTTCCAAGGCTTCCCCTAGTATGATAGGGGAATATCCTGGGAAATTTCCCAGGATAGAAGATGGTTTGAATTGTCTGGGACCAAATTCAATATATCTTGTGATTGGTTCCATGGTTGTATCTACGTACGGTAGTACAACATCTAGAGCGGTCACAAGTTTCTTTTCGTAGTATGTGAGTTGGTCGATGGTGATTATTTTCTCTTCATGAGGGAACATCATCACCCTAAAAAGAGAGGATTCTACCGCAGTCATAGCGTACATGTAACTCCGCCTAAGGAGGATATTGTAGTCTAATTGCGCATCTAAGACCTCAATGTTTATGAGGACTATTTTTCCAGCCAGGTTCACTGGTACATTCTGGTAAAGACCTACGGGGGCTGATGGACGCTCGTCATATGCTCTAAGCATAATATTGGATGGTTTCAATTCAGGTGATCCTAACTTTTTCCAAACTATCTTGGACATGATGCACGTGGAAGCTCCTTCATCCAAAATGCAACGGTGTATGGTGATATTCTGAACTGAAACCGGTATCTGGAAAGCAACTAGGGAAGGAATCCTAGGTCATGCCTTGTCTAGGTTGAAAACCATTAGGCGAGAATCGGAAGGGTCGATTGCGCCTAAAGTGGAAAGTAAGGCTTTATGTTGTGTTGGGCATGATTGCAGGACTTCCAATGCTGACATGGCTGCTGGATATTGAGCCAAGTCATCCACTATACTTTAGCTATGAGCAGCTTTGGAATGATGCCCTGTGCGCCTTGTTGGTCCTTTGATAATTTTTTGTAGGGTTCGATAGGTATTTTGGAGATGGTTAACTATACAATATATCTACTGATATTTGTACAAGAGTTGCAGATGTGTCAGATCTTAGGAGTGTGAGTCTGTCTCCACTCCTAGATCTGAAGGTCTAAGGCTCTTACTAGCCAGATCTAACTTTAACTTCGATAAATAAAAGTTAAGATAATTTTTTTATTTTATTTAGGCACAAGCTCTAGAAAACCCTGCAAGAAGAGAGCTTAAGATAAGCTTGGGGAATTACATCTGGAGGGCTCCTCAGATCTTATTTCCTTGGGATTCAGTTGGTCCAGCCGAGGACTTCCCCAAACACCCAATTCTAAATCCGAGATATTTCTGCACACTTAAAGTTAAACTGATAAATCAATAGAGAAATAAGATAAAAATAAAATTTCCAAGAATTAGAGATACTTGTTAATTCAATCCAATTAAAAATTATTATCCTAAATCCAGTAACCGAAGCAATATACTTGTGGAATAGATTACTCTACAAGAGCTATTTATCAAAAATTCATTAAAATAATTACGGCAAAATATTAAGAACAAGATTACCATAAAATGCCAAAGAGGAACACCACCATTAAGTAAAACCCCAAAGACTTCATTTGTATTATCCCATAAAGTAGTACAAGAGAGCTTTAAGAGTTGGTACACAATCAAAAGATCGGATGAAAATAAACACTGACACTAACCTCTAATTTATAGATAAATTCTCCAACGACTAGTTTTCTTGATCCCCGTCAAGTAATCTCGACTGTCAAAAAAACATTTGATTATCTTTTAATCTTGTCTGTCGAAATTATTATTTTTTGCAGAATTTCGAAATTTTCATTTAATTCCTTTTTAATTAACTCAAAACTAATAATTTTGAGTTAATTACCTCAAAAAATTGACTTTGATTTAACTTCCAAGGCCCAAGGGTCCAAAATTTCTCAAAATTTTCAATATTTTTTTAGCCTAGGACCTTTAAAATTTTATTTTTCAGGAACCCTCCAATTTTGCCTTTGAAAAATTTAAATTTACCTAGGACATAAAATTAATTAAATTTCTGGCTTAGGATTTTTAATTTAATTTGCCCAGAAAATTCAATTAATTGACTTATGAGGGGATTAATTATTTTTCCAACCCTCTTTACATAAGATTAATACATTAAACCCATGAGGGGGAACAACCGTTCATAAAAGACCCTCAATAATCTACCCAATTATGCGACTCAAAATATGATCTAGTAGACCCAACAATCTGTAATAAAATGATCTAACCAATTAGCTAGGATCATTCCCAAATTACTTTTACAAAGACTCGATAAAAAACACTAGGAATCACTTAGTATTTTGACGATAAAATCCACCCTAGCTTTGGGGTGAGGCCGAAGGGGAAAAATTATGCAGATCATTTGTGTCTAGAGACACAGATGAATCAGTGAAACGAAAAACCTCCTAGGATAGAAATCATCGCCAAAATACTAGGCTTACCTTGGTTGTTACATACATGATGGTCTTACTAGGATCATTTACATTATAAACATGCAAAATGGGTTTACGTATTTTACAAAAAAGTCGGCTAAATGATGAAATATGAATGGCGCGAACACTCGAACATGATAGATCCTTTTTGCGAAAAAAGGGGTGTACTACTATGGGGTCATTGACATAGAGTGGTCAACATCTGGCTCTACTTGGAGACACGTTGCTTCGTCAGAGGAATGTGAGAATCCTAAATCTCCATCCAAGCAACACACAAGATTATATAAGTAGCTTCCATCCAAAATTCATCTTATAACATTAAGCACATGAAAAATAGAAGATCTTCATTTATTGACTATTCTATTAACATGAAATGTAAATATACTCTAACTACAAAATTAAATGTTGAAATAATATGGTTTAGGGTTAGAAATACAATACAAAGGATGCTATGTGGCTTCATATGTGTTCAATATAGTGCATACTGATAATTTTCATGCTCTTTGGAAAAACTATGGGTTGTTTATCGGATGTGCCATTTCCAATCCTGCATACAGTAGGACTTTGTCTTATCCGAAAATCGAGCTTCTCACGGCCATCAAATGCATCAAACTTCTTCCTTATTCTTTTTATTTTTCGCTTCAGGCTTTTCTTCATGGCAAGTTGTATTACTGATGATATGGAACATTGTGCTTGAGAACATTCAGACGAAGTATTTAAGATATGTGTGGCATGCCTCTTTTCATTCTCCATTTGCTTTGTTAAGGGTGATGGATTAACTTTACATGTATTAACATGATTCCCTTTAGCTTTCCTTTTATCCAGGTCACCTTCCATTAAACACTTTTTAATGGAAGAAATGGTCTCCTCAAAATAAGATGGAGCTTGCTTCAACAAACTAGGAGGCCTATGATCTGTTGACAATTCATACTTGGGTTGGAAATTCTGTATATGTGATCTTTCCATTTTTTCCAACTTATTCTAAATAACAATCATCTGATTAGAATGCTTAAACTTTATAGTATTGATTTCCTTCGCATGACTTTTTTCAACAGTAAAAAACCTGTGCTGAAGAGACATCTCACTAGTTTCCATGTCTTTTATCATTTTATCATTATTCACTTTCATGGCCATGAAAATATTTCACATATAGTTCATCTCTTTCTCATGATTTGCTTCCATGGTGATCAAATGATTATGTGTGGTGACCATATGAAAAGAGTGATTAAATTCCATGATCGTCATTTCCTCAATATGTTTTTCTTCCATGGCAATCATTTGATTGGAGTGATTTAACTCCATGATCGTGATCTTTTTCTCTAAGACTAATAACTTGTTCTATCTGGAATCAATTTCCTTGACATGATCAGTTGTTAATATTTCTTGGTTAATTTCCATATCTTTAATAAGTTGAGCCTGAGTAACCTTTGTTTTATCGATCACTTGAGCTTGATTCAATTGTATATCTTTAACCATCTAAATCAATTCCTTAACAAGATGCTTATCATTGTCAACACTGATATGAAAACTTGTTTCTGCTTCACCCCTATCATAGATTTGTCTTGCCATGGTACAAGTGGATTCATCCTGAGAATTGTCTTGAAATATTTTGTTGATAGTTGAGTTCTCTACAAGATCACTTTCATTCTTTTGCATAGTACTGGGGGCACAAGGTGAGCCACCTTGTTTCATATATCTATCTTTAAAAGCATTGATCATGTACTGTAAAGGATAAAAAGACTCCTAACAACAATTTTGAAACCAATCCATAGCATCACCTTTTAAGGAATAGGAAAAGAGATGTATCTTGATATCTTCATGATTATAATGTGCAGAGCTACAAAATATTGTGATACAACAATCAAAATTTAAGATATTCTTTGCAACAGTGATTGAATCACCACCCAATAACAAAGGCAATTAATGAATGACCTCTTCCCAAATTTCATGAAGGGTCTCATCCATGATGTCTTGCTTAAGGGGAACAACCAAATGTATGCTAGAAAGATAGATCTTTGCTCAAGAAAATCAAAAAGATCCACAAGAAGCGAGCTTCTAGAAGAAATTCTTGTAAGAAATGAAATACATGGAGTCGCCACTTGAGAATGAATCTATTTTTAAGATTTCAAAGGTAGAAATTGAAAGGTCAGTCGTGAGAAGCATATGGATATCAGGGAAGGATTCCTATCTCAAAGTAAATGGATGAATAAGTGGAGTCACCACCCAAACAGGAAATCAACCAAAATGTCCAAGTGGTAAAGGTGCAGATGAAAGGATTAGTGAGATGACAAAAGATATAGTGATGAAGAGATGATATGGTGCTAGAAAATGTTATTCCATGTGACGGGCTAATGAATGGCGAAAAATATTAGAAGATTAGAAAATTTCGTTGAAGCGCCGATAACAAGACGTTCCCCGACAACGGCGCCAAAAAAATTTTTCGCATAGAATGTCTAGGCATTGCGACAATGGCTCAGATTGGGGGCTGTCACATTGATCCCCAATCTCTCTGTTTAAGTTGTCTCCCTACAACAGACTAAGGGGGTTAGACCCTATGTAAATGGAATGAAGGAGAACTAGTTGGGAACCAACCAGTTCGAGAGACACAGTTAAACGAACAAATACTTGTCATAGATTTAGAAAGATTAAAGGATTCAAATATATTTGAATGATTGATACCAGTGCCTTATGGAGTCAACCTTCTCGCTAATAATTTACGACCAAGTACTTGATGACTCAACTGCTGCTTGGATGAATAACTATCCTATATGCAATATAGATCATAAGAGTATTGTGAAATGTAGGAAACTTGGTTAATTTTAAATAAATTCTTATTCTTAGTTTAGACCATTCAATCCTTTCTATATTGAGACAGATTTCATAGTAAGTAGCAGAGATAAGTTAAGGTGAAACACACTAAGGTGTGATTAACGATGCCTCTCTTGAAAATCTAACATACCCGGTGCCTTCGGCGCTGCAGAGAGTTGTGACTCTGACGACTGCAAGGTCACCATTTAAAGTACTACTAAAACCAAGCTTCTCCAGCAAATATGGATGAGTAACTATCTTTCTATCGACCAAGCTTATGTTTGAAAGTAAATTTTAAATATGCAAGGCTAATTTAATATGCAAATGCACGAGAATTAGGAGGTGATTTAGTGAAATGTGACATTAAAGCCCAAAGCACTTAGATTACAAATTATCCGATTTAGCCACTAAGTACTTAAGAAAAAATGTTAATTATGAAGATGCAAAAAAATACTCAATTAAAAGATATACAATTTGTCACAGATCCACAATAGAGTTCTCAAAAATATCGATCACAATTACTTGAAAGTTTCCCAAACTTAAGTATTCAATAAAGATCCAATAATTCAAGTAAATGGAACAAGAGTTAACTAAACATTAGGTGATTTTAATCGATATCAAACATTTAAAAAATCACATGCCAATGATCATCAAACTCACCAGAAGCATATGAAATTATTCAACACTTAAACCTCAGTAATTAATCATCAAGAAATACCATGAAATTTTGATGCTAAATAAACATTTCGTCAAGCAATTTATGGATTAAGTGATCTTCTAAAATAATGTAAATCCAACAATTTTTTTTTACTTTTATCCTTTAGTCAAACTTAAGATATGTAAAAAATGTCAACTATAAGAACTCTTCCACAATTAAATATTTTGCGAAGCCTAAAAATTTTATCATTTAAATGGCCCAAAATTTGATTTTTTCCCAAAAATTTTAAGTATCATATAAAAGAATTGAAAGAATTTAAAAGAAAAGAAAATTTTGATTAATGTTAAAAGTTTAATGAATTTTTCTTAGGAATTTTAAATATTTTTCAAAAGTTACAAGTTAATTGAAAATTTTTATTTTCAAATCTTTTAAAAGTTAATTCTAAACAAAACCTCTAACCAAAAATTAAAATTGCAATTTTTACAACCTAAGTCAAAATTTGTTAGAAATTAAATGAAATGTTATTAATTAAAAAATTAAAATTAAAATAAAGGAAAAATCCAAAACCCTATACAAAAAGAAAAAAAATCGAAATGTTATGATTTGGTTTTGTTATGCGTTGGTTTGTTTTAGGTTTGGAGGAGGGTCGAAAGGGAGGCAAAGATGGGTTATCAAGCAAGGGAGGTAGCACACAGAGCTAAACACACAGCGTGAAGATTGCGGACCGGAGTAGGAGCATGAAGGAGACAGCCACATGAGCAAGGATGAACGTGGAGTTTTGCAGGTGAGGGAACGAGAATGCAGGATTGGAGTCGTCAAGGGTAAAGGAAGGATGCGAAGAGAAGTTGCGCGGACAGAGGGAGAATAGAAGATTTTAGGGTAAGGGAGATGGAGTCATGCAACAACTAAATGAGAAATAACTACTCGAAAGTGGAAAATGCAGGCAGAGACTGCGTGAAGGAAATGAGGCATCTGGTAGAGGAGAAAGACGAACAACGACAGGAATACTGAGAAAAACACAGTAATAAATGGTGCACTTTAAAAAAAAATCAAATTTTTCCTTGCCCAGAAATTTATTTCACCCATTGAACTCAGATCTTAGAATTGTGTTTGAAAATCCCTACAAAATTTTGATCTTGAGATCAAATCTTAACCTCCAGGGCATATATCTGTCTCAGATCCAAAAAAAAAATCTCTGAAAACACTCAAATGTCACCTACACAAAACCCGAAACCAAAACCTAGAAACCCAACACGTACACAAGATTTGAAAAATGAAACCTCAATCCCGAGTTAAAAGTCAAAAAACTAAAAAATTTCTAAATATTCACACCATTAAAACTATAGAACTATACAAATATCCATGCACAAGAATTGAAAATCTTTCAGATCTAAGTAGTGTCAATCCGACTCCGCTCCCAAATCTGAAGATCTAAGGCTCTTACTAGCCAGATCTAACTTTAAAGTTAAGATATTTTTATTTATTTATTTAGGCACAAGCTCTAGAAAACCCTTCAAGAAGATATCTTAAGATAAGCTTGGGGAATTCCTCGCTGGGAGTGTCCAATCACCGAGACAAGTGGGATGTGGGCAGTTAAGGTTCGCCCTGTCCTCAGATACATGCCCCCCGACTCACCACCCTCCCACGTGCGAGTGGTAAAGGGCCTCGGGGCAGGAAATCCTACGGTAGGTAAGCTAGTTGTTAAGGGTAGGATGGACGTCTTTCAGGGCACTTGGTTTATGTGGGAAATGGTGAAGGTTGATTCTCTAGACTGCACAAACAAGCAACCGCTAGCTCTCAAGCCCTAGCGTGAGCTTCGTCGGCTTGAGACGAGGAGGGTGACAGGTTCGTCGGGTAGCAAAGGCGAGAGGTTGGCAGCCGGGAGGCATCCTGGCAATGACACGGGAATGAACACCCTGCACCAGGAGGTAGATGAAGGTGGTGGAGGTGAATTCTATGTGGAGGGAGCTTCTGGACAAGAGGTCCTGGTACTCAGACCGGGCGCAACTTAGAGTTTGTGGATTGCGCCGCAGCAATTCCTCCTTGGCCAAGCCCCACGGTGGTTCTGCCTTGGGATCATGGATCATTTAGGCTCTCCTGCAATTCAAATCTGTGGGTGGTGGAGCTTTTGCACCTCCTCGGACGGTAATGTGGAGACTAATGGCGGTCGTGTGTCTCTTGTCTACGGGGCTCAGGATGCGGTCAACGACAAGCTCAGCCGAGGGTGCAGGGGTGGAGCGTGGATTTCACGGGCTGTGGGAACTAGGGTGAATTCGTTCTGCAACCTAACACAGCGAGCAGGAGTGGAGGGTGACTGCATGATGTGCGAACGTGGTCGGGCACGGTGTGGTGGTATTAGACGTGGCATGGAAAACCGCCAGGTACCCAGGGACTTAAGCTCCCACTCGGAGTCTACTGAGAACCAGCAATCAGCAACGGACATGAAAGTTTCTCCGGCCTAATCACCAAGCTAGATTGAGGCTCTGGCCACCCTTGAAGCCATTTCTGCTCAACTCCAGCAGATCCAGCTCAATATGGACACCCTACGTGAACAAAGGTACGATGATCGAAATGAATTAGTGGCCTACATGAATGTTGTTCAAAACCTGCAGACAGAGACTACGTGAAGGAAATGAGGCAACCGGTAGAGGAGAAAGACGAACAACGGTAGGAATATTGAGAAAAACGTAGCAATAAATGATGCACTTTTTAAAAAATCGAATTTTTCCTTGCCTAGAAATTTATTTCACCCAATGAACTCAGATCTGAAAATTGTGTTTGAAAATCCCTGCAAAATTATGATCTTGAGATTAGATCTTACCCTCTAGGGCCTAGATCTGTCTCAGATCCAAAAAATAATTCTCTTAAAAACCTCAAATATCACCTGCACAAAACCAAAAACAAAAACCCAAAAACCCAACACATATACAAGAATCGAAAAATGAAACCCCGATCCTGAGTTAGAAGTAAAAAAACTAAAAAATATATAAATTCTTAAACCATTAAAACTATAGAACTATAAAATATATCTACAGATATATTTACAAGAGTTGCAGATTTATCAGATCTGAGGAGTGTGAGTTTGACTCCGCTCCTAGATCTGAAGATCTAAGGCTCTTACTAGCTAGGTCTAACTTTAAATTCGATAAATAAAAGTTAAGATAGTTTTTTTATTTAGGCAAAAGCTCTAGAAAACCCTACAAAAAGAGAGCTTAAGATAAGCTTGGGGAATTAGATCTAGAGGGCTCTTCAGATATTATTTTGTTGGGAGTCAGTTGGTCCAGTAGAGGACTTCCCCAAACAACCAATTTTAAATCCGAAAGATTTCTGCACACGTAAACTTAAACTGTTAAATCAACAGAGAAATAAGATAAAAATAAAATTTTCAAGAATTAGAGATACCTGCTAATTAAATTCAATTAAAAATTCTTATCAAAAATCCAGTAACCTAAGCAAGATACATGTGAAATAGATTGCTCTACATGAGATATTAATCAAAAATTCATTAAAATAATTACCAGCATAATATTAAGTACAAGACTATCATAAAATTTTGAAGAGGAACACCACCATCAAGTAAAACCCCAAAGACTTCGTTTGTATTATCCCATAGAGTAGTACAAGAGAGTTTCAAGAGCTAGTACACGATCAAAAGATCAGATGAAAATAAACACTAACAATGACCTCTAATTTATAGATAAATTCTCGAACGACTAGTTCGCTTGATCCCCGTCAAATTAAACTCGACCATCAAAAAAATATTTGATTATCTTTTAATCTCGTTCGTCGAAATTATTATTTTTTTAAGAATTTCGAATTTTTCATTTGATTCTTTTTTAATTAAGTCAAAAATAATAATTTTGAGTTAATTACCTCAAAATTTTGACTTTGACTTAACTACCAAGGCCCAAGGGTCCAAAATTTCTCAAAATTTTCAATATTCTCTTGACCGAGGTCTTTTAAAAATTTATTTTTTAGGGACCCATGAATTTTGCCTTTGAAAATTTTAAATTTACCTAGGACATAAAATTAATTAAATTTTTGGCTTAGGATTTTTAATTTAATTTGGCCAGAAAATTTAATTAATTTACTTATGAGAGGATTAATTATTTTCCCAACCCTCTTTACACAAGATTAATACATTAAACCCATGAGGGGTAACACCCATTCGTAAAAGACCCTCAATAATCTACTCAATTCTGCGACTCAAAATATGATCTATTAGACCCAGCAATCTGTAATAAAATGATCTAGCCAATTAGCTAGGATGACTCCCAAATTACTTTTACAAAGACTCGATAAAAAACACTAGGACTCACTTAGTATCTTGATGAAAAAATCCACCCTCTAGCTTTGGGGTGAAGATGGAGGGGAAAAACTTTGCCGACCATTTGTGTCTAGAGACACATATGAATCAGTGAGACGAAAAACCTCTTAGGATAGAAATCGTCACCAAAATACTAAGCTTGCCTAGGTTGTTACATACATGATGGTCTTACTAGGATCATTTACATTATAAACATGCATAATTTGTTTACATATTTTACAAAAAAATCGGTTGAATGATGAAATCCGAATGGCCCGAACACTCGAACATGATAAATCCCTATTGCAAAAAAAGGGGTGTATTTTTGTGGGGTCGTTGACACAAAGTGTTCAACATCTGGCTCTACTTGGGGACACGTTGCTTCGTCGGAGGAATTTGAGAATCCAGAATCTACATCCAAGCAACACACAAGATTATATAAGTAGCGTCCATCCAAAATGCATCATATATCATTAAGCACATGAAAAATAAAAGCTCTTCATTTATTGACTATTATACTAACATGAAATGTAAATCTACTCTAACTACAAAATAAAATGCCGAAATAATAAGGTGTAGGGCTATAAATGCAATACAAAGGATGCCATGTGGCATTAGATGTATTCAATATAGTGCGTACTGAGCATTTTCCTGCTCTTTGGAAAATCTGTGGGTTGTTTATCGGATGTTCCGTGTCCAATCTTGCATACGGTAGGACTTTGCCTTATCCAGAAATCGAGCTTCTCGCAGCCATCAGATGCATTAAACCACTTCCTTATTCTTTTTCTTTTTCGCTTCAGGATTTTCTTCGTGGCAGGCTGTATTTCTGATGATGTGGAACATTGTGCTTGAGAACTTTCAAACGGAGTATTCAAGATATGTGTGACATGCCTCTTTTCATTCTGCATCTACTCTGTTAAGGGTGATGGATTAAATTTTCATGTATTAGCATGATTCCCTTCATCTTTCCTTTTATTTGGGTCGCCTTCAATTAACCACTTTTCAATGGAAAAAATGGTCTCCACATAATAGGATGGAGCTTGCTTCAACAAACTGTAAGGCCTATGATTTGTTGACAATTCAGACTTGGGTTGGAAATTTTGTATATGTGATCTTTCCATTTTTTCCAACTTATTCTGAATAACAATCATCTGATTAGAATGCTTAAATTCCATGATCATCATTTCCTCAATATGTTTTTCTTCCATGGCAGACATTTGATTGGAGTGATTTAATTCCATGATCGTGATATTTTCCTCTAATACTAATATAACTTATTCTGTATGGAATCAATTTCCCTGACATGATCAGTTGTTAATATAGTTTGGTTAAGTTCCATATCTTTAATAAGTTGAGCCTGAGTAACTTCTGTATTCTTGATCACTTGATCTTAATTCAATTGTATATCTTTACCCATCTGAATCAATTCCTTAACAATATGCTTATCATTGTCAACACTGATTTGACAACTTGTTTTTGCTTCACCACTATCATGGATTTTTCTTGCAATAGTACAAGTGGATTCATCCTGAGAATTGTCTTGAAATATTTTGTTGATAGTTGAGTTCTCTACAAGATCACTTTCATTTTTTTTGCATAGTACTAGAGGCATAAGGTGAGCCACCTTGTTTCATATATATATCTTTAAAATCATTGATGATGTACTGTAAAGAATAAAAAGACTCCTCACGACAATTTCAAAACCAATCCATAGCATCACCTTTTAAGAAATAGCCAAAGAGACGTATCTCGACATCTTCATGATTATATTGTGCAGAGTTACAAAATATTGTGATACAACAATTAAACTTTAAGATATGCTTTGCAGCAGTGATTGAATCACCACCCAAGAATAAAGGAAATTGATGAATGGCCTCTTTTGGCATGTCATGAAGGGTATCATCCATGATTACTTGCTTAAAGGGAACAACCAAATGGTTGTTAAAAAGATATATCTTTTCTCAAGAAAACAAAAAAGATCCATAAGAAGTGAGCTTCTAGCAGAAATACTTCTAAGAAATGAAAGAGATGGAGTCACCACTTGAGCATGAATCTAGCTTTAAGATTCCAAAGGTAGAAACTGAAAGGTCAGTCGTGAGAAGCAGATGGATATCAGGGAAGGATTCTTGTCTCGAAGTAAATGGATGAATAAGTGGAGTCGCCACCCAAACAGGAAATTAACCGAAATGTCTAGGTGCGAAAGTTGCAGATGAAAGGATTAGTGAGATGACGAAAGATACGGTAATGAAAAGATGAATAAATGAAATGGTAATAGAAAATTTTATGTCATTGGACGGGCTAATGAATGGCGAAAAATATTAGAAGATTAGAAAATGTCGTTGAATCATCGATAACAAGATCTTCCCCGGCAACGACGCCAAAAAATGTTGTCACATGGAATGTCTAGGCACCGCAACAACAACCCAGATCGGGGGTTGTCACCCTGATCCCCAATGTCTCTGTTTAATTTATCTCCCTACATCAGACTAAGGGGGCTAGACCCTATGGAAATGGAATGAAGGAGAACTGACTGGGAACCAACCAGTTCGGGAGACCCAGTTAAACGACCAAATACTTTTAATAGATCTAGCCAGATTAAAGGATTCGATTAGATTTAGATGATTGATACCAATGCCTTATGGAGTCAACTATCTCGCTAAGAATTTAGGACCAAGTACTTTATGAGAAACTGCTGCTTGGATGAATAACTATCTTATATGCAATGTAGATCCTAAGATTAATGTGAAATGCAGGAAACTCGGTTAATTTTAATTAATGTCTATTCTAATTTCAGACCTTTCGATCCTTTCTATATTGAGCCTGACTTCGTAGTAAGTAGCAGAGAGAAGTTAAAGTGAAGCACACTAAGGTGTGATTAACTATACCTCTCTTGAAAATCTAACATACCCGGTGCCTCCGACGTTGCAGAGAGTTGTGGCTCTAACGACTTCAAGATCATTGTTTTAAGTACTACTAAAACCAGGCTTCTCAAGCAAAGATGGATGAGTACCTATCTTTCTATCGACCAAGATTATGCTTGTAAGTTAAATATGCAAGGCTAACTTAATATGCAAAAGCACGAGAATTACGAGGCGATTTAGTGAAATGTGATGTTGAAACCCAAAGCACTTAGATTACAAATTATCTTATTTAGCCACTAAGTACTTAAGCAAAAATGTTGATTATGAAGATGCCAAAAAATGCTCAATTAAAAAAACATACAATTTGTCACAGATCCACAATAGAGTTCTCAAAATTATCGATCACAATTACTTGAAAGTTTCCCAAACTTAAGTATTCATTAAAGATCCAATAATTCAAGTAAATATAACAAGAGTTAATTAAAAATTAGGCGATTTTAATCCAAATCAAACATTTAAAAATTCAATTGCCAACGATCATCAAACTCAGTTGAAGCATATGAAAATATTCAACACTTAAATCTCATTAATTAATCATCAATAAATACCTGAAATTTTGATGCTAAATAAACACTTCGTCAAGCAATTTATGGATTAAATCATCTTCTAAAATAATGTAAATGCAACAAAAAAATTTATTTTTCTCTTTCGGTAAAACTTAAGGTATTTAAAATGTCAACTATAAGAACTCTTCCACAGTTAAATATTTTTCCAAGCCTAAAAATTTTATCATTTAAATGGCCCAAAATTTGATTTTTTCCCAAAAATTTTAAGTATCATACAAAAGAATTGAAAGAATTTAAAAGAAAAGAAAGTTTTGATTAATGTTAGAAGTTTAATGAATTTTTTTTTGGAATTTTAAATTTTTTTCAAAAGCTACAAGTTAATTAAAAATTTTTATTTTTAAATCTTTTAAAATTTAATTCTAAACAAAAGCTCAAACCAAAAATTAAAATTGCAATTTTTACAACCTAAGTCGAAATCGGTTAGAAATTAAATCAAATGTTATTAAATTAAAAATTAAAAAATAAGTTTTTAGACCGATGGCTCCTAGGGTTTGAAAAACCAAGGTTTTTGTAATGAATAAAATAGTTAATTAGTGATTAAATTAGTTAATTAGTAATTAGGTTGAAAGGCCATGTCATATAAGACATGACCTTTCGTGAAGAGGAACCTGTGTAGGTATATAAGGAGGCCTCATTTGTAACATTCAATCATCTATCTCATTCTTCATACCTTTTATAATATAATATTTGTATCCTCATGGATATCTTTGTATTCCAAGTGTTCTGGAGTATTTTAACTTGAGAACGAACTTTGCTCGCTTCATTTGGTATCGGAGCAGTCGATCTTCTAGCCGCTCATCGCTGCACAGAGCTACGCTCCTTGATCCAGGCCCTTGGCCATTGAAATTTGTCAACGTTTTTGCCGTCATAGTCGAAGCATTTCGCTACAATCTGGAGTTTATCCATCGTTGATTTCGTCAGAGGCCTTTGGTCACTAAAATTAAAAGAAGAGGAAAACAAAAAAAGTTTAAAAAGAAGAAGAAAGATTAAAAAAAAAAAAAAAAACTATTAATATAAAAAGAAATATATATGTATATTCAAATATATATATAAGTAAAGAAGTACATATACGTACATACCAAGACAATTTAAAATTAAAAAGGAAAAAGAAATAAGGAAGAGTAGGTAAGGTTATTTTGATTATTCTTTCAGTGGTTTACAAGCTCGTGGTTTTGGAAGCCCGTGGTAATTGCCCATGGTATTTGCAAGGTAAAATAAAAAGTAAAGGAATAAAAAATATTTGTGTGAATGGTAAGTTTACTTTTACGTGGAGAACATTAACCGAGTCAAATACACATAAGTGGACATATATTTTATAGGTGAATATATGTGAATAACCACGTTTCACTAGGGATGTAACCTTTCAACAAAAAAAAGAGTTAAAAAAAATCAATTGTTAAAAGAATATATTGTTGAGATTGCAACAAGATGATGAGCTTAGTGGAAAGAAGTCGTCTTCACTAAGTGGGCCCGCAGGCTATTTTTGGCGCACAGTCTATTTTTAGACATGTCGATCATATTCTATGAGTTGCAGGATGCTATTTGTGGATGGTTGGTCAAGTTGGAAAAATAGATGGACTTCTATTTTTAGACATATTAGGTGGAATCTATTTTTAGATTGCCAGTCTAAAAATAGATATGTCGAATATTGTTAGCTCTTAATAATATTTGGACTCTAAACATTAACTTATTCTCTTGGAGCACTTCAGTTAAGTGCACAGATGTGGCACATGAGCTGACAGAAGGAATTACACTATTCCTCAGGGTTAAGTGGAGCTATTGCATGGAGACTTCAGTTAGAACTCATGTGACAGAGTTTGGTGGAGTTGTAGAATTAGTTGGTGGAGTTGTGTTCAGTTTAACTCAGTTAGACACAGTTGAGCTAGTTGTATCTAGTCTAACTGATTGATACACTTGTGAGAGTGGTGTGAATTAATTAATAATTAATTCACTAACTAATAATTCATTAATCAACTGAAGAATACATCAATTAACTACAGTGCATGGACAGTTTCAGTGGAGACCAGTGGAGAGGTAGGTGAAAGAGCAAGTGTGACTATCAGTTGTGACTATAGTGTTGCATGAGTTTGCACCACACATTGATGGAGATGCCAATGAGGATTGTGCAGTGCAAGCCAGGTGGATTCGAGTTCATTCAGAGCCATTCTTCAGCAGGGATTGCACAGTAGAGGCAGGCTAGCATGTGGCAGAGATCGGTGCATGGATTTGCTAGATCAGGACCTGATTAGTGTGTAGCAATTGTATTGTACTGAGAGCTTGTGAGAAGCTTTGTATGAGGATTGTTACATGATCTCTATGACATATATTATATACAGATAGTTGGGTTTTTTAGCTTCAAGCTTTCCCATTAAAACACTGTGTTCATATGTGTGAATTTTTATGGTTTCATGTGTGCATTGCAATTGTGTTAATTTCCGCATGTGATGATCAATGGTGGAATAGATTATGTATTGTGCATGAAGTAAAATAGTGTATGATCAGGAGAATATTGGATATATAATGAATTAGTTATATAATTTCTACATGGTATCAGAGCGATATTGATCAGAGCAGATTGTAATTATTGAAGCTATTGAGTTTTGTGCTGGTGGAATTCGAATTTGCAGCAGTGTTTTCTTGGTGTCGAAGTTGAGATGTCTTTCAATGGATTGCAATTGGAGTATGCCCTTGAGGGCAGCTTTAATTATATTTCATGGAAGGACAAGATGGAGGCGGTGCTAGAGGATAATGGGTTGAAGGAGTTCATAGATGCAGAAATTCCAAAACCTGCTTCTAGCGATGTTGCCACACTTGACACATGGCAAAAGAAGATAGCAAAATGTCGAAGGATTCTGTTGGAAGGTGTGAAGGATCACATAGTGTCCAACCTCCATGGTAAATCTTCTCCATTATTGATGTGGAAAGCTTTGACAGACTTTTTCCAAAGCAAGAGCGACCAGAGGAAGTTGGCGCTCAAAGCTAAGCTCAGGAAAATAAAAATGGAGAAGGGAGAAAGTATACCCAAGTACCTCACGAAGTTTGTCCAGTGCAGGGATGAGCTGGGAAGTGTGGGGGTTGCTGTAGATGAAGAGGACTTGGTGAGCTTGGCTCTCCTTGGGCTTCCGAAGAGTTGGCATTCCTACGAGGACTCTGTCAATGGTCGGGAGAAACTGCCGGGATGGGAGCGACTTTGGTCGGATCTTGTGTAGGAGGAGATAAGCCGGAGTACCAGGGATGGATCTTCATCGAAGAATGAAGATGAATAAAATTGCGCTTTGGCTGCCAAAGCAAGGAAAGGGAAGGGAAAGAAAAATCCTTCTCAATCCGGTGCGAAAGGCAAGAAGCAGGACATGTCCAAGGTGAAGTGCTTTCACTGTCACCAACACAGACATTATGCCAATAATTGTCCACGGAAGAAGAAAAATAAGCAGGTTGCTGGATCTACAGCTGGAGAGGCCTTAGCCTCGTAGTTTGAGCTGGATTTTTTGCTGATCGCATTCTTGGTCTCAAGTGTGATGGGTTCAGTGTGGTTTCTTGACAGTGGTGCGTGTTTTCATATGACTAGATACAAAGATTTGTTTACTGATCTGGATGAGAAGGATCCTGGAGTGCACATCGAGATGGGCGATGATGGTAGATACAGTGCGACTGGTATCGGGACCATTTCCTTTGAGAGGGAGTCTGGTAAACCTTTCATATTGAAGGATGTCATGCATGTTCCAGGATTGAAGAAGAATCTGATCTCTGTGGCTATGTTGGAAGACAAGGGATATGATGTTGTCTTTAGCGAGGGAAAGGCTTTCCTACACAGTAAGGCAATTGGTGAAACCCAGAGGATAGGGGTTCGAGTTAAGAACCTCTATCAATTGCAGGTAGATGGTTGCGCAACAATGGCAGGAAAAGCAGGAGTGGTGAGCTGAGATGAGGGCGAATTGTGGCACAGGAGATTGGGCCATCTTCACCATGGCGCTTTGAAAATTTTGCAGCAGATTTCTACCAGGCTTCCCAAGGGTACACTTGCGCAGTCAGATCAGTGCAAGGGATGTACTTTGGGAAAATTTGTGAAAGCCACCTTTCATTAGAAGGATAGTCGCGCCACGACGATCCTTGAGAGAATTCACACAAACGTGTGTGGACCTTTCTTAGTAGCTTCGACAGCAAAGCACAGGTATTATGTGATATTTGTTGATGACTTTTCTCATAAGTGTTGGATCTTCTTCATGCAGAAGAAGAGTGAGACATTCTCAAAGTTCTGTGAGTTCAAGGCACTGGTTGAGAAAGAGTCGGGGAAGCAGGTGAAGGCTCTTAGGAGCGATAATGGTGGTGAATTCATCTCTGGAAAATTCAAGGAATTTTGTAGCGCAGAAGGAATTTGAAGAGAGCTCATAGCGCCTCATAACCCACAGCAGAATGGGGTCGCGGAGCGAAAGAACAGAATGATCGTGGGTGTTGCACGGGCGATGTTGCATGTTAGGGCCTTCCCATACACTTGTGGGCTGAGACATGCAACACTGCGGTTTATGTGCAAAATCGTTGTCCTCATAGAGTACTTGGCATGAGTACACCCGAAGAGGCGTTTTCTGGTAAGAAGCCTGATATTTCTCATTTGAAGATTTTTGGCTCACCTGTTTACATTCATGTGACGAAGGATGCCGGGGAAAGAGCTGGAGCCGACCGCAGAGGTTGGGATATTTGTGGGGTACACGGATACACCCCACTGACTATCGTGTGTATTTTTCCAGACAGTCGCAAGACTGTTGTGCGACGGGATATCAAATTTCAGGAGGAGAAATCCATGAAGTGTTCGCTTGAGAGGGAGCTACACTTGCATGCAGAGGAGGAGCTATTAGTTCCTAAGGATGAGCCTCGGGATGTGGATCAGCCACAAGAGGAGGTTCATGGAGTGGAAGAGACCACTCAGGCAGCGCCAACCATCAGAGGGCGGAAGCGCACTACAGAAGCTGAGCGACTGGCTCAAGATGCAGAGAAGGTTGTAGGAGCACCTACATCACAGCGCAGACAGAGACAGTCACCTGATCGGTATACTGGATACATGGCTCTTATGAGCAAGTGTATCATGACGGAGCCATCCTCTTTCGAGGAAGCTGTGGAGGATCCCACATGGGTAGATGCCATGGTGGAAGAGTATGATTCGATTGTCAGAAACAGTGCATGGGAGATTGTCCCAAGGCCGGAAGGGAAATCAGTGGTAGGTTCGAGATGGATCTACAAAGTGAAGCAAGCTGCTGACGGGAGCGTCGAGAAGTACAAGGCAAGATTTGTTGCCCGGGGTTTCTCACAGATTGAGGGGATCGACTATGAAGAAACCTTTGCACCTGTCGCAAGGTATTCTTCCATACGGAGCATTCTAGCTCTCTCAGCGCAGATGGGTTGGCACTTTCATCAGATGGATGTGAAGACTGCGTTCCTCAATGGAGTCATTGAGGAGGAGGTGTACATAGAGCATCCTGAAGGTTTCAAAATCTTCAGCAGCGAGTCGCATGTGTGCAGGCTCAAAAGAGCACTGTATGGGCTGAAACAAGCACCTCGTGCTTGGTACACACTAATAGACAATTATTTCACCGGACTTGGTTTTACCAAGAGTGAGGTGGATGCCAACCTATACCAGATAGTGGTTGAGGGTAAGTTGCTGATCATTGTACTTCATGTAGATGATTTGATACTGACCGGTGATGAACTGTTGATACTCTCATGCAAGGCTGATCTTGAAAAGGAGTTTGAGATGAAGGACTTGGGCCTCCTTCACTATTTCCCAGGATTGGAAATTTGGCAGCGTGATGATGGACTGTTTGTGTCTCAAGGAAAGTATGCCCGGGAGATACTAGAAAAGTTCAACATTCAAGGTTGCAAGCCTATCGACACTCCTCTTCCTGGTGGTTGGAGGAAATAGGATGCTACATCGGCAGAGGTAGTGGATGCCATTGTTTATCGACAGTTGGTTGGTTCGCTCATGTATCTAGTCAATACACGACTGGACATATGCTATGCTGTTAACCAACTTTCACAAGCTATGTTTAAGCCTACCAAGCTCTTTTGGAAGGCAGGGAAGCATGTATTGAGGTATCTCAGAGGCACATCGGGATATGGACTTTGGTACAGACAGTCAGATGAGGTGAAGTTGCATGGCTTCATGGATGTAGATTAGGCAGGGAGCCCAACGGACAGAAAGAGCACATCTGGAGGGATTTTCAGTATTGGGTCTACAACAGTTTCTTGGTACAACAGGAAACATAGATCCGTGGCACTCAGTTCAGCGGAGGCCAAGTACATGGCAGCAAGTTTGGCTGCATGTGAGGCTATATGGATGAGGAAGATCCTGGTCGGGTTGTTTGGTTCACTCTTAGAGCCTACAGTGATATATTGTGATAATCAGAGTTGCATTAAACTCTCGGTTAATCCAGTATTTCATGATAGATCTAAACATATTGACATCTGGTACCATCATATCAAATATTGTGTGCAGCGGAAGATCATGTTACTTTCTTACATTCCTACGGAGGATCAGGATGCTGACATTCTGACGAAGGTGCTCACTAGGAGAAAATTTGAATACCATAGAGACAGAATCGAGGTCGCAGATAATCCCTATCTTGTTTAGATGGAGTGTTGAGATTGCAACAAGATGATGAGCTTAGTGAAAAGAAGTCGCCTTCACTAAGTGGGCCCGCAGGCTATTTTTGGTGCACAGTCTATTTTTAGACTATGTCTATTTTTAGACATGTCGATCATATTCTATGAGTTGCAGGATGCTATTTGTGGATGGTTGGTCAAGTTGGAAAAATATATGGACTTCTATTTTGAGACATATTGGGCGGAATCTATTTTTAGTTTGCCAGTCTAAAAATAGATATGTCGAATATTATTAGCTCTTAATAATATTTGGACTCTAAACATTAACTTATTCTCTTGGAGCACTTCAGTTAAGTGCACAAATGTGGCATAGGAGCTGACAGAAGGAATTACGCTATTCCTGAGGGTTAAGTGGAGCTATTGCATGGAGACTTCAGTTAGAACTCATGTGACAGAGTTTGTTGGACTTGTAGAAGTAGTTGGTGGAGATGTGTTCAGTTTAACTCAGTTAGACACATTTGAGCTAGTTGTATCTAGTCTAACTAATTGATACACTAGTGAGAGTGGTGTGAATTAATTCACTAATTAATAACTCATTAATCAACTGAAGAATACATCAGTTAACTACAGTGCATGGACAGTTTCAGTGGAAACCAGTGGAGAGGTAGGTGAAAGAGCAAGTGTGACTATCAGTTGTGACTATAGTGTTGCATGAGTTTGCACCACACATTGATGGAGATGCCAATGAGGATTGCACAGTGCAAGCCAAGTGGATTCGAGTTCATTCAGAGCCATTCTTCAACAAGGATTGCGCAGTAGAGGCAGGCTAGCAGGTGGCATAGATCGGTGCATGGATTTGCTAGATCAAGACCTAATTAGTGTGTAGCGATTGTATTGTACTGAGAGCTTGTGAGAAGTTTTTTATGAGGATTGTTACATGATCTCTATGACATATATTATATACAGATAGTTGGGGTTTTTAGCTTCAAGCTTTCCCATTAAAACACTGTGTTCATATGTGTGAATTTTTATGGTTTCATGTGTGCATTGCAATTGTGTTAATTTCTGCATGTGATGATCAATGGTGGAATATATTCTGTATTGTGCATGAAGTCAAATAGTGTATGATCAGGAGAATCTTAGATATATAACGCATTAGTTATATATATATATATATATATATATATATATATATATATATAATTAAATTATTAAAAAAAAATGAAGGAATAATAACTTCATTAAAAAGAAGAAGAGAAATTTAGGAAGGGTTACCTTAAAAACCCTAAAAACTCAATTCAACAGACAAAATGGAATCAATCATTGATGAAAAGGAAATTGAATCTAATTCAGAAAGGAAAGAAGGAAGATTTCCCAAAAATTATAGTATATTTGTCCGTGCGCTATTTAGAATCAAAGGGTCACTTGCGGGAAAGGAAGTTCTTCTATCTATCGATCTTAATCAAGAGAATAATTATGTTAGTACTAAATGTGCTAACGAATTAGTGATCCTTGAATCAAATATAATGGAAACAAATTCATTTCACGCAAATGAAAAACAATACGACATAGGGAATTTACACCTACGTATTGGCAAGTATTCCTTGGTCTCGTAATTTACCGTTAAAAATTTATTTTGTAACAATAGTGATATAATTATGGGTTCACTCTGGATGGACTCACTAGGGTCATTCATCCCTAATACGAAAAAAAAAGTTTTTGACATTTTCTTACAAAAAGAAAAACATAACGTTACAAGATCTCACGGTGAAGCCGAACTCACTAACACTGGAAGACATATTAGATATCACAAGAATAGTTCTTCCAGAAACTAAAAAATCAATACAATATTTGCAAAGAGAAGTTAACAAAATCACCACTAACAAGAATGAAGAAGTTGCTCACCTTAAGGACCACAACGAAAAATTGCTAACACAATTTAAGAAACTGAAGAAAGACAAGAAGTCGTTGGAAAACAAGGTGCAAAAACTTGTCGAAAATGAAGCATTGAAATCTTCAAATATAGAATTTCAAGTTAAAGAAAAATCGAACATTGATCCAATAAATGTCTCAAATGAAGAGGACGACAAGCAAGTTGTAGAAGTAACATACGTCGATGTTGCAGTTCAGACGAAGAATATGCTAAGTGAAGGTCCTGTCACTTACTCAATAACATCCTCGCTAAAAGAAAACCAAAGTCAAACCAAAAAAGTTCCCTATCGACATCCAAATCACAGGAGCAGACATCTCAACCAAGATATGTATTCAAAACAGAAACAAGCTAATATTCCAATGAATACTAACAAATCATCACATGTTGCCAGTCATCGTAAGGTTCCACAAAAGATTAATTTAGGATGGTCTGATCCATTCTCAGTGCAACAGTTTTGTTTGTCACTTAGAGGATCATATCAACTTGTATCGACAAGGATGACTGCCCTGAGACAAGAAGATGTTCGTTGCAGGAAAAGAAATCGAGGCCTTTCATCGAAAAGCTTTGAAGACAAAGCTTTTTGAGGGGAAGGAAATGTAATGAATAAAATAGTTAATTAGTGATTAAATTATTTAATTAGTAATTAGGTTGAAAGGCCATGTCTGATAAGACATGACCTTTCGTGAAGAGGCACCTGCGTAGGTATATAAGCAGGCCTCATTTGTAACATTCAATCAGCTATCTCATTCTTCATACCTTTTATAATATAATATTTGTATCCTCATGGATATCTTTGTATTCCAAGTGTTCTTGAGTATTTTAACTTGAGAAGGAACTTTTTTCGCTTCATTTTTGAGCTCTCTTGCAACTGCCTCGTTACAGTCGGGCCAGGCTGCTCATGGCAGCCTTTTTCTTCTGGCTCTGGAGCTCCCGCGTGGGTTCCCCTTTGGCTTTGGTTGTGTGGACCACGACGACAGCACGATTTTCATACAAACATCCCCGCCATTTCTTTCCTTGGCCCTCCTGGCCACTACCTGCCACGCCTTTCCCCGCACAGGGCATTGCGCGTTCGCCCTTGCAGTGGGCATAGGGTCACGGCCTCAGATTCTTGCAGCTCTACTGCCTTTGGATGAACGCTCCTCCTGCATGCCTTGTTCACCTTGTTCTGGCCGATTCATGTTCCTCTACGGCCCTCGACACCCTTTTTTCCTCTTTGCATCCTTTTTTCAGGGCGGCCACAGCTTATGGCTTCCCTTCTCGTGCAAGGAGAAAGCCTTGCTGCAAAGAGTACCCTCAGATCTGGCTCCAAAAACCTCTTCTGAATGCATCGAAACCTCAAATCTACTGCCACAGAAATTCTGAATCTAGATAGTTCTTCTCACAGGCAAAACTCTGCTTCTTTGGGTCCAACCCTCAAACCCAGTGCTACACCTCTCAAAGACCCTAGCACTCAGGCTGGGGATTCCCCCCGAATCACTGTGTTTCCTTCATGCAGGTAAACAACTCGATGACCGACTTCCTCTTTCATTTTACAACATAGAAAATAATGCTACAGTTACTATCTCCCTCCGTCGGAGGGGAGGGGAAGCAGGACAAACCTCTGCCCCCAAGGGTTTCTCATACAAAGAAGCAGCTAAGGCTCAACCCTCCAAACAGTCTGCTACTCCCACAGAGGCTCCCAAGCCTTTCGTGGTAGAAAAAATGGAGGAAGTGCCTTCAGTAGAAATATCCCACCCGGATCTGGAGGAACAACTTCAATTCTTGTTGCTCTCATCTACAGATTCAATGGCCTCTGGCCCTACACAGAAGACTTATATAGCTGGATTCACTCCACATGGACCAAAAACTGTAAGGTCTTTTTTTGCTCCAAGGGCTTCTTCATCGTGATTTTTGCTAACAGTAAGGAATACCAAACTGCCCTCACAGGTGGTCCTTGGTTCTGGGGTAAAGCAGGCCTTTTCCTAACCCCCTGGTTCCCATACTTTGATCCCTCCATGGAATTCATCACCAAACTTCCGATCTGGGTCGGGCTTCCTAACCTGCCTGCTCACCTTTGGCACTGTGCAGTCTTCCAAGCCATTGGAAACTCTTTGGGACGCTTCCTGGCTAAAAACCCCTCAAGAGGCTTGCTGGGCATCTACACCTACGACAAAATCTGTGCCGAGATTGACATCAGAAAAGGCTTACCTGACCAAATCATTCTCAAATTCGGGGATCTCTCATGGTCGCAGACTTTAGATTATGAAAACACAGCATTCCGATGTCGGCACTGCCATCAAACCGGACATCTACAGAATTCTTGTGCTCGGTTTCTAGCACAATAGAAAAGCAGTGCTCGCAAACCGAAAGACAAAAGCTGGAAACCCTTTGCTCCACCTCCCTTGGAGGACCTTGAGTCCTCCAGTTCTGAGGATGAAGCAAGTGAATCAGATGATGAGATAGATACTCAGCAGCAATCGCATTCCTCGGACATCCCCGAGAAGCCTCCTACCTCCTTGAATCTCCAGAAACGTACTCATGAGTCCAACTCTTCTGACTCGGACAAAGACCCTCCTCCACTGACCAACAACAATCTTCAGGTGGTTTCAATCCACCCGACCCCCGACGGCTAGGTTAAAGTCACAAAAAAGAAAGGGAAGAAAATTCGCATTTCAGATTCCAACCTCTCTGGTTAGAGCTCTTTGTCTGTCTTATGGGATCCTCTTGATCTCTTTGCTTGTCTTCTTGGCTCCTCTTTCTCTTCTTCTGCTTCCCTTGACAGCATCGCGAAACCATGGCAAATCGTTGATTTTTTCACGCTTCCCCAGTTTCCTGCCTCTCTTGATTGTATCTCCACTTGTACGATGAGTTTATTAATAGAACCAGTCCTTCCTAATTTACAAAAAAAACAATAAAAATAAAAAAATAAAGGCCAAATCCAAAACCCTATACAAAAAGAAAAAAAATCGAATTGTTATGATTTTATTTTGTTATGCGTTGGTTTGTTTTAGGTTTGGAGGAGAGTCGAAAGGGAGGCGAAGATGGACTGTTAAGCAAGGGAGGAAGCACGCAGAGCTAAACATATAGCATGTAGATTACAGACTGGAGAGGGAGCATGAAGGAGACAACCACATGAGCAAGGATGAACGCAAAGTTTTACAGGTGAGGGAACGATAATGAAGGAATGGAGGTGTCAAATGTGAATGAATGATGCGAAGAGAAGTTGCGTGGACAAAAGGAGAATAGAAGAGTCGAGGGTAAGGTTGATGGAGGCATGCAACCGCTAAATGAGGAAGAATTGCGCGAAAGGGGAAAATGAAGGCAGAGACTATGTGAAGGAAATGAGGCAACCGGAAGAGGAGAAAGACGAACAACGATAGGAATATTGAGAAAAACGTAGCAATAAATGGTGTGCTTAAAAAAAAACAAATTTTTCCTTGCCCAGAAATTTATTTCACCCAATGAACTCAGATCTGAAAATTGTGTTTGAAAATCCCTGCAAAATTCTGATCTTGAGATTAGATCTTACCCTCTAGGGCCTAGATCTGTCTTAGATCCAAAAACAAATTTCTTAAAACCCTCAAATATCACCTACAAAAAACCAGAAACCAAAACCCAGAAACCCAACACATATACAAGAATCGAAAAATGAAACTCCGATCCCGAGTTAGAAGTCAAAAAAACTAAAAAATTTCTAAATATTTACCCCAATAAAAGTACAAAACTATATGATATATCTATAGATCTATGCACAAGAGTTGCAGATCTGTCAGATCTGAGGAGTGTGAGTCTTACTCCACTCCCAGATCTAAATATCTAAGGCTCTTACTAGCTAGATCTAACTTTAAATTCGATAAATAAAAGTTAAGAATATTTTTTTATTTTTTTATTTTGGCACAAGCTCTAGAAAACACTGCATGAAGAGAGCTTAAGATAAGATTGGGGAAATAGATCTAGAGGACTCTTCATATCTTGTTTCCTTGGGAGTCAGTTGGTCCAGCCGAGGATTCCCCAAACACCCAATTTTAAATCTGAGAGATTTCTGCACACATAAACTTAAACTATTAAATCAATAGAGAAATAAGATAAAAATAATTTTTTCAAGAATTAGAGATACCTAATAATTCAATCCAATTAAAAATTTGTATCCTAAATTGAGTAACCTAAGTAAGATACATGTGCAATAGATTACTCTACAAGAGTTATTAATCAACAATTCATTAAAATAATTACCAACGAAATATTAAGTACTAGATTACCATAAAATGTTGAAGAGGAACACCACCATCAAGTAAAACCCCAAAGACTTCGTTTGTATTATCCCATAAAGTAGTACAAGAGAGATTCAAGAGCTAGTACACGATCAAAAGATCGGATGAAAATAAATACTGACAATGACCTCTAATTTATAGATAAATTCTCAAACAGCTAGTTTGCTTGATCCGCGTCAAAGTAATCTCGACCATCAAAAAAATATTTGATTATATTTTAATATCATTCGTTGAAATTATTATTTTTTGAGGAATTTCAAATTTTTCGTTTAATTCTTTTTTAATTAAGTCAAAAATTATATTTTTTAGTTAATTACCTCAAAATTTTGACTTTGAATTAACTACCAAGGCCCAAGGGTCCAAAATTTCTCAAAATTTTCAATATTCTCTTGGTCCAGGACCTTTAAAAATTTATTTTTCAAGGACCCACGAATACTGCCTTTGAAAAAGTTAAATTTACCTAGGACATAAAATTAATTAAATTTCTAGCTTAAGATTTTTAATTTAATTTGGTCAGAAAATTTAATTAACTGACTTATGAGGGGATTAATTATGTTTCCAACCCTCTTTACATAATATTAATACATTAAACCCACGAGGGGGAACACCTGTTCGTAAAAGACCCTCAATAATCTACCCAATTCTGCGACTCAAAATATGATCTAGTAGACCTAGCAATCTGTAATAAAATGATCTAGCCAATTAGCTAGGATCATTCCCAAATTACTTTTACAAATACTCGATAAAAAACACTATGACTCACTTAGTATCTTGACGACAAAATCCACCCTATCTTTGGGATGAGGCTGGAGAGGAAAAACTTTGCCGATCATTTGTGTCTAGAGACACAGATGAATCAGTGAGATGAAAAACCTCCTAGGATAGAGATCGTCACCAAAATACTAGGCTTACCTAGGTTGTTACATACATGATGGTCTTAATAGGATCATTTACATTATAAACATGAAAAATAGGTTTACATATTTTACAAAAAGGTCGGTTGAATGATGAAATCTGAATGGCCCGAACACTTAAACATGGTAGATCCCTTTTGCGAAAAAAGGGGTGCATTGCTATGGGGTCGTTGACATAGAGTGGTCAACATCTGGCTCTACTTAGGGACACATTGCTTCATCGGAGGAATGTGAGATTCCAAAATCTGCATCCAAGCAACACACAAGATTATATAAGTAGTGTCCATCCAAAATGCATCATATATCATTAAGCACATGAAAAATAGAAGCTCTTCATTTATTGACTATTATAGTAACATGAAATGTAAATCTACTCTAACTGCAAAATGAAATGCTGAAAAAATAAGGTGTAGGGTTAGAAATACAATGCAAATGATGCCCTGTGGCATCATATGTGTTCAATATAGTGCATACTGAGCATTTTCTTTCTCTTTGGAAAATTTGTGGGCTATTTATCGGATGTGCCATGTCCATTCCTGCATACAGTAGGACTTTGTCTTATCCGAAAATCGAGCTTCTCACGGCCATCAGATGCATCAAACCACTTCCTTATTATTTTTATTTTTCACTTCGGGATTTTCTTCATGGTAGGCTATATTGTTGATGATATGGAACATTGTGCTTGAGAAATTTCAGACAAAGTATTCAAGATATGTGTGACATGCCTCTTTTCATTCTGCATCTACTCTATCAAGGGTGATGGATTAACTTTACATGTATTAACCTAATTCCCTTCAGCTTTCCTTTTATTCATATCGCCTTCAATTAACCACTTTTCAATGGAATAAATTGTCTCCTCGTAATAGGATGGAGCTTACTTCAGTAAACTAAGAGGTCTATTATCTGTTGACAATTCAGACTTGGGTTGGAAATTCTGTATATGTGATCTTTCCATTTTTTCCAACTTATTATGAATAACAATCATGTGATTAGAATGCTTAACCTTTATAGTACTAATTTCCTTCGCATGACTTTTTTCAACAGTCAACAACCTGCACTGAAGAGACATCTGACCAGTTTCCACGTCTTTTATCATTTTATCATTATTCGCTTTCATGGCCATGAAACAATTTCGCATATAGTTCATCTCTTTCTCATGATTTTCTTCCTTGGTGATCAAATGATTCTACATGGTGGCCATCTGATTAGAGTGATTAAATTCCATGATTGTCATTTCCTCAATATGTTTCTCTTCCATGGCAGTCATTTGATTGGAGTGATTTGATTCCATGATCTTGATTTTTTCCTCTAAGGCTAATAACTTGTTTTGTATGGAATCAATTTCTCTGACATGATCAGTTTTTAATCTTGCTTGGTTAAGTTCCATATCTTTAATAAGTTGAACCTGAGTAACCTTTGTATTCTTGATCGCTTGAGCTGGATTCAATTCTATAACTTTAACCATATGAATCAATTCCTTAACAAGATGCTTATCATTGTTAACACTGATTTGACAACTTGTTTCTCTTTCACCACTACCATGGATTTGTCTTTCCAAGGTACAAGTGGATTGATCCTGAGAATTGTCTTGAAATATTATGTTGATGGTTGAGTTCTCTACAAGATCACTTTCATTATTTTTCATAGTATTGGGGCCACAAGGCGAGCCACCTTGTTTAATATATCTATCTTTAAAAGCATTGATGATGTCTTATCACCTAACCTCCTTTGTTATAAGATCTCTTCTCCTCCATTTGGTTGATTGCAAAGGGAAAAACCCTAGTATGACAAAAAAGGGCAAGGGGAAAATGGATAGGATGAGTGGGTTAGGAAGGAAGATGAGAGTGGGAAAATATAGGGAGATGGGCAGGGGTTTTAGGGAGGTGTAGGAAGTGAAATGGAGTGAAATGGGTGAGCGGATTGGGCTAGGAAATTTAAACACAGTCCTAGCTAGGAAAACTACCCAAATTGGCAGAATTTGAGCTAGGGTTTAGGGTTTGGGACTTAGGAATGGGGAATGAAGGGATGTGAAGGTTGTGGGGGATGGTTTAGAGTGTGAGGAAGGTTAAAAAATCTAGGGGAGAGTTAATTTACCTTTAAAATTGTGAAAAGATGTCTTAGTCACTAAAACGCATCATGGAGGGAAATGGAGGGCTTTCACACTAAATTTATGAAATTGAGTTGTAAGGAGGGGTTTTCTGAGGTGATACTTACTTTTAACCTAACACTAAACACATTAAAAACCTTTAGAAGCCTTCAGAACTTGGTTTGGTGCCTCCAAGAGAGAAAACACAGTGTTTTGAGGAAAGTGTAGCGTGGAGGGCAGAAAGCCTAATGTGGCTGCATTTGGCACCAAATTTGGAGTGTTTTTATATTTAAATTGCTGAATTTTCACTTAGTGATGGATGAAAGCTCTTCTTGGATGAGTTGAATGAAAAAATGAGCTTGAATTGGTCTTTTTATAGTTTTTGGTGGTCACTTTTCTTCATGGTAGTGGGATAGCCCACTACATTCTTTTCACTATGTTATTGAAAACCTGTAACTTTGAAACTTTATATGCAGCTTTAGAAATATGATGAAGTTATTACATATTTGAAACATGAATTACCTTTGAAACCAAACTTCATTGAACAAATTTACCTATTACCACTCCTCGAAATTGCCGAATTTTATGCATTGAGTGACATATTTGGTGACCTTGAAACCCTAATGACCTAATGGAGACACTAAACTGAATGAAATCATGATGATGATGACTGGAATGATGATAATAACCTTTGAATGATGGTACACGCAGCTGAGTGATGACAAGGACCAGCATAAGGAGTGGAAATAGTCCTAGACCTACTACCCAGTGACCAAATTTTTTCTTGAAGACCTAATGAAATGACAAAAAATTGACTATGAGACCCTTACATAACATGATAAGGGCCCATTTGATCACTAGTGACAGGTTGTATAGACTAACACTAACATTGGCTCCAGCTAGGGATGGTAGCTCCTTGGATGTGTCAAGAACACCGTAGACAAAGTAGCCTAACAATTGGGCATGGAGTCAAAATCAAAATACGAGACTAAATACTAAAAACTGACTCAAAACTAAACATACTTTGACTAAAACAAAAAATTACTAAACTTATTGATGGCAGCATATCACCGAGACTTGAGGGCTTCAAATCCTGATGACAACCACCTGCCTGCTGAAGGCATATGTACAATCATGTGAAATGTTCCTTCCAGTGTAACCAATCCAACAAATGGCTACATATTTGAATCATGCTCGCAGTTTCCTGGAGCAGGCAGGCAGAGAAAAAAAAACAACTAAGCCACTCCAAGTGTCTACTGAACATGTGCTCATGATCCATAAATTCAAGAAGATATCATCCCTATTGACTGCATCAAATCAATGTAAGGATATTCAATAACTTGAAATGTTACTTTGTCTTGAGATCCAACAGAAAAAATACAAGCACTCCCTTCATTTTGATCTGAAAGAATACTTGGTTGTTGATCCACAGGAAGGCATAGGGCAGTATGACTTTCTGCTACCTGAGTGTTGGGTGTAAATTCCTCAAGTATGAGCAACTTTGATTCTATCTCTTGCACATTGTCTATCTTAGGCTCATACTCCTCAAATTCATAGTCTAAATCATCCTTGAACAAAAAACATTCTTCAAGATTGTTAAACGTGACATATTTATCCTCTTCATGAAAGACAACAGTATCTGTTAGTTGATCTCCTTGCAGGAAATCCTCATCACAAATTGGCTTACTCACAACAACTTCCTATATAGTTTCATCAATCTCATGACTTCCATCATTTAAACCCAGATTTTAATTTTCAACAATGGAAGAAATTTTACTCACACATTCTTTACTGTGTGAACACTGCAAACCTACATTAGCTTGGGTTGTAACATGATTGTTCAGGAGCTGATCTATTTCATCTTCAGACAGAGGAAAAACTTGAGTTTTATAGCAGTTAACATTGGCTTGATGATTTTCATTTTCAGGATCAAGAATAGGCATTTCTATTTTTTGGTCCCAGTCTGTCTCATCCAAGGAGGAAGCTACCGATTCTTGTTGGTAGGAAAAACCATAAAGGGCTTCTATAATATCATCATCTCGACACTCTTCATACCCATGCAAATTTTCAAGAAATTCAATGAAATTTTTAGAAATCTCACAACAACTATCAATCATCGACAAGGAAAAATTACCACTTTGATAACGTTAAAGGAAAACTGAGTGAAAATCCTTCAGAGAATATAAACTGGAAGATGGTATACTCTCATACCATGATCTCGCTTTTTTCTCCAAGGTAGCCATGAACATTTTCATCAGACAATATCTAGGAAACTCAATCTTTAGTCTGTGAATATGAGAATGAAATTTGACCAAATGAAAACTAGCCTCTTCTTTGTCCTGACCTTTAAACTTTGGCAGTGATGTTTTCCAATATATATAAGGAATATGATTCAGAAAACCAGGAATATGAGCTCGATTCATAGGATCATACCTTCGAACATCTGAATCCATTTTGACAACAATGAAGTCACTAAGAAGTTCTTTAGATTATTTTTTCTTGAAAAGTGGAGTCGCCATGAAAATTATGAATCCTTGGATTCTTCGACACTAGAATTACCAGGTGAAATATGCACAACCTTCTTGTTCATGATCATTGTTCACCATCAACAATCATATCTGATCCTTTTCGTTCTTTCCCGAGAAAGGTCTGTCACTTTGTTCCCCGGCAACACTAGGATGTTAGCACTCCCCCAGTTCTCTGAAGGTTGAAAAGGAGACCAACAAAGGTAACCACAGACCACTTTGACCTAGTAGCTATCCCTACCACGCTGAGAGGGCTCTCTCAATATGATCACAACGAAGGATTGACTGTGACATGAAAGATATTAGGCTAGATATGATAGGCTCAAGTAGGTTTTAGAAATTTAGGGTTTGATGCTGGATCAGGGATGAAATCATGCAGTTAGGTCTAGGGATCAAATGGATTACAGCTGTAAAAATATAAAGGAGCAAGGTAGAAAGGAATCTATGATAGTTTAGGGTTTTGTAGTTATAGTGGTGAGTCTGAAAAGGTAGAGGGATTTAATGAGCATGTTCATTCATGAATTCATTAAACATGGAAGCATAAAACACAAGATGACATTTCCATATAAACAAAGCTAATTTAATAGAATTCTTCCTACGAACTGTAAGGAAATCCATTGAAGATACAAGATATGAAAGAGGAGCTATATATCATTCACTAAAGACTATAACAAAGAAAATGCATGATCCTAAACTCACTGCACATGAATTCCTAGATAATAGCTGTAACTCAATCCTTTGATTTTTGAATATGAGTGAAAGTACAAGCTACAATATTACAATCCACTGATGTCCAACCACTCAAATGACTCTGAAAATGATAGATATAGACAAAAACAACATCTCCCCTCTCTCAGGGGTCGAATCCATCGGTTGTGGAGCTTATTACACGATAATCTCAAAAAAACCCTAATATTTAGCGGAGGTTAATCAATTTACCTCACCATAGGAAAGTAGATACATCTGACCAAAATTACATTTACAAGCATGTATCTAACCTAATTTACCATTTACCAACTCAATTACATCTCATGACATCATCATTTCATCAATTACATCAGTAAAAAGTCAAACTTGGTCAAAAATTCGATGAAAATTTCCTTCTGGAGAAAGCGTAGTGAAATCAGGAGAAAGTGTAGTGAGTTGGAAGAAAGCATAGTGATCTGGAAGAAAGCTTAGAAAATTTGACTTTTGGCGGCCTTCCAGGTGTCCAAATCAGGATCCGAAGGTACCATTGGAAAGATCTGGATATCTGCGACATGATAGGCTCATCAAGCACTGGAAATGGTGGCACCTAGCCCTCTAAATCTTCAATCTCCCAAGAGTATTCAGAAAGCGTAGCGTGGCCTCCAAAAACAAGGCAAAAAGGTGATTTTTAGCATGTTTTTTGGCATTTTGACCCCCCATAAGTGGCTGATGTGGACAAACCGTTGACTCATATTAATATAATTGTCAAGAGGAATCCAAAAATGTTGAGTTTTCCTCTAATGGACCCCCCCAACAAAAGCCTATTGTGGCCCATGCAACACTTTTGCCAGTATGACTGGTTTTTCAAATTTCCAGTTTTGACCAAAATGTCACAAAAAACAAAATTTGCCCCAAAACCCCTCAAAATTGGTCCAGGGGTGCCTCATGAGGTATCTTATTCCACTAGGGAAGCATCAGCAAGAATCTCCAAGTTTTCCTTCTCATTTTTACTTTTTAGGGTTTCCTTCAACTTGGCTTGCAATTGTTTGACTTTGACATTACAAATTTGATTTCTTGCACAGTAATGGTCAGCCATGTGCTTATGTATATTTTTTTCCCTATTGGCCTTGTTATGGAGCTTCTCCAAGTGGATGTTGACTTTCTCAAGCCAAAACTCCTTGTTTTCATTAATTTCATTGGTTATCCTTTCTTCAAAACTCAACTCTTCATCTGGTGGATTTTTCTCTCTTTCCTTCTGCAATGCTCTTTTGAGATCCATGGTCCTTGGTCTCTTCCTTGTCACCTGCTATTCATGCTTGTCTAACTCTTCAGTTTCAATCACTTCTTTTCCCTTTACATCATGCATACTAGCCTGAAACTAAATTTTTTCCAAAGACAATCATTTTGCCTTCAGCTGATTGTTTTCTTGCTCTAGGAAGGAAATGATGAAATTAACCCTTTCCAAGTTGTCTTGGAGCTCTTTGATCTGAGAATATTTATCCTTGATGAACCTCTCTAGGTTTTCATGCTCTTCACTGGCCTCCAAGTCTAGTAGGTCAAAAATCATTCTCCTTCTCATGCATAGATGTCTCATGTTGTGAATGTAATCCCTGCTTTGTTGATGTGGGCTTGGCCCCTTCCTCAATCTGAGGAGAAAACACAAGCCTTCTGCCTCTTTGATAGGTATTAGTGACCTCAATTTTCCTCCTCATTGAAATGGTGCTAGGTGAGCCAACATCCACATGTCTAGAAGGTGTTGATGGTGTTGATGGAGAACTAGGACTAGTAGGTTGGCTGCTAGAAGACAAAAAGACATCTTCTTGCATGAAAGTTTCCTAAGTGATGTTCTTCTCCTCAAGCTGGTTTAAAACAATGATCTTGATCAGGGCATGGTGGAATAGGCTGCTTTCAAGACTACTCTGCTTATGTTGAACCTTTCTTCCATCTTTTCCAAACTTCTGTAGAGGTAATAGGGAAAATTGAGTGGATTTACCCGTGTGAAATGCATAATAAGTCTGACATGATACCCATATAGTCTAGAAAATCTTCCCTCACAGGTGAAGTAATTCATGATGATATTCATGAGTGGTGTGTACTTCTCAAGGAGGTGCTCAACAGGAAAAATATTCTTCATGTGTTGTTGATGATGTCTTCTGAGATAGGGTTGATAGTTATGAAGGGCTAAATCTTGGTTCTTCAACCATTTTTCACCATGATTAGGCATGCAAGTGGCCTAAGCTAATATATCAGTTGATATAGTGAAATTAACCCCTACAATTGTTACTTGATCCCTTTTGAGTTGAGTGGCAAACAACTTGGTCAATGTGGCATTGTATTTGACTTTCTCAACTAGTTGACAAAAAGGATGGCACCCTACTGCTTGAAAAAAATGCTTGGAAAATGCTATAGACATCATTTCAAGGGTGTTTAAGGGCTCATGTCTTATCACCTGACCTCTTTTGTTATAAGATCTCCTCCTCCATTTGGTTGATTGCAAGGGGAAAAACCCTAGTATGAAAGAACAAGGGTATGGGAAAAGGGATAGGACGAGTGGGTTAGGGAAGAGAGATGAGAGTGAGAAAATTTTGGGAGATGGGAAGGGTTTTTAGGGAGGTGTAGGAAGTGAAATGGAATGAAATGAGTGATGGGATTGGGCTAGAAAATTTAAACACAATCCTAGCTAGGAAAACTGCCCAAATTGGCTGAATTGAGCTAGGGTTTAGGGTTTGGGACTTATGAATGGGGAATGAAGGGATGTGAAGATTGTGGGGGGTGGTTTAGAGTGTGAGGAAGGTTAAAAAATCTAGGGGAGGGTGAATTTACCTTGAAAATTGTGAAAAGATGGCTTAGTCACTAAAACACAGCATGGAGGGAAATGGAGGATTTTCACACTAATTTTATGAAATTGATCTACAAGGAGGGGTTTGCTAAGGTGATACTTACTTGTCCCCTGATGCTAAACACATTAACAACCTTCAAAAGCCTTAATAAATTGGTTTGGTGCCTCCAAGAGATAAAACACAATGTTTTGAGGAAATCATAGTGTGGAGGGCAGAAAGTGTAGCGTGGCTACTTTTGGCACCAAATTTGGAGTGTTTTTATCTTGAAATTGATGAATTTTCACTTAGTGATGGATGAAAGCTCTTCTTGGATGATTTGAATGAAAAAATGAGCTTGAATTGGTCTTTTTATAGTTTGTGGTGGTCACATTTCTTCATTGTAGTGGGATAGCCCACTAAATGTCTTTTCACAATGTTATTGAAAACTTGTAACTTTGAAACTTTGTATTCAGCTTTAGGAACATGATGAAGTTATTACATATTTGAAATATTATTTACATTTGAAACCAAACTTCATTGAACAAATTTACCTATTACCACTCCTCCAATTGCCAGATTTTATGCATGGAATGACAGATTTGGTGACCTTGAAACCCTAATGACCTAGTGGACATTAGGGGAATTTTGAGGTCTAAAATGGGCCTCCTAAGGAAATAATAAAACAATAGCTAAACCAATAAAATAATATTTATTAATTTGAAATTCACATTTTGCACCACAATCCATGTAACCATAGTTAAATTCAATTCAAAAGTTGTACCAAAATAAAATTAATAAAAAAATTGTATTGATGTGACTATAAATAAGCATGAGATTTTCAAGAAAAGTCATTATCATTGAACAACTAATGCATTAGTTCTTTGTAATTAAATAACTTAAAATAAAATATAAATATAAATTTATAAATTACTAATTATTATATACTATTAATTAAAATTTATATTATTTAAATTGTATAATAACATGTAATTAATATACTATATAAAAATAATATAATATAATATAATAAATGTATAGGGATATGCATTGTTTCTTTCAAGAAATATGAAATGACAATAATATATTTTTATTCAAAAAGTATGAAATGACATTTATTATGAGTACTTTACTTTGACTTTAAAAGTACTTAGAGCACTACCATGGTTAACCATGAGTTTTTATCCACCATTCAGAATGTGACAAGTAAGTGCCTTTAACTCAATCAATGCCACCTCAACCATTAGGGATGATGTCATCCCCTAAAATGTGATTGGTTCTCATAAAGTGAATTTTGATTGTACATTTTCCTTAGGAAGCCCATTTTAGACCTCAAAATTCTCCTAATGGACACTGAACTGAATGAAATCATGATGATGATGACTGGAATGATGATAATGAACTTTTAATGATGGTACACTCAGCTGAGTGATGACAAGGACCATCATAAGGTGTGGAAATAGTCCTAGACCTACTACCCAATGACCAAATTTTTGCTTGAAGACCTAATGAAATGACAAAATTTTGACTATGAAACCCTAACAGAACATGATAAGATCCCATTTGATCATTGGTGGTAGGTTGTATAGACTAACACTAACAGCTGCTACATCACCTCTGTTGATCTGCTCTCTTCCTTATCTGTTATGTATTCTCTGGCTCAGGAAAATATCCAACCATAATTATTGCCCCTCACTACAATTGAGAATCACTTAGATCTGATTTTCATCTGAGCATTACTCCATCAGAAAATTTTGATCTCTAGATCCTCTCGGTGTATTTTACAAATGACCCTCAAGCCTTCCTTTATAGTCTTCTCATTGAGACTTCAATGACCGAGATTAGATCTCCAATCAACGGCTAAGATTACATTTAGACTTGATCTGCTTTTTCTAGAAGTTTCACCCACAGTTTAAATTAATATCCATTAATTATTTTAATTCCTAAGTTAGACTTAGGGTCCTCATTAAAAATAATTAATTTATCAAATAAAATTGTTTCTAGGTGGAATTTCCCAAAACAATTTATGTGTTATCTATAATGCATGTGTCTAAGCCTATCCACAAAATTTGGAGCTTAGAACACATACGATGCTACCACAAATCAACACTTCCCCCTATGGGATGCAGAGAATTTGCAGATCTATGTGCCTTCTCCTCAATCTATGGAGTCTTTGTTGTAAAAACACACTTTGATGCTGAAATTTAAAGAAAACTAGAAATTTACAATGGAGGCGGCTGCAAGCACTTAGTACTGAATGTAGTGTTTGAGAAATGTCCCATAGACTAGCAATGAAGAATAATTTCCTTCCAGATTCTGCAGAATGAATGTATTATTTCCTTTGACTTCTGCAATGCTTAATGGTCCCAACCACAAATTAAATTAGGATAAAATCCCTCCAAGACCACTCCTGCAAGTCGACTTCAATATTGAATTAATTAACTCCTCCAAAGGACAGTTCGGCTTACATACACTCATGTTGGCTAATTACAGAGACAAACAACTATAAATAGGAGTGCTCGACTTATTTTTGTAAAAATATATAAATAGATTCAATTGATCTTGTAATGTACTAAAACAAAATACTAAATCAATTCTACCAATTTCATAAACCAATTATGATCGCACAATCACATGATCAAGTAAGAGAAAGAATTATCAATCACACAACACAAGATGTATATATGGAAATCCTTAGCTAAAAACCCTGCTATCTGTATATTGAATAAATTCAAGAACATGAAACAATACAATGTTATTTCTCTTCCAGAGAAACCTTTGCACTATGCTGGCTGTCTCAGCCTGATCCTGGAAAACTTGGTCCAATACTAAGCCCAAAACTTGCACCTGACTGACCATCCTCGCTTAAGCATTCCTGAGGTAATTGAGCCCCTATTAAATAGGAAATTCCCACTAATTTATTGTGCAATACATCCAAGGCATCCTGGTGACCTCATGCATGACTTGTCGAATTTTCTAATTATACAACTGATAGTTATCTTCCCTTTGTCAATCTCAACTGGGCCTTCCTTAGAATTGACATGCAACAACTATTTATAGTGAATTATCAGTTATCTGATTGATCACTGCTTGTGAATTAAATCATATTTAATTCACTAGACCTATCACTAGGTCATCTCTCAGTTAGAACTAGTTAAATTTATTTTAACTCAAATAATTGAGTTAACTAATTACACTCAAAATAAGCTGCAACTAGGGCTCCTAAAAAGTAGGAGACATCCTACATGCCTCTAGTTTGACCCTAAACTCGAATTAACTGAGCTAAATAAGTCTTCCTGACTCAGTTAACTCGTACAAGCTGTCATGTGATGTGGAATTAAAATTTACTTCTAATTTAATTAAGAGAAAATTAAATCAGAAGCCTCCTGGGTGCCATTTTCAATATTTCTTGTTGCCAATTTCAACACATTTCAGAGGCATATTTTCGGTCATCACAATTTGAAGTGTGAAGTACAGGTCTGAAGTTAACTAAAAGTACGAGGGTTAGAATGAAAAGTGTCCTAGCCAGCGTAAAGATAGAAATAAGGGTGGAGTTATTTTGGGGCATCTCTTGGATCTGCTTTGGAGACATGCATATGAAGGAAGAAAAGATACTTGCTGCATAAATAACTGGTCCTAATAAGGCAGCGGAGTTGGAAGAAATTTAATACAAAAGGAAGTTTATGGAAGCTACAAGGAATTCATCAAGGGGGATTTATGTCTTGTTCTTGGAGTGGAAAATAGGTCAATGGTATTGGTATTTGTATTGGTATTCGTCAATTGGAATCTCTATAAGAAGAAGAATTTGTTCGAGTTTTCCTCTCAAAGAGTGAGAGGTTTGGCCTTGGGTGATAGACTATACTTTTTTTCTCTTGTCTCTTTTTTATTTATAAATTGGTAGATGTTTTATGAAGGAGAACACTAATAACCTAAGTAAAAGAAGATCCTAATCTAAAGAAGTAAAAAGTACTCACAAGTAGTTACTAATAGAAGAGAAATCACTTAATCTCTATTCCCTAGATTTCTCAACAATATGAAGTGAAATTATAAATAATCAAACATAACATATTAAAGCTAGTAAACACAACAAAAATATAAATACAAAGGAACACATAGAGTACTTGTCTTTTAATGAAATATTCACCAATTGGCTACAAAGAACAGACGTTCCACTGAACCATGGGATCTGTTGGACATTCACTCTCTATAATAGGCCACCCCCAAGTTCAGGCTATGATACCACAAGGATGGGTGCCTAGGCCAACCCTATGTCTCACAAACCATTTTCTTGATATTTTTCTATTCACACAATTTACATAGCAATCACAACTACTAAAGATATGCAACTAGTCCCAAAGTCGATCTCAAATTCTAGTTCTCATTCCCATTTAGCCTGCACGACCCCAGGAAAGGAATCTCTTTCTCTACAATCCAATCCCTTGATCTATTCCATTTCCCTCTATGGTTTCAATTCTACTCGTAAGGAAATCTCAATGCTAGAAGCTCCATACACTCACAACCTATGGACAAGTTCACCAACAATACCAATGAATTTAAGCACTGTGGTATTTCTTAGGTGAAACATAACATGATTAACATATAGCCAAAACATTGGCTCTTTTCCGTAAAACTCCTATTCCCCCAAGCAAGAAAATCACACTTAAAGTGAAGAATGGACAAAAAATGAATCCCCAAACAACCAAAAAGGTATAGTTAAATATGTGTGCTCTAAGAATGCCACATGGCCTCACTCAAGAGGCTCACATAACCATATGTTTCCTATAATTTACCAAAATGGTCTAGCTTCTCCAACTATCCCCCTTTTTGTTGGATCATAACCCCCTATACTATTATCCATGTTTTTCTCCAGCCAATGATGATTTTATTATTAATATTCCTATGGACCTTCATCATGTGAAAATATACATTATTAATCAAAGGTCAAAATCGGGGTATTACATCCCCTTCCCCTTATTTGTAGCACTGTCCTCATTGCTTAACACCATGCAAGTGTGCATATATCTAAATTAACATCAAAATTTTAAAATATATGTGGGCATTCCTCCCGCATAAAATCTTCAAGCTCGTAGGTTTGTTCTTGGCAACACCATGTTAACCATGTGGATTAAGTCTTGCAACTGCTATCCCATCATCAACTCTTTCTCAAATTTTCTAAAAGTCCATTTGGTGTCTCATAAGTAGAATATTTGGGCCATATTGTTAGAAAGGATCGTGTAAGAGTGGACCCAAAGAAAATTGAAGCCATGAAGAATTAGCCCTGCCCTACCACTCTTAAAAGTATATACAACTTCCTAGATCACGTTGGATACTATCGAGAATTTGTCCACAATCATGACAAAAAGTGTTATTCCCTTCATTGCCTTGCTTAAGGACAAAAAAATTAATTGAAATGTAACAAACATATGAGGATTTCTAGGAATTGAAGGATGTTATGTACACAACACCAATATTGGATTTGGTCAACTTCACTAAGGTTTTTTCTTTGGAATGTGATTCCTTTGGAAAAGGAATAGGTGTTAGGCCCTTGGATTTTACTAGTAAACAACTTTGTGAGTGTTACTTGCGAAAATCCATTTGTGGAAAAAAAAAATGTTGTCCATTTTGCATGCTTTCGATAGCTAGTATCCCTACTTGCGAGGGAAACATTTATAGATGAAAACTAATCATTGTAGCCTCAAATACTTTTTGGGGCAAATATTTTTATCCTTTGAACAACATAAGTGGATTACTAAGATGTTATGTTATGCCTATGAGAACATCAAGGAGAATGTTGTAGTTAATACTCTTTGTCATAAATATAAAGAGGGAATATCTCTTTTTTCACTCTCATTCATTGTAGTCGATTGGGTGAATGAAGTTTGTAATAAATGGTTCATCAATCCCAAGATTTCTAACCTAGTCCAACACCTTCAACATGATTCTACTACATATCAAGGGTACACTTAGCATAATGTTGAGCTTCACTATAAAGGGTGATTGAATTTGCTCAAGCAATCCAATTTTAAATCAACAATTCTCTTTGAAAACATGCATCACCAAAAATAGGTCATTTCAACTTTCATAGAACATATGAATGGATCAAATGTTCATCCTCCTAAGACATCATGGCAACGAAAACTTGCACCTTTGTGACTGAATGTGACTTTTTCCAATGCCATAAGGGTGAAACACTGAAAAATATAGGTGCATTACAACCTTTGCATATTCCTCCTATTGCATGGATAGACATTTATATGGATTTCAATGTGAGCTTACCCAAATCTGACAATAAATCTATCATTATGGTCGTGGTAGATCACCTTTCCAAATATGCTCACTTTTGGGTCCTCCAACACCCTTTCAAAGCTTCCATAGTCGCTCAGGTCTTCATGGTTAACATCTTCAAACTCTATGGTATGCCACAATCTATTGTCACGGATCGTGATCCCACTTTCACTAGCAACTCATGACAAGAATTGTTTAGGCACCAGGGCACTCAATTACATCTTAACATTGCATATCACCCCTAGACTAATGGCCAAATTATAGGTGTTAACAAGTGTTTGGAAACATATTTAAGGTGTTTTACTTTAGAAATGTTGTCCCAATGATCTTAGTGGTTACCATGATAGAATGGTGGTATAATACAATTTATAATGGTTTCTATAGCATCATTTTTCACCTCTATATACTTGATGATCTATGTATTGGCCTTGGGCAGCCCTTTCCATTCAAACTTGATCCCGACCCGGCTACTCGGACAATAGTGAAAAGAAGGATTTTCATAGGTAATCCTTGTACATATTTTATTAGGATCTGGGTCCCAACCTTCTAAGTATCTTCTGAGCTATATATTTGGATGTAGTCATCTACATTCAGTCTTCCTGGGGCCTTCCCCCTCAAATTCACTAGCTCTCCTCTCCAGGAAACCCCAGTGATAAAGTATATGTCTTCAATCTCAATTCTCAGAGGCATTTGATCAATCATAAATGCATCTTCTTCAGGGTCCCAGTAATCCACAAGCATCTTGAGCAATTTTGTATTTTTCTTCATATTTGGCATTTTGAAGAAATTTAACAATCTGCATCCTCAGAGCACTTCCAAGGACAAGGCATATTCCATTACCTCATTATCAATTGCACTATGCTCCCTCTCTCTCCAACTAATTGTCATCCTGGATCAATTCAATTTTTCATCCATTAGATATTTGATTTAAAAAATTACTCTGCGCATACGTGGGTTTCTTTTTCACACAGTCACGTATATACGCAGCTTTAGCATTTTCAACCCTTGTATATGCAAAGGGTTAATCCAAAAATCTAATTCCCACAGTAAAATTAACTTAAAAATACTTTAATTGATAAATAAAATCATTAGAAAGAGGTTTGAGAAGGTTACTTGGAAGATTTGAGGTGATTCGACGGAGAAATTGACCAGATTGAACTTGGTGGTTTTTTGCTCCATAGCCATTTTCTCAAATTTTCCAATGCACAAATGAAAAGTGTGAGTTCAAAGGATCTATTTATGCCCAAATTTCAAAAAAATTCAAAACCCGCTCGTATAAAGTTTGTTTTTACTTTTTGAATTTGTTAAGACTTTATAACCTTTTGGACTGCAAGTGATGGGATAGGTTGTTTTCAGGACCATTTGAAGATTTTGAGATGATTTTTACCACTTCAGTTCCATGACCGCTGACCCGTCATGGCAGGTATTGTGTTTAGAACTGGCATATAGGTTATGGAAATTCTTCGTTGCATTTTTCATTCGAGCCTCCATACAGAAATCTTGCCATAGGGTCAACCCCATCATGTTATGATTATTAAACCATTTTCACTCATCGGTTTATAAAATCATGATATGATGGTAGATCCATCCTTTACATGGGCTTCCTAGTTATATTCTCGCTATCAAATGTTTCCCATGCTGCAAAATTGTGTAGTCTTAGGAGTCCTCTTTAGTCCCGCCATGACCAGTGCGATGAAGCTTCATTCTTCTTCTTCGTTATATTTCTAGCTTTATACGCTAGAGGCTCCCTATAGTTGAGTTGTTCTGTTGCATTGCAGATTGACCATTTGTATCTCTTAGCCTTAAGTCGGCTTCACTTGGACTCGTGTATGAGCCAACTTTTTGACCATGTCCTTCTGCAAAGTCAACCTTGCAATCACTTAGCATCTATAACTTGACACCCTTTTCCCATGGAAAGAACATTCCTCTGAGTGTCATTTACTAGTTTCGCCACCCAGGAACTATCCCAGGGACTAGTGCATATGTTTCCCAACACTCATTCTATCCACTATACTATAGGCATTCTTTTATTCCTTTTCAGGCTTTCAATACGAAAAAGACAAAAAAAATCAAATATCCCAAAAAGAGCGAGAATGGGACATTACTTCTGTATTTGATGGTAGCTAAGAGTCAGCTCTGTCCCCCTTGAACCAAGCACAAAAAGAAAAGTATTTTCTCCATTGGGATGGGCTTTAGTTTGACTTAGGAGAGCCATAACCTTTTTATTGAGTCAGTACTCCCCTGGTTGGTTATCTCTTCCAATCATATGGAGGGTTTGTTCATGCCTCCTGCATGACAAGCTTATGCGAATTATCATATGTTGCCATATAGTCACATTTTGAGTCGTGATTTTGTTCAAGGGAAGTAAACCTGAGTCGGCCTTTTTGCGGTGTCTCTTGACTCATTTTTCAATCGGCCATCCCCGGTCTGTTAGATTCTTGCTCTATCACATCAACTATTTGGTCCTTTACTTGTGCTAGTTTGACAAGGTCTCCATTGACTTCTTGCTGGCAAGTTTTCTCTTATCAACTTCGACAAATTGATCTGAGAGTAACCCTAGAGCCACACCTTGGCCCTATTTACATCATTGATAGGTGACCTTGTGCTCAGCATTTGATCAACACCATGGGTCTTTGACTAAGTGGTTTCCCTTGTGTTCTACATCAGGTTTCATTATCACACCTGGGATTTGTGCAGTACCTTGGTTTCCATTTGATCCCATTAGTGGATTCCTCGCCTCTTTGTCATCTTTCATTATTGGTTGTTTCAGAGGGTTTCTACCGTGCACTAGCTACAATTTGTGCATGCCGGAAACATGCTTTGAGTTGGTTAATTCATCTTTCTTCATCTGATTCCTTCCAAATCTTGGCCTGTTGGTTACACTCACGCTAGATTGATGTGGGATTCTTGAATTCCTTCCTTCCAGCAGATCTTTTCCCATCGAATCTGACACATTGCTCTGGGAACAAGGTTTAGAGTCATTTTTTTATTACCTTAGGGTTTTCATTCATTAGTGACAGACTCCTTCGCTATCGACAGTGAGAATACATCAATGTCTTCTGATTGGTAGATTCTAGCAAGTGTTGGACTTCAACTCATTCATTCAAACTTGTTATATTGTACTGGGGTACCTTGACTCTCATCATCATTATCAGTGAGTTGTCTTGCATTTGTTAACAGTATACATCAATGAACAGTAATCAAATGATTTCTCACATGGTCGACTTCATTTATTCCCATAATGTAGAATTGTACCATGGTGATCGGTGAAGACCTCGAGTTTGCATCAACATGCTTTGGTTCACTTTGACATCTCCTTCAGTTTTCTGCTAGTGACATCATCCACCTTATATGTTGTAGTTCATCACAGCAGCATCATATATCTTGGTAGACGAGTTGCGTGCAATACCTTTATTCCACTACTTATGATTTATTACTTGGAGATTCAGTTCTGTGACTTTAGTGATCAGATATCTTTCAGCATCATTGATCAGTTCTTCTATATGTGATACTTTGACATGACTTTGATATGTACCTTTTGGGGTAGTGATTAGATGATTCACTATGTACTTTAAAGTTTATGCTATACTTGTATACATATTGGATCCGCTCCATAGTTGATATGCAAACATGATTTATTTTCACTGAGCATGGGTATGCCCACCTCAAACATGAGCTTGCTTTCTGATCTCTTCCACTGGTTTTTGTCAGACTGGAATCTGGTGAAGTCCTCTAAAGTCCTTGCAAGATTATTTCTTATGCACATAATACATTTCGGCTATCATGTACCCCTTCTTACCTCATATATTAGGGGGCATATGTTATAGTATCATTTATCACCTCTATATACTTGATGATCTATGTATTGGCCTTGGGCGGCCCTTTCCATTCATACTTGATCCTTTACCTAAAAAACAATATTTTGAATTATATACGCAACTCTTCCCTCTCAAAAGTGCGTGCAAACATGGGTCCAGTTATACCCGACCTACGTATATAATTTAAAGTATGAAAAAAATATAAAACTCCCTATTTTATGGGCAAGGTTTACGGGTTACACCGGAAGCCTACCTACAGGAGCCCGTGGCAGAGATAGGTATTGATACTATAGCTTGTTAGTACCAGATCAAGTTTGATTGTCCCTGTGCATCCTCCACTTCCCAGGTTGAGGAAACCCTTGTTTCCCTCTTTGAGATGTTCACCTCCTTTATGCGACATCCTTGTGAACCTTTATGGAAGAATATTCTTGAGGCTTGGACTAGACGGATCCGGAGGATGGTTTCACTTGGAACCGTATAATCTTATATGATCTAACCACTGACATCTATAACATGCTTACTATTACTACTAGTCTATATGCTTTTCTTGAATGAGTTTCACGTTTTGAAGCATGTGGAGAAGCAGAGGGTTTGAACCCTGCGGGAACCACCTCAAACGTAGCACATACGGGTAAGGTCACTTCTCCCAAGTTTACTAGTTTAAGCATTAGGACCATTAGTTTGCTTGCTTCTTGTTGTTGTATGCCTCTTGCTCTGTTGGGGTCCTCAACCCAGACCCTAGGGTAATTCATCCTGTAACAATGGTGCCACTTGCATGACCCCCTTTGAGATATTCTATCGCCAAACTCCCCCATCAATATTATGCTATTTACTAGGTGTCTCCAAGGTAAAAGAGGTTGAAAAAATACTTACAACTCAGACCAAAATTCTTACCATTCTCAAAGATAATTTTCCTATGTCTCAAAATTGGATGAATAAATAGGTCGATTAGCATCACTTGGAATACCATTTTGAAGAATGGGATTGGGTGTTTCTTCATCTTCAACCATATAAACAAACCTCCCTCTGTATAAATTATATAACTGATATGTTATATGTCTAAGATTCTCCTGATCATACACTATTTGACTTCATGCACAATACAGAATCTATTCCACCATTGATCATCACATGCGGAAATTAACACAATTGCAATGCACACATGAAACCATAAAAATTTACACACATTAACACAGTGATTTTACAGGAAAGCCTGAAGCTAAAAACCCCAACTATCTGTATATAATATATGTCATGGAGATCATGTAACAATCCTCATACAAAGCTTCTCACAAGCTCTCAGTACAATACAATCGCTACACACTAATCAGGTCCTGATCTAGCAAATCCATGCACCGATCTCTGCCACCTGCTAGCCTGCCTCTACTGCGCAATCCCTGTTGAAGAATGGCTCTGAATGAACTCGAATCCACCTGGCTTGCCTTTGCCAATCCTCATTGGCATCTCCATCAATGTATACAGTGCAAACTCATGCAACACTATAGTACAAGCGATAGTCACACTTGCTCTGCCACCTACCTCTCATGCCTACCTCTCCTTTAGTCTCCACAAAATACATCCATACCTTGTAGTTAACTGATGTATTCTTCGATTGATTAATGAGTTAATAATTAGTGAATTAATTATTAATTAATTCACACCACTCTCACTAGTGTATCGATTAGTTAGACTAGATACAACTAGCTCCATTGTCCTAGCGAGTTAAGCGGAACACAACTCCACCAAACTCTGTCACATGAGTTCTAACTGAAGTATCCATGCAATAGCTCCACTTAATCCTCAGGAATAGCGTAATTCCTTCTGTCAGCTCCTGTGCCACATCTGTGCACTTAACTGAAGTGCTCCAAGAGAATAAGATAATGTTTAGAGTCCAAATATTATTAAGAGCTAATAATATTCGACATATCTATTTTTAGACTGGCAATCTAAAAATAGATTCCGCCCAATATGTCTAAAAATAGATTCCGCCCAATATCTATTTTTGAGCTATTTGCTATCAAGTGTAACTTTGTTTTAATTCAAGACTATTTCCGCCATGATCTGGAGCATGTATTGATTGGAGCTGTGGAATGAAGAATTGACATGAGTTTGAATTATTTTGCTGAGCATTTATTTCCTGTTGTAATTTCATATCCTAGGTGTGACAAGGGCCCACTACAACCTGGGAAGTTTTATTCATTGCAAGTAGATTTTAAATTAGCTTTGTGATTCTTCAATCAGTTTTGATTTTGCGTTTGTGTTCTAACTCCAATTAAATCATTTACATCACCTAACTGTTTAATACGAGCTTGATTGCTTATGTATGATTGCGTTTTGGCATAGTTGAGTGTCGTCCTTTCATTTTGGTGTGGTCTGCGTAAATATCCTTATCTGAATGATTTCATAAAACTTATTTGCTAATTCCTATTCACTAAAATCTCTCAATGGATTTGCAGAAGAGCGCTTAGATTCAAATTAATGTGAATCCACAGTAAAACCATTGCACGGGTATCTATATTAGTTGGATATAGAGTGAATCCTCTGTCTAGCCTTCAAACACCGATAATGGTGAATTGATTGGACAAAATGTAGAGTTGTGTGTCCATAGCATTTCGAATCTTGCCTACATTCATTCATGAAAGTAAATAGTAACGTTTCCAAATGTTTCTGTGTTGAAACAAAAGATCCTAGACCCCGAATTGAATGCGTAATCCCCACATAGGGTCGATTTCCTTATACCCAGGATGTCATTTAGCCAAGGTGTGAGCAATAGTTCGATTTGAATATTTTTTGTTGTTGAATCACTTTTAAGAAATTGCAAGGAATCAGTGAGAACATTAAGTGACAATGGTGTTATTTTGATTCAGAATTGCTTTCAAAAACCAAAGAGTATCTCCATATATGTGCCATTTAATTATAGCATTCTTATTTTAATTAACTAATTTCAGTTTGTAATACAGTGAATACAATTCTAAGTGATATTAGAATGAAGAGTGAGATCTTAGTGTTGAGATGCATCAGAGTTAGGGTTGAAAATTGTGTGCAAGTTTGATTCCAGTAAGAGTGTGTTAGTGTTTTAATTTGAGTAAAGGTAGTTTTCATTAAAAGTTGAATACCTGTAACTACCTTTTTGAAAGTAGATCTATAGCACAGTATGTTTTAGGATTTGTTGGGCTTCGAATTGATTACTTTTAGATTGGTATTGCCTTAACAATTAGCAGTATGACTCATTTTTATTAAAGAAGTTGAGTTTTGGTTTGTCTAATTTCCAATCAAATATATTGCTCGAGCTTAGGAGTGAGAAGTTAATTTATGTTTAATAAAAAATGAAGCAGCAGTGTAGTCCTTCATTTCATTTCTCTATGTGATCCAATAGCGGTTCATAGTTTTCCTTTGCCTTTCATTTCCAAAAATAGAGCTAGGATTTGGTTGAGTTTTGCAAGATTTGGTGTTGAAAATAGATTAAGGATTGCTTACGAGATTGTCAAAAGATTTGAAGGGTGTACGCAATTAGTTAAATCTTAGAGATCAGAGTTTATTAATTTCATTTGGCTGAGTGTGAGAGGCAGCAAGAGAAGCTAGTCAATTTAGAACATTGTTAAGTGTGATTCAAGTTGATATCATAGGGCAATTAGTCAACAATAGCATAGATTCATTCCTGCGAGCAATGTGTTTTAATTTGAATTTCTATTTTAAGTACAGAAGTTGATTTCATAGCGGAGGCATTAGTTAAATGTCATTTGGTTTTGTTATGAATTTCATGTTTCATCTAGATTAGGAGCCTTTAAATTGAAATCTTTTTAGGAGCCGTGTAAGGTCCCACCTTACCTACCATAATTATTATAGAGAAATATTATATTAAATCAAAATGCGATATTTTTTTTTTTAATTAATTTATTTATTATTTTATTTATTTATTTATTATTATTTTATTTATTTTTATATATAGAAGTTATTGGTGTCCTTTACACTACACCCTAAATTCTTCCAACTTATCTTCAAAGCTACAAAGTTCAAGGTTTATCAAGATCCAAAAAAAATACAACCATAATACTTGCTTCTCAAGACTAAAATCACCCTTAAAATATAAATGATTTAGTGGGATGAATAAATGTCAATCTTTATGAACCACAATTTACAATAAGCTAATTGTTAATTCTATTGTAATTAAATGTGTTCAAGAGTGACTAGTAACATGCTTATGAATTATTTTCTTAAAAGGATAATTTAAATTATATAGAGTTGGCATACCATAATTAGGAATTCATATGTGAGCTGATATTTCAACAAATTACTTACTGCAATTTTGAATTTTCAGCAAGACCCTTTAACTCAATGAGTTATTATACTAGAAATACCTTGATTGCAAATCTGAAATTAGCTTAAGCCTTTTGTTTTATGGACGGTTTATAAACGTAATTAGATGCAGCCATTGAACATTATGAAAACTAATTTACAAGTATGAAATGTACAGCCATTGAGGCATTTTGTCAAACACTTACAACCATTATCTCTTTAAGGTGTTTTCACAATAATTAGCTAACATGAATCCAAAGTTAGATGACTTCTTTTTTTGTAAGTTGTATCAATGATTGAACTTAAGATATTAATAGGCTATCAGCCATATTCATTGTTGAATCTACATCAATGAATATAAATATTTAAAAATTTCAAACATAGCTCACAATGTTTTAAGGTACAGCCATTGAGGATTTTTGACAAATAGTTGGCAGTCATAACACAAGTTGCCATGAGGTTATTTAAATTTTTAAATTATTAACCAATTATACTTTTAAAAACAATTTCCAAGTGGTTAGCCTATATCAGATTCATCACTATAAATTATCAGGCAGTTCCAATATATAAAAAAAAAACCAAACAGCAAAACAAAACAGGCGTTTCTACATGCAACAGCAAATCTGCAAAACAGAGCAGATTTGAGAATCGATGTCCGAAACCTTGATTTTTGGAATCAAACTTGGGGTGAAATGGCCTTTTGGTACGGATACCCCCTGAAGTGGAGCTGAATCGCAACAGGGAGGCCCAGACATGCGATTCTTGAAAACAACAACTACCCAAGAATCCTAAAATCTCTTTTATGACTTCTGTCAAACACATGGTATGAAAAATTATCTAGAGCTGTAGAAAGAGGAGGAGAATAGAAATTAAGTCATTAAAACATTTTTATCCAATTCATAAAAGCCTACTGGATTCATCCATTATGACTTTCTTTCAATCGACTCAACATTATACAAGAAAATACTTCAACAATCGTTACTAAATTTCCTCACATTTGGTGCAACACTTCATATACATGTAAGTTTCAGAAAACAACCAAACAAGCAAAAGCTTATAAACTAAAAAAAATGCATAATATAATTTGACCCACATACCTGATAGTGAATTTGTACACTCGAAGAGGCTGGATGTATGCTCCAGCTCCAAGAAGAGTATGCTCCAATGCCAATACCCTTACCAAATCATCATGAACCACCCGGTTTTCCTCCCAACCATATCCAAGAAGAACTTCTCCCCTTGGAACCCCCGAGCCGCAAAAGCTCACAACCTCATAGATCAAATGAATCATATGAATTTAAAAATGAAATTAACTTAACCACATTTTACCATGAATGGTGCATGACTTCCACAGTCATTTATCCTTGAAGATGATATGGTCCCCTACCACATCCTGCTCATTACAATGTTAGACATATATATAATCATGCAAGTCATGTATCATCCATAAAACATAATTTAACCATTTTTTTCTTTTTTTCTTTTTTCTTTTTCCACATAACCATGAGCATCCATGGGTTTATGTGTCTCAATCCAGGTTCTCCATCCATGTCATACACCTGATACACAAGTCAGATGCAAAAAGAGAGACATATGCATAACATCATATAAAACACATAATCAAATATACCACACATAAGGGAAAATACAACTACATAAAACATTTTTCCCAAACCAAGGGTCAATCTTCCATACATAAACCATGGATATAAAACATTGTTACCCAATATAGTGATCACTATGACATACATAAACATAAAGAGGAAATACAATCATATATATATAAAATGTTATTCCTCAATCTAGTGATCAATATTCCATATATATATAACTCATCAAAAATAACCCTTAATAGGAGTGACAAAATATACTAGGAAAAAAAATAGGACACTACATACTCCTCCTCTTGGAGGAAACTTGGCTCGAAGTTTTATTAAACAAAAATGGAAACTCTAGACGCATAGAAGATGCATCTTCCCAAGTGGCGGAACTAGGACTGTATGGGTCCCATTGGACCTTTACTTGGTCCACCATATGACGTCTGAGCTGTCGAGTGCGATGGTCCAAAATGCAAATTGGCTCTGCCTTCAAAGTCCCCTCACCTGTTACCTGTAATTGATGCCAATCTAAAATGTGAGAAGGGTCATGAACATACTTACGCAACACTGAAATATGAAATACATCATGCATGCGATGAAGAACTGGTGGTAGAGCAAGACGATATGCCACAGGTCCTATCCTTTCGATGATCTCAAAAGGCCCAACAAAACGAGGAGAGAGCTTAGATCCTTTCCCAAATCTAATAGAGCTTTTCTGAGGTTTTACTCGAAGAAAAACAAATTCCCCCTCTTTAAAACTACGATCCAATCTATGCATATCAGCATAGCTCTTCTGTCTATCCTGTGCCTCCTTTAATCTTTGTCTTATACGACACACCTGTTCCTCCATTTCTTGAAGAATTTCAGGACCTACAGAGATTCTGTCCTCTAATCTATCCCAACTTAAAGGTGTTCTGCATGGTCTTCCATACAATAGCTCATAAGGGGCCATACCAAGAGATCGGTGATAACTGTTATTGTAAGCAAACTCCACAAGAGGAAGATAATCTTCCCACTTAGATTGTTGATCCATTACATACATTCTAAGCATGTCCTCCAACACTTGATTTACTCTTTCAGTTTGACCATCAGTTTCTGGATGATAAGCTATACTGAAATTTAATTGTGTCTGAAGAACTCCCTGGAAACTAGTCCAAAATCTTCCTGTGAATATAGAGCCCCTGTCTGATATGATTTTCTTCGGAAAACCATGAAGTCTAACGATCTCCTTTATAAATACTTGTGCTATTTCAGCTGCTTTGTAAGTATCTCTAACAGGTATAAAATGGGCACTCTTAGTAAGCTTATCCACCACCACCAAAATGGAGTTGTGCCTTTTGGTTGTTTCAGGTAATTCAAAAATAAAGTCCATAGATATTTCTTCCCATTTGGACTCAGGGATATTATGCGGCTGCAACAATCCTGCTGGATGACCATGCTCTGCTTTAACTAGCTGACACTCCAAACACTTTGCCACAAAATTTGCTACATCCTTCTTCATACCTGTCCAAAAGAAAATTTTCTTTAAATCAGCATACATCTTTTGGACTCCCGGGTGAGCCATATATACTGCACGGTGAGCTTCTTGCAAAATGAACTCACGAAGCCCATCTTGATCTGGAACTACAATTCTTTGCATAAATCTCACCATTCCATCATCATCACAAGAATAGCCTTCTACCTTGCTTTTCTTAGCCTCCTCCCCACAAAGAGAAACTTTAACCTCCTTACACCAATCATCTATATCTTGTGCCCTCAAGATGCACTCCCGTAAATCAATCTTTAGTGGAATTACTGAAAATATGCGTGGCCTTCGACTAAGTGCATCGGCTACTTTGTTCAATGTACCCTTGATGTAAGTTATGTCAAAATCATATTCACTTAGGAGTTCTGACCACCTTCTTTGTCTAGCATTAAGATCACTTTGAGTAAATATATGTTGCAAACCTCTATGATCTGTTTTCAATTCAAATTTCTTTCCCACCAGATAATGTCGCCAAAGTCGCAAGGCATGAACTATGGCTGCTAGTTCTAGATCATGGGTTGCATAGTTTTCTTCATGAGGCCTTAACTTCCTAGAGGAATATGCAATCACCCTACCCTCTTGTGATAAAATGGCACCCAATCCATCTTTTGACGCATCTGTACATACAATGAATGGTTTATCCATATCTGGAACCTTTAGTATTGGAGCTGTAGTCAAACATTGCTTGAGCTTGGAAAAAGCTTGCTCACACTCATCCCCCCACTTAAATCGCGCTCCCTTCCGAAGCAATGAAGTGATTGGGCTAGCTATTCTTGAAAACCCTTCAACAAATCTCCGATAGTATCTTGCCATACCCATGAAACTACACACTTCATGTACATTGGAGGGTGTTGGCCATTCTGAAATTGCTTCGATCTTTGCTGGGTCAACTGAAATTCCTTCGCTGGAGATAATGTGTCCAAGATAATGGATCTTTGATTGAAAAAAAGAGCATTTGGACATTTTTGCATAAAGCTTATTTTCTCTTAAGCATTGCAATACCACTCTTAGGTGTTGCTCATGCTCTTCGGGGGAATTTGAATAGATTAGGATGTCATCAAGGAACACTTGTACAAATTTATCCAAGTACTTCCGAAATACACCATTCATCAGACTCATAAAAACTCCTGGGGCATTAGATAACCCAAAGGGAACAACCACGAACTCATAATGACCAAAACGAGTTCGAAAAGCAGTTTTGGAAATATCCTCTTCTTTAACTCTAAGCTGATGATATCCTGATCGAAGATCAATCTTGGAGAATACAGTGGCTCCCTTCATTTGATCAAATAGATCATCAATACGAGGCAAAGGATATTGATTTCGAATAGTTACTCGATTCAATTGCCTGTAATCAACACAGAGCCGAAGGGATCCATGCTTCTTCTTTACAAATATCACGGGAGCTCCCCAAGGTGAAACACTAGGTCTAATCATACCCCGATCCAATAACTCTTGAAGTTGCACTTGCAACTCACGAAGTTCAACAATAGACATTCGGTAGGGAGCTTTGGATATAGGTTCAGTACCAGGCTTAAGCTCAATGGAGAAGTCAATCTCATGCTTTGGAGGTAAACCAGGCAAATCCTCTGGAAAGACATCAGAGAATTCTGAAAGGAAAGGATATTGTTCAAAGGACGAAAGCTCTCCCTCATTTAAGGTCATTACAGCATACATTTGACATTTTTTTCTAAGACTTCGCTTCACCTGCAAGAATGAGATAAGTCTTAAGGAAACAGGTCTTCTTTTGCCATGGAGAACCCTAGACTGACCCTCATCACTCAAAAACTGAAGGGTTTTGCTTCGACAATCGAGCACAGCCCAGCGAGATTCAAGCCAGTCCATCCCAATTATCACATCATAGTGACCAAGTGGCGTCACATAAAGATTCACATGTGTGACACACACTCCTAGGTCTAAAGGGCACTCTTTCACTAAGCAGTCAACCTTTTGAGATCGTCCTGAAGCCATCTCAACCTGATTGAAATCATCTTGCTCTATTGCCACCAATTTACATTTCAATAAAGCATTAGGAGAAATAAAACTTTCAGTTGCACCAAGATCAATCAAAATAGTAACATCCATACCATTTAGCTTACCAGATGCTTCAAGTACAGTAGATTGATGCTCGACTTGGCGATTCTGCAACACTGCATGAATCCTATGGGCCCTGCCCATATCTCTAACAGTGGCTTGTTCCTGCTCTGATTTTGCTTCAGTCTTCTTTGTAGGGCAATCTCTCTCATAATGAGGTCCTCCACAAGTCCAACATCCATTAGTGGGAGCAGCATTCATAAATTTGACCCTTTTATTAGGTGTTTCTTGAGTGCGAGCACTACTTTGCTGAAGTTGATGCCTTGAATTATTTCCTTGTTTATTAAAAGTATGATTCTTTTGGAATCCCTGATGATGTGAACCACCTGACTTATGTCTTACATATTGGCCTCCCCTTCGAGTATGTTTCCCATGGAATGATAGATTTGTGGTTTTATCCTCGCCTTTGTTGCCCAACAATTCTTCCTCAGCTATAATTGCTTGTTGCACTACCTCATGCAATGTATTAGGCCTCAAAATGCACACCTTCTCCTTTATGATAGGATTCAACCCATACAAAAACTTGTTTACCTTGAGGGATTCGGTATTTAGATGGGTGGCATATCTAAGCAATTCCATGAATCGTGCTTCATATTCAAGGATTGTCTTAGTTCCTTGCTTAAGATCATGGAACTCATTCAACTTCCTCTCCAAGTATTCAGCAGAAAGGTACTTTGCTCGAAATTGCTCTTCAAATTGTTCCCATGTCAAGGTAGACATGGAGTACCCCAATTGGGACTCTAAGTTCCTCCACCATAATAGTGCACTCTCCTTAAGTTGGTAAATAGCTAACTTTGCCTTTTGGTTGCTAGAATAGTTCCGCAACTCAAAACATAGGCGCATGTTTTCCAACCAAGCTTCTGCTACCTCCCCTTTTGTGGTGCCCTTAAAGATAGGAAGCTTAACTTTTTCCAACTCCCTATGTACATCTCCATCAGATGGTATTTCTTGCCTTTCTGCTTGAGATGAAGAACCAGACACTGAAGGATTTCCCCCAACCCTATTAATCAATACTTCAGTCATCTTTTGGAAAGATAACATCATATCCCTTACTTCCCTAATGGATATTTGTTCAGATTCATTGGCTTGGGGAGGTGGAGATGAGACTTCCTTCCTCCTCCTTGATGCTCTTTCCATGATTACTTAACCTGACCAAAAAAAGATCAGGTAAGTAAATAAAGTACTTAGCTTTGATTGTTAGCAAGCAAGCCCTAGGTCCTAGAGTTTTGAACTTGGCTCTGATACCATATGTAAGGTCCCACCTTACCCACCTTACCTACCATAATTATTATAGATAAATATTATATTAAATCAAAATTCGATATATATATATATATATATTTTTAATTTATTTATTTATTTTTATATATAGAAGTTATTGGTGTCCTTTACACTACACCCTAAATTCTTCCAACTTATCTTCAAAGCTACAAAGTTCAAGGTTTATCAAGATCCAAAAAAAATACAACCATAATACTTGCTTCTCAAGACTAAAATCACCCTTAAAATATAAATGATTTAGTGGGATGAATAATGTCAATCTTTATGAACCACAATTTACAATAAGCTAATTGTTAATTCTATTGTAATTAAATGTGTTCAAGAGTGACTAATAACATGCTTATGAATTATTTTCTTAAAAGGATAATTTAAATTATATAGAGTTGGCATCCCATAATTAGGAATTCATATGTGAGCTGATATTTTAACAAATTACTTACTGCAATTTTGAATTTTCAGCAAGACCCTTTAACTCAATGAGTTATTATACTAGAAATACCTTGATTGCAAATCTTAAATTAGCTTAAGCCTTTTGTTTTATGGACGGTTTATAAACGTAATTAGATGCAGCCATTGAACATTATGAAAACTAATTTACAAGTATGAAATGTACAGCCATTGAGGCATTTTGTCAAACACTTACAACCATTATCTCTTTAAGGTGTTTTCACAATAATTAGCTAACATGGATCCAAAGTTAGATGACTTCTTTTTTTGTAAGTTGTATCAATGATTGAACTTAAGATATTAATAGGCTATCAGCCATATTCATTGTTGAATCTACATCAATGAATATAAATATTTAAAAATTTCAAACATAGCTCACAATGTTTTAAGGTACAACCATTGAGGACTTTTGACAAATAGTTGGCAGTCATAAAACAAGTTGCCATAAGGTTATTTAAATTTTTAAATTATTAACCAATTATACTTTTAAAAACAATTTCCAAGTGGTTAGCCTATATCAGATTCATCACTATAAATTATCAGGCAGTTCCAATATATAAAAAAAAACCAAACAGCAAAACAAAACAGGCGTTTCTACATGCAACAGCAAATCTGCAAAACAGAGCAGATTTGAGAATCGATGTCCGAAACCTTGATTTTTGGAATCAAACTTGGGGTGAAATGGCCTATTGGTACGGATACCCCCTGAAGTGGAGCTGAATCGCAACAGGGAGGCCCAGAAATGCGATTCTTGAAAACAACAACTACCCAAGAATCCTAAAATCTCTTTTATGACTTCTGTCAAACACATGGTATGAAAAATTATCTAGAGCTGTAGAAAGAGAAGGAGAATAGAAATTAAGTCATTAAAACATTTTTATCCAATTCATAACAGCCTACTGGATTCATCCATTATGACTTTCTTTCAATCGACTCAACATTATACAAGCAAATACTTCAACAATCGTTACTAAATTTCCTCACATTTGGTGCAACACTTCATATACATGTAAGTTTCAGAAAACAACCAAACAAGAAAAAGCTTATAAACTAAAAAAAATGCATAATATAATTTGACCCACATACCTGATAGTGAATTTGTACACTCGAAGAGGCTGGATGTATGCTCCAGCTCCAAGAAGAGTATGCTCCAATGCCAATACCCTTACCAAATCATCATGAACCACCCGGTTTTCCTCCCAACCATATCCAAGAAGAACTTCTCCCCTTGGAACCCCCGAGCCGCAAAAGCTCACAACCTCATAGATCAAATGAATCATATGAATTTAAAAATGAAATTAGCTTAACCACATTTTACCATGAATGGTGCATGACTTCCACAGTCATTTATCCTTGAAGATGATATGGTCCCCTACCACATCCTGCTCATTACAATGTTAGACATATATATAATCATGCAAGTCATGTATCATCCATAAAACATAATTTAACCATTTTTTTCTTTTCTTTTGTTTTTTCCACATAACCATGAGCATCCATGGGTTTATGTGTCTCAATCCAGGTCCTCCATCCATGTCATACACCTGATACACAAGTCAGATGCAAAAAGAGAGACATATGCATAACATCATATAAAACACATAATCAAATATACCACACATAAGGGAAAATACAACTATATAAAACATTTTTCCCAAACCAAGGGTCAATCTTCCATACATAAACCATGGATATAAAACATTGTTACCCAATATAGTGATCACTACGACATACATAAAGATAAAGAGGAAATACAATCATATATTTATAAAATGTTATTCCTCAATCTAGTGATCAGTATTCCATATATATATAACTCATCAAAAATAACCCTAAATAGGAGTGACAAAATATACTAGGAAAAAAAATAGGACACTACAAGCCGCAATGAGATTCTTTTTCCTTAGATGAGTGTTCTTTTTGGAAAATGAGTGGTATATTAGAGTTTTATTCCGGAAAATGAATGGTGTGTTCTTTTACAGTGATTTTATGCCCTAATTTAGGTGAGATGCTTTGATCCTGCGTTACCTGCGCTTGCGCCTCACAACTTACAAGTCCCAGATTGATAATTTAATGTTGGAAAATATAACACATATAATTTAACCAACAATACATATTGAGGGAAAGGTCCCTCTGTCTCAAACCACAGTAAATAATGAACCTGGTCTCCTGGAACTGTAGAGGCCTAAGACATATCTCAAAGTTCAATACAACAAAGGACCTCATAGCAATGAAAAACTCAGATATACTTATGCTTCAGGAGACCAAAACCAACCAGCAAGAAATGGAAAACATGATCCAAAAAATAAGAAATTATGAAGGCATAGCCATCCCAACCAGTGGGGCTTTGGGAGATATATGTACAATATGGAGCAAAGATAAATGGGAACTGCAAAATCAAGAAAAAAAATTGTGTTGGGTAAAGACTGAACTAAGAAGCAAAACTCTAGAAATGCAAATCTGTCTCTATAATGTATATGCACCAAATCACTATAGAGACAAAGAAATATGTTGGAGATCTCTTAAACAAAATTTTATGTTGGAGAAAAACAAAAATATCATTATGGGAGGAGACTTACACCTGGTACTAGATGTTGATGAGAAATTAGAAGGAATATTCCACTCAGATCCTTCTAGAGACACTCTTGAAGACATAATCGAGAGCTTCAAACTAATGGACATACCACCATAGAATGAGAAATATACTTGGAACAATAAGAGGATTGGGAAAGAGAACATAAAGGAGAGGTTGGATCGAATCTTAATAAATGATAGCATAGTTTCAAAATTCGGCTTAATTACATCAAAAATTATCCTCTCAGTAGCTTCAGACCATAAACATGTGGCTATCTTTCTATGAGCGACTGAAAATCTAGGACCACTCCCATTTAGATATAATCAACTATGGAACAACAAAGAAGAAGTTAAACATATCATAAGAGAAGCATGGAAGCAAAAAATCACACGCTCGCCAAGTTACATTTCGAAAACAAAACTAAAAAGTGTCAAAAACAACCTTAAGAAGTGGGTGAAAATCAACTACAAGGAACCTCAAAGAATAAAGGTTGAACTACAAAAGGAAATGGAAAAAATCCAAGAGAAGTCAGAAAGCATGGAAGACACAATAGAGAATCAGAAGAGAGAGAATAGTTGCATTAAGAGATCTACAAGAACAACGGGAAAGAGGAAGAAGAATGGAGGTTAAAATCAAGACAATTATGGATTCAGGTGGGGGACAAAAACACTAACTTCTTCCATAATACAACAAAAATGAGAAGAATAAAAAATCATATTGACAAAGTTAATGGAGAAGGGGGCATTGAGATCAAAGGGCAAGACGATTTAAATAAGGAAGCACACAACCACTACAAAAACTTACTAACAACAGATCTAGGAAATTCAAGGAAGAATTCACAAAGTATATCCCAAGCAAGATAAATGATGAAATGAATATAGAACTACATAAAGAAGTCACAGAAAATGAGCTTATGGCAGCAGTATGGGGCCTTCATCCTAAAAAATCACTAGGACCGGATGGGTTCTCCATTGCATTCTATCGCACCTTCTGGTCCTTAATAAAAAAAGATCTATTAAAAATGATCAAATATGTTTTCAAGAAAAATAAGGTAGGAGGATACACTAACTTGACCTTCTTAGCTCTTATAACCAAAAGAAACAAGGCCATCAACTTTCAACAGATTTAGGTCCATCTCTCTCTGTTACTCTTCTTATAAAATCATCTCCAAGATCCTTGCAAACCGTATCAAACCCCTCCTCAACTCTCTAATATCAGAGAACCAAGGGGGATTTTTCCCAGGAAGACAAATTGTGGACAACATCATGATTGTGCAAGAGGCACTACACTCCATTTTAGCAAGGAAAGTGTTGGAAATACTGAGAGGGGGGTGAATCATTATTTCTTTTCAATTGTTAATTTTACCAGTTAGATCACTTATATTTAGAACACAAAATGAACAATGATGGAATAGATACTTTTATTAATTTCTTCTTTATAATAAGTAAAGTACAATAATGATATAGGGCTCCAACCCTAGATGAAGACTCCAATATTCCAGGCTCCAACCTGTATTTTGCCAAGCACCGACTTGGTCTTTCCAAGGCTCCAACCTTGTCAATTTCAGGCACCAACCTCTAGGGATCCAACCCTATCTCTGGTACAGGCTCCGACCTGGTTTCTTGAGGACTCCAATCCTTTAAGGCTCCAACCCTATCTTCCAAGGCACCGACCTTGTCTCTATGAGGCTCCAACCTCTTGGGCTCCAATCCTCAACTTCAATTCATCAATATATGTTTGATTATTCTTCACGGATCCCAATGTCTTCTTCAACAAGCCTTGTCAATCTTCAGTTATGCCTTCACTTAGTCTCCACGTCACTTTATCATTGACAACCTTGTCCTTCACATGAAGGTGTCTCCACAGCTATTCATTGTACTCAAACAAACTCTCCAAGGTTACTTCATGATGACTTCAGCAAAGCATCATGATCTCCAATAGTGTCTCTAGTAGGCTACTAGATGACTCTTCAAGGTCACTTCACAAGTGATCCAACTGTCTTCTAGCTGCTTCAAAAATCCACTGCTCCAAAGATGTATTCACAGTTCAAACCTTCAAAATGCTTGCCCTAAGACATTTTTCAAGGTAATATGGGATTTCAAGATATGCTCAAGATTATACCCAAGGGAGTCCAAATGCACTTCAAGATGTATATCGGTTTTTCAAGAAGTCTGCTCCAAGGTGTGTCCTTACTAGGCTGCTCCAAGGCACTTTCAAGATCTTGCTCTCAAATATGTTCAAAGAAGGTTCCAAATATTTTCTTCAAACAGTCAACAAGAGGTCCATATACTATCACAAATGGCTTCCAAGATGCTTCAAGGATAATGTGTCACTGCAACTTCAAGTTCACTGTAGTCAAGGTCAAGTTGTTGTTGCAAGGTCTTCAGACATTTATCTGAGGTATGGATTTGACCATAGGTAAGTCATTCCGAGCTCCAGGTAGATTAGCAAGTCAACAAGGTCTGCAATTGTGCCTAATCCCAGTTATGAGACAACCCTCCAACAGTCACAGTACTTCTATCAAGTTTAAGCTTCTTCAACAGGTGATTGTCCAATCCGAGAGACTGTGGCTTATTCTAAGCTGCTACAATAGGTCCAAGTCACTGTGTTGACTTTAGCAACTAATCCGAGCTGCAGTCTGAGATACAGTCTGCACAGGTTCTGAGCCACAGTCTGCACAGCTTCCGAGCCACAGAAGTGTAGAACAAGTCACAGGGTTTGTGTGTTAGAGTATTGTTCAATATTTTACACAATCTGAGCAAACTAAGCCTTTCTCCATAATAATTCTTCACACTGTCCGACCCAAGGAATGATTCGAGCTCTTCTTCAATGTCCAATGAAATGTCCAAGCCACTAACCAAGATTCTAATCCAAAATAAGGATACACAGTTCATTGTACACAACCCGATACTGCTACAATAAAGAAGTCACTGCAATCTTCCACAGTCCGAACTAAGGAATCCACCACAGTCCGAGCAAGGAAGTCCCCCACAGTTCGAGCCAAGAAATATGAACCTCTGTAGTCACCGTCCTAAGCTACAGCAAGGGATACGAGGTTTTTTGAGGTAAGTAACACAAATTTATTCAAACCCAGATCCGAGATGGAGACAGCTCTATGTTAAGAAAAATATCAGCCCAAACAATAATTTAGAATAGCTCCTTCTTGGCCTTGGTGCTTTTTCTTGTTGTGCTCTCCCTTAAGAAATTGCCCAAACAAAAGATTTTTAACTCCTCGGCCTCCTGTAGGTTCTGTCTGAAATTCTGTCTTTTTAGCGAAACTTTTTCTGCCAAGAATGAGGATTTACACTTATATTTATAATAGTTTCGACCTCTATGAAAGGATGTGACGGTTGGGTGAAGGTGAGGAATTGAGTTTAGGTCGGCTAGAAATAAAAATATAATTTTAAAACTTGAAAATTCATTTTCTCTTCAACTACTGGGAATTTTCGGGCAAGTGATAGCTCATTAGAAAGATAAAAATATACTCTATAAGATGGTATAGGAGTCAATTTGGAAGGATGCCTCTAAGGTGGTAAAAATAAATTTTTATTTGACTGTCCTTAATTTTTGTGTGTAGAAAGTGAATAGGACAGCATGGCTTCTTCATTGCTTGGCTTCTCCTTTGTTTGTCTTCTCCATTGTTTGGCTTATCAATCATAGGATCATAGTGTGATCATGTAGGACATCCATGTCATCATGATAGGTTTAGCATCATGTATTCAATAATAGTGCAATAATATGTCATAGTGCAGCATCATCATTAGGAAAGTTCTAAGATAGTAATATAGTCTTCCAACCACCAAATGAGATCAAGTGCATGCAACATTAGATCAAGTACTTCTTAGGGCTTCCTTCATTAGTGGTTTGACTTCTTAATGCCTTGACATCTTCATTGATGGTATCTTAGTCAACCAAGAGTCATGGCATCATTATTTGGAACCAGACATCTCATGAATATTGACATCTCAATTAATGCCATATTGACATCAATGACAATCTTGATTTACAAAGATAAGCAGATTACCCAACCTAACAACCACAAAGATGAAGTGGAAGAGTGTCATGTTTAAGATCGACTCACTGCCATTAACAAAATGGAATTCCTTGTTTTCCCAATTTCCCCAACCATAATGGTCAATACCTCTTTATTTTTTAACAAGATTGAGGAGGATAACATATGCTTGACCTGTAAGTTCATCCTTTAGATGAATCCCTCCGAGTATGTTTAACGAATGCTGAGAAGGAGTGGTTTGAACTTGTCATGTTCGACAAGTCCATCGTTGTTTGATGTTTTAACGAGTCCAGCGAAGGTAAAACTCAACATATTTTTCATGTTTAGAGAGTTTGAATAAGAGGTGAAAAAGAAAACTCCAAATGTTCATTTTCATAGGTATTCCCTCAACTAAAAAGGCAGAAAACAATACTCAAGAGAACCTCTTATTCATGTTCGACTAAGGTATTCATTTTTTGTAAATAGTCTATCTCACTCCGGAAAAGGGTTAAACTTATATTGAGTAGACTTCATTTCATTTACTTTTATGAGTTTGAAAATACAAGTGCTCGACAATCTTTTCATATTTTGGGAGTCTGAAAAGAGCTAAAAGATAACTCCTTTTGGAGGAATGAGTGGTATAAAGGGTAGCAATTGGTTTCAGTCATGATGGAACTGCTAAAAAAATGCAAAGGTCAAGAGGCTGGCTAATAAGACCACGCATTGCAGCGATCCCTTAGGAAAGGGTAAAACAATCAAGTGAAATCATATGATCGGCCAAGTAGATGGTGACGATGGAATGAGAAAACCAAGGCTCATCTGGAAAAAACAGGTTGATAAAAATGGCAATCACGAGAGATAGATTGAAAATGGTTTCATTTTTACACAAGATTGAAACATTGGAAACTATGCTTGAGAATACTTGAAGATTGTTTCATTTTTTCACAAGCTTGAAACATGACAAAAACTATGCTTGAAATTGTTTTCATTTTTAGACAAGCTTGAAACATAGGAAAACTATGCTTGGAATTACTTAAAGATGGTTTCATTTTTACACAAGCTTGAAACGAAGGAAAATTATGCTTGAAATAAGTTTGCATGCCCCTAGCATAATGACTCAATTCAAGGTACATGCCCGCCCAAGCTTCATTTCACTCACCTAAGTAAACAACTAGTTGCTAACATGTGGATGGAATGAAGATTCATTTGTGAGATCAAGTGAAAGACTTGACTAGGAATTTACGAGATCTAATCAAAGACTCGAATTGGAAGGGGGTCCATTTCATTTTTTAATGAGCTTGACATAGGGAAAGGAACTCTACTCATGGGACCTTGTTTCATTTTTTAACGAGCTTGAGACAAGAAAATGAACTGTCCTCCAACACATTATTTCGTTTTTTAAAGAGCTTGACACAAGAAAACGAACTTTTTTATGAGGACCTTGTTTCATTTTTTAACGAGCTTGACACAAGAAAATGAACTTTGGTAAAGTGTCCTTCATCATAGTCCATAAGAGGCCATGGATTCCAAGAGGTCCTCATCCGATGGGAGAACAACGCTCTGTAAGGGATATATATCAACAGATCCAATGGACAGATCATACTCCCATGCCCCCCAGTAAATGATGCACCATATCACCTACTGGATTTAGGTTGAAAGAAGTTGAGAAAAAAATCAAAGGCTCCTCTTAAACAATAGGTAATTCCATGGGACATGTTGCCACATAATTGACATGTGGCAAGGGAGATGCCACTTGCATATAAGCATCATTTAGGGAATATGGTTGATTGGGATTCAAATTAGGACCGACGAATGAAAGTTGGTCAATGGTCACGATTCTTCTTTCATGCGGGAAAAACATCACACGAAAGAGTGAAGAGACAAGATCTCCCATGACATAAACATAGTCACACCCAAGGAGTAAATTAAAATCCAAAGGGCCTTGGATTACCATCACATCGATATAGATGATTTTTACTCCTAAAGTAATAGGAAACTTAGGAATGATCCCTAACGGTTGATTGATTCCTTTGTTAAAAGCCAACAGATTCTGGGTAATGGGCACAAGCTATAGAGAACCAAAAGCTTACCAAGAAGTTGAAGATAGAATACTAAAAAATTCACCTTCATATATGATTGTGCTAGGTACGACCACATTATAAGCATGTACGATAATCTGGATGGGCACGTAAGGAGGAAGACGATATCTTTCCAGTCGACTCCAATCAAAGGAAGCGACCATACTACTTGGAGGGGGTGTTGTGTGTTACATAGTAATTTATCACCCTGTTCACTTTCCATCCCTGATCCTGAAGTGCCCTAAGATGAAAACTGTGCAATATATCCACCATGGAAAATACATCAAGATATCCCTTAAATATTAACAGAAATTTTCTTTGAGGATTTTATGTAGAAGCTCAACTCAAAACCTAAATTTCTGGGTCAATGCTCTTTGCCAATTGCCTGCCCATGCTAATGGCATGTTGCAACACTTTGACCTAGTGGCACCAGCACACTTTTGATGGGAAAAATTGCGTTGAAACATTTTGTGGCAATGTTTCCTCAAATGGAGAAGAAGCTTTGTGCACTACAAGCTTTCAGAACGACGAGTTGGAGATGGTTCGGTGGAGATATGGTCGAGCTCTCTCATTTGGAGATCTTGATCCTATCATTAGGGAATTTTCCCTTGAGAAGTGATCCTTCATCCTTCCTTTATGCATCCCTAACTCCTTCTCCCTGCCTATAAATTGAATCACATCCTTCCACTAGGGGTTTTTCTTGCCTGATCATTAATCCTTTGCATCCCTATACTGTGATTATGCTCAATTTTCCATTTGGGAGAAGGATTTCTTGAAGAGCCTCGGTTTGGACTTTGACATCACCAAAGGGAGGTCTCCAACATAAAATCCACAGTTGTATGCTTCCTCTTTCTATAATTAATAATACATTTGATGTTTCACTTTCCATAGTTGTCTAGATATCTATGCGGGTAGCCTAATTCTCCTTGATCTGTTAAGTAGTTTATTTTTGATGTGTGCTATGTATCTTGTCATGCTTCTTGTTGTTGTCTCTTGATCCCTTACAGGTATTCGAATGCCACAAGTTGCGAGGAGCGAGCCTGAAGGATCGTGGAATCAAGCTCTTCACCGAAAGGACTAGACGATAGAATTTGGAAGAGGTAGGTTCTTCTTCTTCTTTCGCTTTCAATACAGACTAGGAAAGGGTTCATTAGATAGTCTCGTGGGTTTCTAGACCCACTCTAGGGCTAGAGAGATCGCCTCTCTCCGCAAAGGGGATTGTTTTCACAACAAAATTGGCGACTCCACTAGGGAGCTATAGCCTCTTTATGTCTCTTTTTCCGATTTGGTTTTTTTATCTTTTTGATCGATCGTCAATATCTGAGTCTATCTAGGTCTCTATAGGTTGGCATAGTGCTTGATTTTTGCTTTAGATTTTCAATTCTGGTTTGATTGTTGAAATTATTTTTGCGCCCACAACGTTTTTTTATATAAAACAGTCGCGTTGATCTACCGTTCAGCACGAGTCTGCCTTTCACAGGCGTGCTGATCCCAAAGATTAGGAAAATTTGGGGTTTATCTTTATGTTTCCAGTGTGTCTTGGCCTTTGAGGTGTCTTTCTATTTGATATGATCAGGTGCCATTGTGTTTATCTTGATTTCCTTGCTTGAGTGATAAATTTGTCTCTTTAACCCTTTTTATGTTTGAGTGAAGTTGGATTATCCTTTAGGGTTTTCTAGGTTATTTTTCCTTCACTTGACACTTGTGTGTGTCATCAAGATATTAGTTGGCTCTGTCTGAGAGCTCTGCTGCAATCATTTGAAATACTATTTCGCATTACTTTTGGCTTGTATTTGCAAAGTTGTTTGCATTTTCACTGAGTCATTATTTCACTTTGAAATCACCTTTGATTGACTGTTAAACATAGATTACGATTGTTTTATTTGCGAGCTTGAGAGTGTATGTTTGTTTTGAAAAGAAAAAGTGAAAGTCATTTTCATTCAAGTACTTTTAGAATGATTTGTTTTCCATTCAAAAAAGAGAAAGTGAAAGGAATTTTTGTTTCATTTCTTTGTTCGTTTGGTTAGTTTTACTTTGATTAATTCATGAATTTCATTAGTTTTCATTTGAGCATCCAAAGTAATAAATAAATAAATAAATAAAAATAAAAATAAATAAATAAATAAGTAAAAAATAAATAAATAAATAAATAAAAATAAAAAATAAAGAGAGTAATTTTGAGCTAGCTAGGGGGCATCATTGTTTGTTGCATTATTGCTTGCACTCTCTCCCTCATTAGTTTAGAGTTCATCGAAATGAAGTGAATTATTTTTTGCATTCAGGTGAAATCGCTTTGAGCCCGAAATTGAAACATAATAAAAGATCAACTTTAAAATTTATTCAATTAACCTTAAGGAGCATTTGGAATTAACGCAAACATCTAGAGGTCTAGGCTAGAGACGTGTTATGGCGTAGTTAATCATAGCAGTTGTTGCTAACAAACTGTGTTTCATATTGGGGGTGATATCTCGTCCCACGTACAAAAGTAAATAGGGATATGCTCCACGTATGAAAGGTATAAGGGGATGCTCTCATCGAACGGTTACACATTAGACAACGCTACTATGGACTGAGCTCCCTGCTTTATGGAAATCAAACCTACGGATAAGTATGCTTTCCCTAAGTGTGGTGGTAGAACTTAGAACTATAGAAAGAAAGATATTTGACCTTTTCCTTAAAATTAATAGATAAGGGAATAAAACCTACTTGTAATCTGTTCTCTTTTCCTCGCCTCCCTTCGTCGTTTCCGTCACTCTCAATCGAACTAAACTCGCTTGATTGGTACCTGCAATGGAAAACATAAGACAAAAAACGACATAAAGGCAAATGATATATTCATGTTAAACAAATTGAATAGATTGCATTTGTAAATACACATATAACATCATTGACACATGTATTAGGAAAGGAACAAATGTCTTTATTATGAAGAAGAACGAGAAGTTACAACTAGTTGATCGATTCGATGTCACTCACTCCAGCTTCAGTCCCATCCTCATCACACCAACATCATCACTCGACCAGCATAACATTACATGCAGATGATACCTCTAAGAGCTATGATTTCACCAGCATAACTCTACTTAATACAAATTCTTTCTCTCTTGTGCAATATGATCAGTGCTCTATTTATAAGTAGATGAAGGTAGTTTAACATTAATGAATCATTGAATGGATTTTCCAAAAATGGATGAATAGGCTTCCTTGTTCATGGGAATAGGAGGATAAGAGGTTTAATGGCTCCATGGTGTCCATATTCGAAGCTATCAGATGAGGTGAAACTTGGAACAACTTCTAGAAGCCACTAGAGGTTGGGAAGATTCCTTGAATCCAATGAAAAATTCACTCCCAGTCAAACAACGCACTCTAAAGTGGACCTACATCCTCTACAACATAACCTTGCATGGGAGTAGATGCCCTGCAAAGCAGTTACTGCAGTCTAGGGGTGCGTTGATGGCCCAATGGGGCACTTCAACTGGCATCTAAGCAGTGAAACTTTCATGAAGGAAAAACATCAATGGGATGACTTTTTTAGGGCATGTAGCAACTAATTTAAAGTATGGTAGACCCTAATGGATACTGATTTGGGTTTTGGGATGATGCCCAAATTGACCTGTAACAACTTTCCCCTAAAGCATGAAGTCAAAACTGATAATGTTGATTGATACTCTATACGATGTGATGAGTAGGATCTAAAGTGGACAGTGACTTGCATCAATTACAATACATTACATCATGATATATTTTCATATTGGACATGAATTTTTGAGGGAGGCATTCACATACTCAGCACATAAACTATCATAACACCGGAAAGTCGTCTACAGATATAGACCCATGATAGGATGACCATCTATTTAATGACCATCATACAGATGATTTGGTACTATTCCTGAAATCGTAGCCCTGATGGATGAAACTAGATCTAGGGTCTTCTATCTCATTCACTCGATCACTTTAAGTACGACTCCAACCATGCGAATATGTGATCTAAAGTTGAACATTGGAAAACACCATCTGATTACCAGCCAATGATGTAAGTCATTAATGGACGCGAGAGAAACCATTGTTGATGATAATGGCTCTCAAGGTACTGCAATACATTCTGCATGGTGTGAATAGATGATTTGATGTCGAACACCATACAAAGTTTTTCGGTCGAAAGCCTGTGATGTCAAACTATCGCCAGAAGCGAGAAACGTTGTTCATGTAAGCAAGCTCCAAGGTACTGAAAGGTTGTTTCTAAGTCAACTTCCTAGATGATGAGCTCATGTCGACAAGAAGCGATTCATCGCAGGAGGGCCTTGATGTTTCCCCCATCAACAACATGAAATAGAAGTAATGATTTTGGAGACAGAATATGACTAATGAAGCAATGTTCAGGGATGGTGGTCATGAAATGAAGGTTTATGAGTATTGAAATGGATGAGGAATAACTGAGTGACTTCTCTTGAACATATTTTCGACACTAAATTAATTGGCAGCATTGACCCAAAACCGAAGTGATGGATGGTGTGATAGACCATAGGTATGATAGGCCATCAAGCAGATTACCCAACCCAAAAGTCACAGAGATGAAGTGAATGAGTTTCATGTTCAAGAGAGACTTGCTACCATAAAATGTTTTATGCCTTTCCAATTTTCCCCAGTCATTGTTGACTAGTACCTATTTATTTTTTAAAAACCTTGAGGAGGATAACATATGCTTGATATATAATTCCACCCTTCGGTGAATCCATCACTATGTGATGCTTTAACGCATCTAGAGAAGGTGAAATTAGATCTTGTCATGATGGACAAGTATGTCGCTATTTGATGCTTTAACGAGTCTAACAATAGTGAAAACTCGGTCCTTTTTCAAGTTTAGAGAGTTTGAAAAGGGGACAAAAAGAAAACTCTACAAGTTATTTTTCGTAAAATTGTCCCTCAGATCTGAAAAAGCGTAAAATGATACCTGAGAGAACATCCTATCCATGTTCGACTAGGATTTTCCTTTTTCGTAAACATAATCTATCTCAATCCGGAAAAGGGTTAAACTTATATTGAGTAGATGTCATTTCAGTTCCTTTTATGAGCTCGAAAGGACAAGTGCTCGACAATATTTTCATATTTTGGGAGTCTGAAAAGAGCTAAAAGAGAACTCCAGGGGGGTTCCTTTTTCGTGTTTAACAAAGCTCGAAAAAGAGATAAAAGTGTGCTTTGTGGTCAAAATTTCATTTTACAATCATGCACGATGAACTCACTATATTCAACTGTAAACTTTCTCAAAGAACCACCAAACGGATTAAAAATACCTATTTAAATAGTAAAATTGGGGAAAAACCATAGTTAATTCATTAAATATGCATAAATTAATCAAAAAGACTATTAAAATAAGAAATTACCAAGTCATTTTTACCATTACACATTTACCATTCAGATTTCAGTGCTTTGAGCCAGTTTTACCCTCGAACTTTAGCGGCTGATTGCAACAGATTATGTGGATCATTTCTCGTGTCGTTCGAACCAGGTAGGAGATCTTACCTTCTTCTTTCTACTGGTTTCGTTCTTGTTCAGTTTCACGCAAATTTTTTAGGGCTTTGGGGCTCCTAGGGTAAATATAAAACACCCTAGGACCAACGCACCCTTGGATGTCGAAAAGTGCATTGTAGAGAGGCTGGAAAGAAGGCCAGTTCCTCTGCAATGCTCTGTCTTCCACTCAGGAGTGCATTGGGCGGAATTCAGAAACTTGCATCTTGTTTTCTGCCCAAAATTTCTCCATTTTTTTGCATGGAATGGATCCTAACTAAGCCTATGCTTTTATTTCAAACTTTGATCGGATCAGAATGTCGATTACATGGTGAGAAAGAGAACATGAAGAACAGGATATGGTTGCCCTAAATGGTCCTGGAACTATGAGAGCCTTCAGAGACTGTGGGTTGCTCAAGTACTTTAAATTGTCAGGGATGAGGCAACACATGAAAATATTGCAGTTCTTGCTTCGTTCATGGGACCCGACATTACAGCCATTTCACATTGGGGACAAAGTTCTCCCAATATTGGTTGACGAGATTTACTTTCTAACAGGTTTGCCGAGACGTGGTGACCCCATTTCCCATGTGGGCTCCATTCGTGGAGGTGGAATAGTGAAGGACTACATTCGACAATTTTGTCAACCAGGTACTGAGCCTAACAAAGATGAAAGATAAATATCAAAGGTGTACGTGATATTCCTTTGCGAACGCTCCTATTCACTATCGCAAAGCTAGCTGGAAGCGTGACACTTCATGTCGCGAATAGATCATACATGTAGTATGCGCTTGAGTTTCTCGAGCCAACCGTGTTAAACTAGGCTGAAGCAGTACTCCTTCAGATGAAAGAACAAATGACCAAAGTAAAAAGTGGAAAGACCAAGAATTTCAACTATGGGTCGATTTTGATCACTTTCGTTTTGGAGCGAGTTCCATTGATGCAGCCACATCATGTGACACTGGGATTAGCTGGTCCTAGATATCCACGGATGTAGTGGTGGGTTGAGTTGATGGCTAGACATGTTGGTCAGTCATCGATTTCGTTTTCCACTGCATTCTTCAGTTGGCTCCGAAGACAAACATCTTCATAGAGGAGCATCCATATGCAGGGATGGATTTTCATGGAGATCCATATTTGATTTTACCAGCCAGCGCTCAATGGGGTGCTATAGGAAAAAAAATTTACTATGTTTTTTATTTTTTGGGTTTTTTACATATTTTGTGTCTTTTTATGTTTCCAAGACTAAACTAAATATGTTTTATGTATGCATATGTAGGTATTGTTCGACCAGTGGTTCGTGCACAGCAGGCGAGAGAACCAATAGAGAGGATTTTCGGGAGAGCATTCCTTCAGGATTTGGATTTAGCCGAGACTCTTGTTGAGTTATAGCAGCATGTGGAGGGATTGACTCTTGGGATACCAGATGTCTGGATCGAGGAGTTACTTATGAGGCTGCAATGCCATACCATTGGTGTGCCTAGCCGTTGGATGAGGCTATTGTGCATGATAGCCCAAGCAGTGACCTGCTATCATGAGCATCACTGGGTCTACTTAGATTATGCTATGTTTGTATACATTTTGAGTTCATATGACCAACATGTCTTGTACACAATTTTTGCAAAAACTCGATATAAATCTATTTTATTTTCAGTGTTTTTCTATGATTATGTGCAATCCTATTCAATTGTGTCATGTGAATTGAAAACATATCTTTACATCTGTTGCAAATGTCTATTTAACACATAATTCTCCAAAGAATCAACTAAAGTGTTAAAGTTTCTGGAAATGTGTTGATATTGGATGTAATCAAAATGTCTTTCCAAAAGACGAACTCCAAGGAACATGTGATTAATAGCTGGATTTTGGATAATATAAACACTAGTAAGTTGTAGTACGACAAGTTGTGAGTCTAGCGCGATGATGATGTAGTGAATGCCAAGTGAAATGGCATCAGATAGTAGTTCGATCAACCCGCTATACTCAGCGATACTGTTGGTCGATCGACCAATACAAATCCCTTGGAAACTCACTAACTTGCCACTTGGAGCGAAAATGGCCCATGCTGCAGAGGATAGATTTTGAGTACTACGACTAGCACCATCGGCATATCCAACAAATGGTTCTGAATATTCTGACATTTGCAAAAAATGAAAATCGGATTACTAACCACATGAAAGACTCTAAAAGACACACTGCTACACACACACAATCAAAGCATATAATACAGTGTTTACTACGTAAAATCCAACATAGTAACATTTAAGATACAACCCATTTTGAGGTTGCTCCAATGGAATCCCATCATAAGCTACCAACTTGTAGGCACCCTTAGCCAGAATGCGCTTGACAATGTAGGGGCCATGCCATAATGGTTCAAATTTCCCTATTTCTATCTTATCATCTTCTTGATCATAAAGCAAGACCAGGTATCCTTCCAAGAAGGTGCGAGGCTTGACATTGAGGTCATATTGCGCCTTAATTTGTCTCTTATGTCCTTCATTGGCCAATGCAGCTTCACGACCCGTTTAATGTAGATGGATGAGATCTAAAAGATGTGCCTCTTCGTCAGAAGTGTCAGGTAGTAGGTCAATCATGAGTTTCACCGATGGTATTTCGCATTGTATCAGTAAGATAGCTTCCAGACCATAAACCAGTTCAAGGGGAGTAAATCTGGTTGCGTTTCTCACCGCGGTTCAATACACCCACAAAGACGAGTACAGGATCAAATTTCAGTTTCATTTATGAACCCCAATCATGCGTTGAAGCATACACTTAATAAATTTTTTGATAGCTTCAACTTGTCCATTAGCTAGCGGATTATAAGGGGTAGAACTATCATGCGACAGTCCTAACTTGGCAGTGAACTCATCCATCATGTGATTGCGAAAATGTTTTCCATGATCAGTGACTATGGCTTGTAGCACACAAAGCCATGTAACCACATGGTTAAAAAAGAACAATGCAGTTGTTTGTCCTCTGTTGTTAAATGTAGGCTTCGCCTCGGCCCACTTGGTAAAATAGTCGACGGCAACAATAATATACCCATGCCCCCCGGCTGAGCGGGGGTTACATTTCATGAATTCAATGCCCCATTTTGCAAATGGTCCAACAACAATGACAGGATGCATCAGTGCTGATGGCAAGCAGGTTTTACGATCAAATATTTGGCAAGCATACAAAACTTCTAACCGCTATAATGCAGTCGCGAAATATGGTAGGCCAGAAGTAACCAGCGCGGAGAATCTTCTGCGCAGTAGCATAACCAGACAAATGTCCACCACAAGCACCAGCATGGCAATCATCTAAACCTTTCTTGGCCTCCTCATGAGTGAGGCACCTACGTAAAATCGTATCGACACCATGACAATAAACTGTATCGCCAATGATCAGATAATCTTTGGCTTGGTATCGAATATGCCACTTTTGCGAGCGAGAGGTATTGGGCTGAAAATTTTGGGTCTGGAGATAGATGATGAAATCTCCATACCACGGGTCAAATGACTCAATCAGAAACAAAGACTCATCCGGAATTGATGGTTTTGTAGTAGAATCATGCTACTCGAAGGAAGGTGACAGATAATCTCAGCAAATACCAATGACTTCTTTGACTTGAATTTGATGAATTCCAAATCAAATTCCTAAAAAATGACCATCCATTTTGAATATTCCCCCCCCCCCCAACAATTGACGTGACAGAATGTATGTCATAAGGTTGCAATTCGAAATCACAATGGTCTTTCGGAGCAGGATATAATGGTGAAATATTTGTACATCTTGAATGGCTGCGAAAGAGAACTTCTCAAAATATGTGTACTTAACTTTCATATCATCGAGATTATGACTCAAATAATAGATCGAATGTTCAATCCCATATTCTTCTTGGACTAAAACCATAGCCTTGTTTGTATCTACAGTGGCGAGATACAAGAAATAATCACTCTAATAATTTGGGGGATATATTAATGATGCTCGGATCAGGGTATCTTTAAGAACACCAAAGGAAGCGTGCACAACCTCATCACAATGCAAGGGAATCCCCTTTTTCAAGATTCGAGTAAATCCTTTAGCCATTTCGGCATAGTTGGGAATGAACCTCCTTATAAAGTTAGCCTTCCCTTGGAGTCTTTGTAACTCAAGCTGATTGGAAGGAGCAGGAAAATCAAGAATGGCCTGGACCTTCAATGGATTAAGCAGAATTTTGTCTTTTGACACAATGAATCCAAGCAAACAACCAGAACCAACACCAAACACACATTTGTGTGCATTGAGTCATATTTTTTAGTGATGACATCGTAAAAATATCGCTCTCAAATGTAGCGGGTGGTCAACCCGTTTCCGTGAATGTGCAGGTAAGTCATTCAGATACGATTGAACTATGTTCTTGATGTCATGGAAAGCATAATTCATTTCCCTCTGGAATGTTGCCCCAACATTATTTAAACCAAAAGGGAGCTTTTGATAAGAGAATGTGCCGTAGGGACAGATAAAATTGGTTTTATATTGGTCCTCTGGGCAAATATTGATCTGATTGTAACCGGAAAATCCATCCATGAAATAAAATATTTCACATCCAGCACATTCATCAATAATTTGGTCGATAAAGGGAGTGGGATAGTTGTCTTTCGGACAAGCATGATTAACATCCTCATAATCGACACACACTCTAATTGTCCCCTGTTTCTTCATGACAGGAACAATATTAGAAACCCAATCAGTAAGCGAAACAGGGTAAATGAATCTAGCACGCAAAAAAAATTCAACCTCTACTTTAATGGCAACAACTTTATTAGGACAAGACGAAGGAGTTGTCGTACCGGATTGACATCATGATACATTTTAATCTCATGTTCAACAATGATGGAATCGATGCCTGTAATTTCCTCATATGACCAAGAGAATACATCTCGGAATTCATGAAAAAGAGCGAGGTAAGTGTCAATTTCAGATGCAAAACAAGACGCACCGACTTGAATGTTTTCTACAATGCTAGGTTTAGTCGAAATATCGATAGAAACCGTTTCTTTGATTTTTTATGGGTTTCGCTCATAAGCGACGGCATGGATAGGAATAGGATTTGTCAAGAAATCAACGACTGCAGGGTGATATAGTTCAGTTTGATTATCTTCATTGTAATCTGGAAGATGGGATCATTGATGTGAATCTTCCCATGGTTCTTCTTCTAACAGCATGGACTCCATAATGCTCTAATCAATTGAGAATACGTGTGAAAAAGGATGAGAAGAAGTACCATAATCCAAAGAACGATCAACCCAAACGGTTGGCTACAAAGGATTTGGATTGGTCGCATAAGCCAAAAATATTTATTGTTATGCTAGCTCAATTGGACTTAGCGACATGACTTCGCCCAACCTATCTATTTCAGAATCATTGGGAATCTTCCTTAAGTCAGATGAAGTGGAAGATATCATATTGAAGGTCTCTATATTTGTGATTTCCGCTGAAAAGGTGCCCATTAGGGAAGAATCCTTAAAAATTCCTACACCAATGTTCTAAAGACATGGTGGGGGTCTCTGAACAAACGGAATGCTTCCAGTAGCCTGGAAACTAGAGGCGAGCAAAGAGAGTTGATCAATGACTATGATACTTCCCTTATGGGGGAATACGACCATATGAAAGTAAGTAGATACTACCGCAGCCATAGCGTAAACCCATGGTCTTCCAAGTAATATATTATAGTCAAGGGGTCTATTAACGACCTCAACTTCAATAGTAACTGATTTTCCCCCTAGTTCGACTTGCAGGTTACTGAGAATTTCACAAGGCTTATATGTACAACCGTCAAAAGCTTTCAACGTCGTGGGTGATTGTGAAAAAGTCGGCAAGCCAAGTGACTTCTAGCAACTCATAGACATGATACAAGTAGATGTGCCTTCATTAATGATAGTCCGATGAATAAGGAGATTCGGGACATGTACTTGAATCAAGAATGCTAATTGTTCTGGTAATTATCACACATAGCCAACGCGATTAAAGACTACAATATTAGAATCCATCATATCGATTCCACCAACTACCGACAACAAAGGCTGCTTTTGGGAGGGAAAATTCTAAAGAACCTCAAGCGTTGGCATAGAAGAAGGTGACTGAGCTAGATCTTCGACTACGTTATAATTTTGAGTTGTAGGAGCTCGAGGGTTGAATGTTGATTTATGAACGACTCCTTTCAGCGGCTTTATTGTTAACTCTAGAATGATAGGCGGTGGATTCGAGTTAGATGAAGTCAAAGTCGAAGTGGTAGGTTGATTTGTAGCCTGACCATTTGACGATGACAATGGATTATTGTAATATTTAGTTCGAGTAGACACCAAAACATCAGTTTTGGGCTTAGTGGCGAATAGCATAAGCACTTGTGAAGTAGAAGCGAGATCCGTAGAAACCATATGTGTTTCCGGGTTCGGAAAAGGATTTGTCAACACTGCAAATGCGAAAGAAGTATTAAGAAGCTTTGAGACTTCTGAGTGGTGAGGACAATCTCACGTAAAATGCTACTCATTACATATCAAGCAAGGGTAACGAGGTTTCCGAAAAGAACCAGATGAATCAGATGATTTTTCCTGCGAGGGTGAATTTTATATCTTCTTATCTTTCCCCTTCTTCTTAATTCCAGGTTGCTTGTCACTTTTGCCTTTGTCAGATGACACGACATTTATTTCAGAAGAAGACACAAGATCAGATGCAATAGGGTTTTGATTTGAAACAGCGAGCGTAGAACCAGATGATTGACTTGCTGCTGGAGTGCTAACAGAACCAATCACACCGTCGTCTGCATGAATGTACTTACCAAATGGAGAAGGAGGAATAGTAAAATTTGGTCGCGGCGCATTTGGAATATTTTCATAGAGCCTGCCAAACTAAGTGTAAATCAAATCCAGATACTGAGCACGAGCAAATACTTGCTCTTCAGTGACAACGCCGCCTTTGGCCACATCCTCGGTGATAGATGGAAACAAGGATTTTATAAATCACTGAGCTAAAAGATGATCAGGAACAAATGTTTTAACCATTTGACAACGACAACGCCACTCATGTATATGATCTGATATATGAGTAGCAGTGGTCTATTTAAAGCTGGTCAAAAGTTTCGTTCCAGTTTCATATCTAATGGGTAACTGGAAGTGGGTTAAAAAAGTAGTGGCTAAAGCTGTAAAGTTATCGAACGAAGCTCGTGGTAATTTAATGTACCACTTCACAACTGGACCAGTAAGCGTTCGCTGGAAAAGAAGCAATCTAACATAATCATCATTTAAGGAATTTTATGAACACCATAAATGATATGTCATTATGTGCGTAGACGGGTCTTCTCTAGAATTTCCATTGAATTTTGGAATGTCAGAGGGTAATTTATGAGGAATCACCGGCCACCAAGCTAAATAATGAATGGGATCATTGGTGAGCCGATTCAAATCAGGTAACTCTAATGTTGCAACAAATGGCAACTATCGATTTAGGTCAGGTTGAGCATAACCATGATAAGATGGAATTTCCTGGGCAATAGGTCGTTGTGTACCAACAAATGGATTTTTTTGTTGGTAACCCAGATAGGGGTAGGCTTATTGATCAAGACCTGGATAATCTTGATACTGTTGGAATGGTTGTTATGGCTGCCATGGAATCTGATAAATCTGTTGCATGCCAAGAGAATTTGGACCAGGTTGTGAATAGAAAGGACCAGTAGAAGCCTGTGACAAAGGTAAACTAGCCTGTTGTTGTGAAATTTTTGATACAGATGGTTGTTGAACACCAGCCTGGGAAGACAGAGCCTATAGACCCAAAACTTGAGGGTTAGGGGTTGAAGGACCCGCTTGAGAAGACTGAGCAACAACCATAGAATTAATATCAGGCATAATAGGCATAGATGCAACAGTTTGAACTGGTTGATATTGATACACAATCGTTTGCAGATGAACAGGAAAAGTAGGGTGCCATTGACAAACAAGCATTCCAGCATATGATTGACCTAAAAATGACGGAGTACTCCCATATGGACCGAACATCTATTGCCCCCTAGCATATGGAGTATAAGGATATTGAACATACTGAATTTCATATGAAGGGAATCCAGCAGATACTAGATAAGATATACGGTAATTGGATGGACCAGCCTAATATTGAGTTGATGATGTCAATAAAGGATCAGGTCGTTCAATACTCGTAAGGGAGGAACTAGATAGAATTCCAGATGGTGACATGGGCGAAGTCCATGGACTAGAAGAGACACCATAGTAGGTTCCATTTAAAGGCTGGTAACCCAAGGAAAAGGTTGTTGAAGATATTATTTCTGAAGTTCTGTCTGCTTAGACATCCCTTGTTGGGCATTCCTGTTCAGGAATCCCACCTCCTTCCTTGAGCAGCTCTTGGAGGAGAATTGTGCTAAAATTCTCCACTATCAGGATTGGGCCTGTTGAAATTTGGTACCGGAGGACAGGTGGTTCCCTAAGGCTTTGATCTTTGGCCTAGGGAAAAGTGTCCAAAAGAATTAAATTTTTCTCCTAAAGTAACTTTATAATATTTTATAAAGTTAAATCTAATTTAAAAGTGACTTAAGTGATAAAGTTACTAAAGTGACTTTATAAAGTTATAAAGTCAAATCTAATTTTAAAGTGACTTTAAGTGATAAAGTTACTAAAGTTAAAGTGACTTAAATAAAGTCAATATAAAATTAGAAAGGAAAAAGTGACTTTGGAAATAAAAGACTAAGTGGGTCTTTATTAAAGTGGGGTGAATTAAAAAATAGAAAGTGAGATTTAAATGAGCATTTAATCTCAGCCCTAGATCTCAATCTATTTCAGCCATTGGATTTAGGGATTCCCCAAAAGTCACTTAGGGTTAGGTTAAGGAGGAAAAGGTCATTCATTCTTTCATGAGCAGATTGAGAGAAGGAGAGCAAGATAGCAAGGGATATTTCTGAGCAGTGAGGAGAAGGAGGCAGCAGCTTGGCACACATTCCAAGGCAAAGATTTCAAAGAAGACATTCTTAAGCAGATGCAAAGCAGATGAAGAAACAACAGTTGATTTTTCGCACCGCTTTCCTAAAGGTGGAGGTCAGTACAAACAGTGGTCAAGACACAGGCTTGCATAAACACTTACGTAAAGCAGTATTTGGGCATGTAAACTGGAGGCGCCTAGTGGTTGTTCCGAATACCAGCTTGCGCATTGGCAGTGCTGAGGTCCGTGATGCTGAAGATTTATTGCCGTTTTGGGTGCACAGATTGCTATGGCTGTACAACCGCATTTATTGCAGATTTCTCGGCAACGAAATCGAGAAACGATAGGAGGCTCTGTTCCTGCTTTGTCGCTGCATTTTCCGAGGCGGTGGTTAAGCACGGAAAAAGAGATAAGTTGTAAAAGTCTGTTTGCTGATTATTTATTTTGCTGAATATTTCTATCACCGTAAAAAGCATTTTTCCAGAAATAAGAAGGAGCTTTCGAACTGGTTTTCCCCAAGAGTTGTAGGGGGTTTTTCCAGGGTCACCTTGACCAAAAATACTGAGTTATGATGTGTTGAATGACTGTTTGTTACCGCTGTTATTTTATTTCTGCATTTTCAGCATTCTGAAAAAATTTCCAGAATTTGTGTTTTCAGCAAAATTTATTTTCCAGTTTATTAAATGTATGGATATGGGAAAGGGCATTTAATTATTTTGGAGTAATAAGGTGAAAACTGAAAACCGGGGTGGGAAACAGAATTTTCTACATGGTATCGGAGCTTGAGTGCTAAAAGAGCAGTTTGGGACAGCAAGGAGAAAATTACAGCCTGCTGATTTTTCACTCAGAAAATTCCAGCAAGCTGATTTTTCACAAACAACAGATTTTTACCTTTACTACAGCAGTGTTATTTTTCAGTTTTAGGACAGCAGGATGTCTTTGGGATTGAGGGTGGAGGATAGGCTGGATGGGCATACAAATTATATTGTTTGGAAGGAGAGAATGCAGAGTATCTTTGAGGAGGAGGAAGTCTGGGATATCATGGTTCATACCACACAACAGCCTGTTAATGTCCCTACTGATCCTGTTCAGTTGGCAGCATATAACAGAAAGAACAACAAGGGTAAGAGACTGATTCTAGACGGAATCAAGGACCATTGCATTCCTCATGTGAGAGGAAAGAGAAATGCCCATGAGATGTGGTCAGCATTGACCAACCTCTACCAGAGTACCAATGAGAACCGGAAAATGGTCCTGAAGGAGAAGCTGAAGAACATTAAGATGGCTAAGATTGATAGTGCAGCTGGATATCTCACAAAGATTACTAATGTGAGAGATGAGTTGGCAACGATTGGAGAGGCCATTCCTCCCACTGAGTTGGTGCGGATTGCAGTGAATGGCCTCCCCAGTTCATGGATGAACTTTGCTGATGGGGTTTGTGCACGTGAGACCCTTCCCACATGGGAGAGGTTTTGGGATGATTGCATTCAGACAGAGATCAGGAAAGGTCAGCTTGGGGCAGCCAAGCTAGTTGAGCAGGATGAGGATGTAGCACTGTTGGCAGGACGCAAGAAGGGCAAAGGGAAGAAGCAGGCTTCCACAAGCAATGGTGGGGGCAAAGGCAAAGGTAAAGGTAAACAGGATAACTCACAGAAGGACTATTCCAAAGTGAAGTGTTGGAATTGTCAGAAGATGGGACACTATGCAGTTGTGTGTCCTGAGAAGAAGAAGAAGAAGGGGAAGAACCAGAGCATGGCAGCTTCAGCAGAGGTTGAGGACTTTGCAGATCGCTTTGACCGAGAGTTTGGGTTCATTGCTTGTGTGTCCACTAGTGCAAGATCACCTACCATGGAGGTTGAGAGGGAATGTGCATTTCCCTCCACTAGCGAAGCATCTTCAGGAATATGGTATGTTGACAGTGGAGCTTCACGTCATATGACAGGAGTCCGTGAGTACTTCTCAGAGCTTTCAGAGAGTGGCACTGATATGTCAATGCAGGTAGTACTCTATGGATAAATGAGTTAGCTGGGGAGTAGTTGGTGTGGAACACGACATTTTAGGACCAAACCCTTGAAGGTGTCAGATGTTCTTTATGTGCCAGGGATGAGGAAGAACTTCATATCCGTCTCAGCTTTGGAGGACAGAGGATATGAGATACTATTCAAAGGGAGGACAGTGTTGATGTGAGTCTCAGTGGGCACTCCACCTGATCTCGCCTAGAGTGATAGGTGTACGCCATGCAAAGGTGTACAAGTTTATTTCAGTCCCGTGGCATTGAGCAAGAGGTACCGACAAAGGTAGGGCCAGCGCCTAGCAAGCAGGAGATTTGGCACCTAGGAGCGGGGGTGCTATGCCCATGGAGCCTGAGGACCTGCAGATCACTACAAAAAGCGAGTTCAAGATCGATCACTTTGATACTTGCAGAGGATGTGCGATGGGCAAGTTTGCCAAATCCCCTTTTCCCAGCAGTGACAGCAGAGCGACTGGGATACTTGATTTGATTCATTCCGATGTGAGCGGTCGGATGTCTCATGTTTCCTTGAGTGGATATGAGTACTATGTCTTATTCATTGATGATCACTCCAGGAGGACTTGGATCTATTTCTTGAAGACCAAGAGTGAGGTCTTCAAGCGGTTTCAGGAGTTCAGAGCTCTTGTGGAGACACAGACAGGTCGGAAGATCAAGTCCCTGAGGTCGGACAATGGAGGAGAGTACACACTTGGAGAGTTTGTTGACTATTGTGCGGAGGCAGGCATTAGGAGGGAGTTCACTGTTCCTTACAACCCCCAGCAGAACGGGGTTGCGGAGAGGAAGAACAGATCCATCGAAGGGGCTGCCAAAGCCATGTTACATGATCAGGGGTTGCCATTGTTTTTGTGGGCAGAGGCCTGCAACACAGCTGTTTACTTGCAGAACAGGAGTCCGCATCGTGCCTTGGGGCACATGACTCCGGAGGAGGCTTTTTCTGGGAAGAAGTCTGATATTGGTCATCTTCGTATCTTTGGGTGCATTACATACTCCTACATACCCAAGGAGAAGAGGACCAAACTAGAGCCCACCGCAGAGAAGGGTATCTTTGTGGGCTACAGTGAGACCTCCAAGGCTCGGATTTGCTATCTCACAGCAGAGGAAAGTTGTCAAACGTGGATGTAAAGTTCGAGAGGACAGGCCTTTAGAACACTGAGTTAGAGATTCCATCAGCCAAACCCTCAAAAGAGCAGCTGAGTCGGGCCGCAGGTCCAAAGGGCAGACTGTGGAGCATCCTGAGTGGGTACATCTATGACGATGTCGTCCACAACAGGAGGGCTCCATACGAGGGACAGCAAGGGACAGAGCAGCCCCACGTATAGCCACCGGGGAGTCCACCATGGAGGCTCAAAGGTACTCTCAACATCTATGGTGTTCAAAGTAGGAAAAAAGCAGATGTGACAAACAGAGTTCAGGCTCCTGAGGTTGAGGAGGAGGAGTTTTATTCTCCGGCGGGAGAAGTGCACTCAGGGAAGAGGAAGCCCAAGTGGCTTCAGGACACCTTGAGAGATGCCACATCTGTTGTTGAGCCTAAGAGGCCGGTCAGAGAGAGCAGACCACCTGAGAGGTTTTGTAGCTATATGGCAATGGCTACCAGCATCCTTGACTCTGAGCCTTCTAGCTATGAGGAGGCAGCTAGCCAGCAGGTCCGGAGAGAGGCCATGCAGGAGGAGTATTCTTCTATCATGAAGAATGATGTTTGGGAGGTGGTGCCGAGGCCTGAGGGCAAATCCGTGGTTACTTCCAGATGGCTTTACAAGGTAAAGCATGCTGCAGATGGCAGCATTGAGAAATTCAAAGCGAGGTTTGTGGCTAGAGGGTTCTCCCAGGTAGAGGGAGTTGATTATGAGGAGACTTTCGCTCCCGTGGCTCGATATACTTCGATCCGCTCCATTATATCGATAGCAGCAGAGATGGGTTGGAAGATCCACCAGATGGATGTGAAGACCGCATTTCTCAATGGCTTCATACAGGAGGAGGTGTACATTGAGCAGCCACAGGGCTTTGAGGTGCATGGGAAGAAGTCCCATGTGTGCAGACTGAAGAAGGCCCTTTATGGCCTGAAGCAAGCTCCCAGAGCTTGGTACTCCAGGATAGATACATACTTGCAGGGGATGGGTTTCACAAAGAGTGAGGCAGATCCGAACCTTTACCATATTGTGATAGGTGAGGAGCCTCTCATTCTAGTGTTGTATGTGGATGACTTAGTCATTACAGGTGCAGAGAGACTCATAGAGCACCGCAAGAGAGATCTTGCGGCGGAGTTTGAGATGAAGGACATCGGCTTGATGCATTACTTTTTGGGTTTGGAGGTGTGGCAGGAGGAGGGGCATTTCTTCCTGGGACAGAGGAAGTATATTGTGGACATCCTTGGCAGATTCCACATGGAGGATTGTAGACCCATGTCAACACCGATGATCACCAACTGGAAGAAGCTTCATGCTTCGGATTCCGAGTTGGTGGATCCCACATTGTACAGACAGCTGATTGGTTCCTTGATGTATTTGGTCAACACTAGGCCAGATATTTGTTTTGCAATCAACACGATGAGTCGGTTTATGTGTGAGCCTAGGAAGGTTCACTGGGTGGCTGCAAAACACATTTTGCGGTACTTGCAGGGGACAGTGGATTATGGTCTGGACTACAGGCAGGGGGATGGAGTGAGATTGGCAGGTTACACTGATCTCCGATCAAGGTGTTGTGCTTCGATAGGAAGACACTGTAGTCAGTTGGGGTTGGGTCTGCAGCTTTTTGTGTCATGGTTCAAATGAGAAAGCAGCTCGCATTGAGTCTTCGCCGGAAGGCAGTATATGGCAGCCAAGCCTAGCTAGTTGTGAGGCCATCTCGTTTCGCAAGATGTTGTTTGGCTTATTTGGTCGCCCCGTTGAGACCTTCAAGATTTACCGTGATAACGTAGTTGTACAACTCACTGAGAATCCAATATTTCATGACAGTCAAAGCATATCGGGATCAAATATCACTTCATCAGAGACTATGTTCAGAAAGGAGCTGTGAAGCCTGAGTATATTCCCACTGATGAGCAGGTTGCAGATATTCTTACCAAAGCCTTACCACGGGGCAAGCATGTCTACTTCAGAGACAAGATGGGTGTGGTGAGGAACACCTTCCTCGGTAAGAGGGAGTGTTGAAATTTGGTTACCGGAGGACAGGTGGTTCTCTAAGGCTTTGATCTTTGGCCTAGGGAAAAGTGTCCAAAAGAATTTAATTTTTCTCCTAAAGTGACTTTATAATTTTTATAAAGTCAAATCTAATTTTAAAGTGACTTTAAGTGATAAAGTTATTAAAGTGACTTTATAAAGTTATAAAGTCAAATCTAATTTAAAAGTGACTTTAAGTGATAAAGTTACTAAAGTCTAATTTTAAAGTGACTTTAATAAAGTCAATGAAAAATTAGAAAGGAAAAGTGACTTTGGAAATAAATGACTAAGTGGGTCTTTATTAAAGTGGGGTGAATTAAAAATAGAAAGTGAGATTTAAATGAGCATTTAATCTCAGCCCTAGATCTCAATCTATTTCAGCCATTGGATTTAGGGATTCCCCAAAAGTCACTTAGGGTTAGGTTAAAGGAGGAAAAGGAGGAAAAGGTCATTCATTCTTTCATGAGCAGATTGGGAGAAGGAGAGCAAGAGAGCAAGGGAGATTTATGGGCAGTGAGGAGAAGGAGGCAGCAGCTTGGCACACATTCCAAGGCAGCATTTCAGCAAGACATTTCAGCAAGACAAGTGCAGCAGATTTAGCAAACAGCAGGCTGATTTTTGCACGGTTTCCTAGGCAAGGAGGCCGTACAGCAAGGCCGTACAGCAGGGCCGTACAGCAGGCCGTACAGCAGCCGTACAGCAGTATTTGGCACAGAAATCGAGGCAGCTAGTGGCTGTTTCGTACAGCTGAGTTTTGCAGCATTTTTGGCACGTTTTTCGAGGTCCGTACAGCAGCATTTATTGTTGTTTTGGCACAGATTTCAAGGTGGCCGTACAGCTGCATTTATTGCAGATTTCTGGGCACGCAAATCGAGAAATCCGTACAACATTTATTGCTGTTCCTGTTTTGCTGTTTGTGCGTTTTCCGAGGCGGTGGTTAAGCACGGAAAAGAGATAAGTTGTAAAAGTCTGTTTGCTGATTATTTATTTTGCTAAATATTTCTATCACTGTAAAAAGCATTTTTCCAGAAATAAGAAGGAGCTTTCGAACTGGTTTTCCCCAAGAGTTGTAGGGGGTTTTTCCAGGGTCACCTTGACCAAAAATTACCGAGTTATGATGTGTTGAATGACTGTTTGTTACTGCTGTTATTTTATTTCTGCATTTTCAGCATTCTGAAAAATTTCCAGAATTTGTGTTTTCAGCAAATTTATTTTCCAGTTTATTAAATGTATGGATATGGGAAAGGGCATTTAATTATTTTGGAGTAATAAGGTGAAAACTGAAAAACGGGGTGGGAAATAGAATTTTCTACAGGGCCAAGTTTCATCTTACATTACAACACTGCTCATGTTGAGGGTTGAGCTATCTTGTGAGTTGCAGCAAGTGGAGATCTAGATCTGCTCAAATCTAGATGATAGTAGTGGCTCTTCTCAGTGAGTGCGTCATTTAACCTCCTGGAAGAGTTCATTTGCTGAGTATACTTTAGATCTACATCCTGGCATCAGGCCATATCATCTTCAGAAGCTACAACACTATTTCTATCCATAAGACAACGTTATTTGCAGATCTACAGCTGCAGGGTGTTCTGCTTGCATTTTGGAGGAGAGATCTCTGGTGATTAGATTCATCCTTCACTATGGTGATCCATAGATTTGCCAACCAATATATGTTCGGTTTCAGATCTGATATTCTACATGTTCATGATTCAGTGATTTTCTGAATCATTCTGCAGATCTGCATTCTTATATCTCAGATCTACTTCCGGTGCTTCATGTTTTGAGCAAAACCCCAAGGGGAATGTATAGATCAGCTCTTCTTGTACATGGATCTGTACTGGATCTATATTTTTATGTAATGATCTGATCTAGATCTGAAGAATCAATAAACTGCTTCTTCAACCCTAAAAATTACGCTGTCACTGTTATGTAGTCTTTTTATATGGTTGTGGCACCTCTTTCTTGAGGATTTCTTCTGTATTCTTTCATTATTCTTCTGTAAAGTGTGAGTTATGCCCCCGGTATTATTTTTCAATATTCATGCCTTATTTCAGTCATACCCTTCAGAAAATCACGCTCACATGCTTCAGTAAATTTCTGCATAATTCTAGTCTTGGGAAATCAGGGTTTTCTAGCCTAGTTAGGAAAGGAGGAACTGTTTAACTTAGCAAAACTTATTTTTTTTTTGCTGAAATTCGACATGGGAGTCCCTCATAATCCTAGATATCATATCCAACCACTTTCCCATCTTATTTTTACGCAAATCTCTTAATACACTCGTTTTAGGGCCTAAATCCTCACTTTTCCCCACCTTTTGCCTTGTAAAACGCTGTATAACTTTTCTGTTGTATATTTTACTGCATTTTAAGTGTTTTTACACCTGTATGAGGTATATGGCTATAGCTCCACATTGGTAATAACTCAGATTATTCCCAATCTGTAGATGTTCTTAAAAAGGGGATATTACAGTGGTATCAGAGAAAGATCTTTGGCTCAGCCTGTGGCTTCAAACCAAAGTGATGAATCCCTGAAGGAGGAATATTTCAAGCTCTATAGAAAGAGTCTACAGATGGCCAGGTAGCCTCTGGATCTCATCCTTTTTTCAAAGGTGACATATCCAGTAAATGCCCCTGCAGTCAATCTCTGGAATAGAATTTTGATATTACTGAAAAGGGAACTTTGTAGTGGTATTCCAGCAAGGAGAAAGGTCAAAATTATGAAGAATATGGGTTTATTCTCATCAGATTTCAGATCTAATAAGAACCTCTCCAAGGAGGTTGAACAAGAAGAAGAAAGAAGAAGTAGTGAAACTCCTAAAGAGTTTCAAGAGCAGAAAGATCTTCCGATCAGATCTACAAGATCTATACATGAGGAAAATTCTGAATCCTCATCTCATGGATATGTGCACTCAGCCATATCACCAAATCTTCAGCGTTCTGTCTTTGATCTCTTCATGAAGAGGAAGAAAGGAGGTGTGCCTAAGAAGGAGACTCTTAGAGAGTATTTGGAGGAGTATGAAGCTCAGTCCAAGGAGTTCAAAGATAAATTGAACTTCCAAGGATTCTGCAAGATCAAGGAGGGCAAAGCCACAAAGGAGGAGCAACATGGTAAGGGTAGATTTTATCTATCTATCTTTGATGGATCACCTAAATGTCCAGTCAGGGTTTGGGTGAAGGAGCTAGATGACTTTGTGCAACAACATCAAGTTTCAGAGATTGAAGCCATCAAAGCAGCAGCGCTGCATTTTGAAGGTAAAGCATATGCTTGGTGGTTGTTTGAGTCTTTTTCCTTGAAGAATTCCAATACACCTACTGATGCAAGGTTTATTGAAAGATTGATAGAAAGGTTTGATGAAGCTCCATGTGTATCATCTTCTGTTGATATTGTCAAACCACATCAGATGAATCTTTTGCATGAGTTGGAAGGGTCTATGAATCCAACTCCATTTCTGAAGACTATGGGAGAAGGTGTAAGTTTGTTTGATGCCTTGCCAAGGGCAAGATCTCCATTGAGTGAAGGGTCCTCTTCTCAAGAGGAAAGCATGAAGGTTTCTCCTTCAATAGATGACCAAGATCTAATGTCTCTCATTGATGATGGGACAATTTCAGTTATTGAAGAGGAGGAGCAGGCAGGAGATGATAACGTAGTCAAAACAAAGGCACCTAATGCACCTCATGAAGAAGAAGTTGGAGCACTTGCTCCAAGGGAAGAAACTCTTTCACTTTTGCAAGGAGTTCCACAAGATCTCACACATAGAGCTCTTAGCATAGCACATGAGCATCATGCACCATCATTGTCAAATGATGAGATCTTGAAGATAGAAGGAGGAAAAGAGGAGGAAGGACATCACATGATGAAGAGCATGAACACTTCTTTGTTTCCAAGCTTGGAGGCACAAAGAAGGCAAGAGGACCTATGCAGTAAAGGTGGGGGCAAATCTATCTACCTACATCCACATTCTACTCTATGCCTTGACACCTCTTTGCAAGGAGGTACTTTACCAGGAGCACCTCTTGATAGGAGGAAATCTAAAGTGTTCTCTCAACTATGGGTAGCATATACATACTTGGCTAAGGAGGGAGCCTTGGGAGAAGCTAGCACAGCGCAGAGAATCTCTCATGAATTCAGGAGAGAGATGAGAAGTCTCCTGAAAGGGGCATTGCTAACTCCCACTCAGAAATTTGCGCTGAGAGAGGAGAAATCAGAGATCTGTGATGGCATGAGCATGAGGACACATGGAAACTCCATATCTTTGGGGCAGCCCATGATCTCTTCATTCACAAAGAATATTTCTGAACATGAAAAGAGGATCTTAATGCTCTTGCATGCATGGGCCAAATTGAGGAAGTATTGGAGGACAAGAACTTTCCAAGGGGAAGTTGATTTCCATATGCTTAAATCTTGTCTTGAGCAAGATCAGCTGCAAATGGAGCAGCAAATAGGGGATTTTGATATTCCCACATGTGATTTTGATATCAGGGATGTCAAATATGGGAGCCATGATATGACAGGGGCAGCATTTCAGACTTCTACAGCGCTGTCATTCTTGGAGAGTTTGGATCCTTATTGGGATTCCCAACTCATGATGGAATACTCTAAGGACCTTTTCACATGGGGGATTCTTAAGGGGGAAGTAGTGGATGAAAGGTTTAGGGTGGTTGATGGAGTTATCTATTTTCATAATCTTATTATTTTGGTTAGTGACTCCAAACTCAAGGAGGGACTACTTGATGCCATCTATGAAATCCTACTTTCCAAACCCACTAGTTTTGTCAAAGCATATCATACTCTCTTGGGTGGATTCATATGGGAAGGTTTCAAAGAAGATGTGCACTCTCACATGAAGATGTGCATGGATTACTTGGTAGAGGAGGAGGAGCATAGCTCTTGGGAAGAGCCATCATTCACATATCCTTATCCATTGAGTGTGAGAGAGAACTCATCCATGAGTTACCCCACTAATGTAAAACAAGTATATAGAGAGGATTTTTCTTTTGAGCATTATCATGTATCTCCTATATGTTTATATTTTTCTAACACTCATTTGCAGGATATGGTGCCAAGATGGGGCACTAAGTATGAGGAGTTTCATGGGCCACTCAAGGCCATGAACTATATTGATGCAGGTCATTCCTTGGAGAATCTTGGGAAGCTGTTATATTCTTCATGGTGTGATTCCTTTACACCAACTATGATGTACATTCTCCAAGCATTCCAAAGGCATGAGGCAGCAAAAAAGTGTTGGGGAAGACACTTGTCATATCTCATTCTATGGCAGTTAAGGATAAAACTGCGCTGGTTGCACATGAGGGAACATCTTCCTTCTCATTTATCACACATGGCAGCTAGCATGATTCTAATCATGATCCCACAAGCTGAAGATGTCCTTATCTTTGTTGGGAGCATAGTTGGAGGAAAGGCACACTTGTTGGATGTGCCCTTGGGGAAAGGGGTTTCCCACTCTTTTTGCATTGCATGCTTCAATGGGATCATGAGATTTTGTATGGCCACTATGATAGATCACTTGTCTCTTTGTAAAGTGAGCCATATGTTTGTTGGTAACATGCCTCTCATATGTATTGGGGAGGAGTTCTTCTATGGATTTCCAAGCTGGGAGGTG